>CM060963.1:102833353-102860853 GCA_030765045.1 Tenodera sinensis | reverse complement strand
TACATTTGTTCAATATATTTTACTGTAGATCTTCTGTCACGTGACAGGTAAGGTAAAAAGAGAAGCTTCACACATTTTTATAGCTACTTAAAATACTTATCTTATGTGTTGCACTGACATTACTTTCTTTGCTCTTGTACTAATTATTGTTACAAACTTTATTTTCATGTTAGTCGAGATAAACATTTGCAGATATTATATTATTGCTAGGTGCAAGGGGAATATGGAAATACAGTAGGCTTCAAAGATATTACGCTTAAATAGAAACTTGGTATTTAATCAACTCTTCATTTTTGAGTTAGATGCTATTCTCAGACACACACACACAAACATAGCCACACATAGGTTCACATAAACACATACACACGAACCTTTATCTAAAACCGTCTTTTACTTTCTCTACTGGTAAGTAGGGGAAGTATTGTATTCCACCCAAAAATTCAATGTCGAAATTTCATCGGAAATATATGTTTTGAGACCCCCTGAAACCAAGAAAAGCATGTGTCTGTGTGTCAGTCTGTGGACAGCATAACTCAAAAACGAAAAGTCGGTTAAAAACCAAAGTTGGTATTTAAGTTTAATGTCTTTCAAGGGTGCGACACCAAGATTTTGAAGAAAATAGCCGCACCCTAAACGATCCTTTACATAAAGTTTTTGAAAATGTTGATTTTCTTGAAAACGACTCTTAACGATTTTTATTAAAATGACATGTTTAAGATATTTGCATGACAAATGAAGTGTATATTTGGAATGCTATGTAATCCTGTTTACTCTGAATTACTTTTGAATAACTCGTAACCCGTAAGAGATAGACAAAATGTTACTGCACAAAAAATGTAGATCTCTAAAACAGAATTTATGTCGGAATACATTTTTACTTTCTCTACTGGTAAGTAGGGGAAGTATTGTATTCCACACAAAAAATCGATGTCGAAATTTCACCGGAAATACATGTTTTGAGGCTCCCTGAACCCAAAAAAAGCATTTTTAGAAAAAGGTCCGTGTGTGTGTCTGTGTGTCAGTGTGTGTCAGTCTGTCAGTCTTTGGACAGCATAACTCAAATACGAAAAGTAGGTTAAAAACCAAAGTTGGTATTTAAGTTTAATGTCTTTCAAGGATGTGACACGAAGATTTTGAAGAAAATAGCCCCACCCTAAACTACCCTTTACATGGACAATTTTTCGAAAATTTTGATTTTCTTGAAAATGGCCCTAACGATTTTGGTTAAAATGTTTGACATATTTTGATGACAAATGAAATATATATCTTGAATTTTCTGGCTATAGCCCCTGTAGTCGTATTTACTCTGGACGATTTTTGCATAACTGGTAAACCGTTAGAGGTAGACCAAATCATACTACACAAAAATGTAGATCTTGCTAAAATACACAATTTATGTGCCAGTAAATTTTCTTGTAGGGTGAACCATTTCGGAGATATTCCTTGTTATGTGTGTGAGTTTCGGAAAACTTGGAACTTCCGTAAAATGGGTCATCGTTGTTCATTTTTTATGTTACGTGTGCAAAGAGAACGGAATCTCAAAGCTTCAAAAGATTTGACTATCGCACAAAGCCTACTGTATTCCAATATTCCCCTTGCAACTACAAGGAAATAAGCAATAGGATAATTTGTACAAATGTTTATTTTAACTAACACGAGGAAGATATAGGAATAAGAGTTTGTAAGAATGGTTAGTTCAAGAGTAGGGAAAGTCACGTGAGTGCAACACATCAGATTTTTTGTAGAGTGAACCATTTCGGAGATATTCCTTGTTATTTGTGCCAGTTTCGGAAAACTTAAAACTAGTGAAATGGAACATCGCTGTTCATTTTTACTTTTCTCTATAGGTAAGTAGAGGATTTATTCCACCCAAAAATTGTATGACGGGATTTCACCGGCAATATGTGTTTTGAGACCCACTGAATTAAAAAAAAAAAAAAAAAAAAAAAAAAAAAAAAAAAAAAAAAAAACATGTTTAGAAAAAGGCACGGGCGTGTGTGTGTCAGTCAGTCTGTGGACAGCATAGCTCAAAAACGAAAAGATGGTTAAAAACCAAAGTTGGTATCTAAGTATAATTTCTTTAAAGGATACGACACGAAGATTTTGATGGAAATTACTCTACCATAAACTACCCTTTACATGCAAAATGTTTATTTTCTTGAAAATGGCTCTAGCGATTGTGGTTAAAGTGCCGTGTGTTTAAGATATTTGTGTGACAAATAAAATGTATATTTTGAATTTTCTGGCTATGTAGCCCTGTTTACTCTGGATAACTTCTGAACAACTCGTAAACCGTAAGAGATAGACAAAATCTTACTACCAAAAAATGTAGATCTCGCTAAAACACACAATTTATGTCCAAATAAATTTTTTTACACAGTAAACCATTTCGGAGACATTCCTTATTATTTATTTCAGTTTCGGAAAACTTAAAATTTTCGTGAAATACAACATCGTTGTTCATTATTATATGTTAGCGCGCAAACAGAACGGGATCTCAAAGCTTTAAAACATTTGACTATCGGTCAAAGCCTACTGTATTCTAACCTTCCCCATACACCTACAAGGAAATAAGCAATACGATAATTTGTACAAATGTTTATCTCAACTAACACGAAGAATATATAGGAATAAGAGTTTGTAAGAATGGTTAGTACAAGGGTAGGCAGTCATGTGGGTGGAACACATCAGACATTTTATTCATGGTGCCTCAAAACATATTTCCGGTGAAATCTCGACACCGAATTTTTGAGTCGCATACAATACTTCCTCTACTTACTAGTAGTAGAAAAATTAAAAAGTGACGTGATAGATTCACACGACTTGTTTACTAGTTTAGTAGATATCCTATTGCAACACAGGTATGGTAAGTAAGATTTAAACGATAAAATTCAGCTTCCAAACATGATGAGGCACCTATACCATGTGTGAAGTAATAAATTTGTCAACAGTTAGAAGATTCAACTATACTTCATGCATACACGTGCAGCAAAACAGGCAAAACACGCATGCAAGTTAAGTTATCAGCACTGAATGCAAGAAATTAAACTTTTTACTACAATAGCATAAATGGAAAGTGGACCAAAAATTGCAGTTTGGAAAGAGTAAATATATTACAGCATTAATACAAAACGTGCATCTTCTACGCAAGATTAATTTTTCACCACCCAGGAATGACTTCCAATTAAACAGGAGTGCAAGCAAGTTGCATGCAACACGAGGGATCAACATTTAAAAGTTTAATGGTTTGTTGCAGGAGAGAAAGAAAATACAAGAATTGCAATCTTTCAAACAAGATATGTGTATGTAGGTACGTGTGAAAGTGTAAACATGTTATATGCTAATGCTAGGAAAATTAGATGTCTGCTTGGATTATGGGACAAGAAAACATGCATGTACCAAATATTGGCGATTGATATATGGTTGATATAAATACTCATTGTTACCTACCAACTTCTGCTTGAAATAAAGAAATAGTAAGATTAATATTGTGTGTGTTTAGCTAAGAAAGATGAAACAGCTAAACAAGTACAGGAATTATCATGAATGTACCGAGGTGTAATGAAGCTTTTTTCCACTATGATCATCTCATTGAATACCACTGATAACTTTTCTTTGAGAAGTTCGCTTTTAATACCTTTGTAATCCTTTCCTTAAATTCTAAACACTAAAGGACAGTAATAGCAAAGGAACCTTTAATGGAAAAGAAAAAGTGCAGTATAGCCTTAAATCAAAACCTTAGGAAGAGATTAGCAGAGTGCTTTGTGTAGTGTACTGTAGGAGCTATAGGGCGCAAAGGTTAACACTGTGATACAAAGAAGGAAACTGTTGAAAGGAGCGTGGAATTGGAGAAAAATACACTGTGTAAAATAAAAATGAAGCTTTTAAGTGGTCAAGGAAGTGGTGAAATTGTTCAGAAGAGCAAAGAACTTATTTGAGATCATGGTTGATTTGAAGTTATGATAAAATTTATTCTTACCTTTTAAGATGCACTGGAAAAAATAGCGAATCGGAAAACGCTTCAGAAGAAAATATGTTATGAAGCTACCCGCGGCACAACAAAGGACTGCCAGGACTAGGTTAATTCACACACATACCTGGCGTGGCGCTTATCAAAGGCGCTCACGGTCCAGCTTCCCACTAGCAAATACGTGACAATAAGCAGAGCGGCAGAAGCAAAAGGATTTTCTTTTTATTCGAGAAGCGACCAGCAGCCAGCTTGTTCGAAGAAGCTCGAAAAAGATCTGACATCATCACCGGTATGAAACCTCGCCGAGCACGTGAGGGCAGGCAGTTTTGAGTCGGTCAGTGCCTCAGTGAGTGTGAGACAGGCATCTGTGTGTATGTGTGTGTGTGTGTGGGGGGGGGGGGTACTGTCGTGAAAGGTGCGCCACAACGATGTGAAGAAGTTCTAATGATGTTGAGTGATTGTATCGTCAGAGTAGATAGTGTATGGGAGACAGAGAAAGTGAAGGAAGACGGTGAAAGGATTCAGTCAAGGTTACGAGAAGAAAACAGTTGTGAGTTGTTAACATCACGAAAGACTGTAGATTGTGTTAACGACGAGAGGAGAATTGTGTTTTAATGCGAAATTTAGAAGAAAAATAAAGAGGCAGAAAAGTAGGAAGAGTTTTGTCATTTTGTCGCAATATTATCTATAGTTTGTAGCATTCAGAAAAACTGTTCATATGGAAAGAAAGGGTCGTAAAGAGAAAAGAATATAGGCTATCTATTTTATAATTAAAACTTGATTAATTAAAACTAGAAGCAGCACCCCATCCTAAACATGCAGTTAATTCTGGTGATGATTTAGCTGTTCTATACTATTTCTCTTTATTGTACTTACATTTTTCTGTTCTTACTAGTTGTTTTCTGTCTTTTCTTCCTAGAACTGCTAAACCGATATATTCTTTTCGAATTTGCCGTCGTGTACAAAATGTTGGGTGCTTTCTGAAACAAGCCGAAAGAAGATAGAAGAGAAAGTGCGCGATCAGCTCAACGACAAGTCAGAACGACGTCATTGTTGAGGCCATTGTGAGGTAGATCCCGCTCACTACAACAACGCTCTCCTGATTAATAGGGATCATTCTACAGGAGACAATGAAATAAATAGCAGTTCGCGTTGCTGTTAAGGTGGGTGGGAAGAGGGAGTGCTAGAGGTAAGAACATTTCCTATACAAGTTGCGCTGAAGAGTGGTCTATGGGCCATGTACTTCAAGTGCGCTTCTTTTTGTGTAGTTCACTGCATATTTTGCAAGAAGGAACAAATAGTTCTGGAATAAATACGGTCTGATTACGAACTGCAAATAGCAGTTTACATTTTACAGAAATTGTGTGACAACCATAATTTTGAAGTATTAACTAATAAAGAAAAACAATGGCGTTTCAAGGCAAATATACTGTTAGAATTAAAATTGTAATTAATGACGTATTAGAGCAAGTCACGGGTTTTAAATATTCAGGAACATATGTCAGTTATAAACCTGAAAATGATTTTAAAAATAAATTACCTATGTTCCAAAAAATATGCGGTACAATTTTTTAAAAATAAAAAATGAAAAAAAAAAAAAAAAAAAAGAAAAAGAAAAAAAGAAAACAGGAAAGCATCATGAATGAAGTTTTATAAAGTAATGGCAGTGCCTACTTTTCTCTACGGATCCGAAACATGTACATTGACAAAAGCTGACACAAACAAGATATAGGCTGCCGAAATGAGATTTTTAAAAACAGTAAAAGGATGCACACTTTTCGATAAAATTCGAAATGAAAAAATTAGGGAAGAACTAGAGATAAATCCTTTGGCAGACAAAATTTTCAATTACAGGAATGAATGGAGAGAGCATGTTAATAGAATGTCTAGCGAAAGGATCCCAAACTATAAGCCAGTTGGGAAAAGACACCTAGAAAGACCAAGAAAACGATAGTCAGACATGTTTTGAAGCCGGAACAGGCTGCATTGCCTAATCCTTGCAGTGAAAATGAAGATAAATACGAGTTTGGATCACAAACTAAGTATATTTTAATAAAGTGTGTACTATATATAATTTATTATGTTATAATATGTGGGTAATATTTTTGTATTCGGGTTGGTATACACCTTTCTTCTTCGCAAATGCAAATATTGAGTTTAATTGGAGAAGGAAATTAAAAATAATATTATTGTTAAAATTAGGCATAGGAATTTTTAATTAGTACTTTACAATTATACAATTAACTATATCTAATTATACAATACAATAACCTATAAACAAGCAGCCAAAGAAGGTGAACTAAACCCAGTTTAATGTGTGCTGTCTGCAAACGCCAACATACTGTACGAGATATGGAATGGCTTGTTATCTGCGACGTCTGTGCCTAAAGTCTGTAACAGTTCAATCTTATTTTCTTTCCTCCTAGCTTTAACGCTTTACATACTTTATGCCTGTTTACAATAATTAGTAAGCGTTCCTTTAAAATGAATACATCAAATAGAAAATATGCTGGAAGCTTTTCGAATCTTCATTTGCACAGTAGCAACTGCGCATGCGTGGCACGGGCGGTGAAGCGCACGAAGTAATACGAAATGTTAAGGCGCTCAACAATAATAATTGCCCTTATTGGAAGGTCACGCTAATTTTATTAATGGTTAACCTTCCTGTTTTTTTCCCCTTCCTACAGACCTAGTCAGAATTTTTAAGTATACATCCCTTAGGTAGAGTGTTACAGATGGAATACGTCACAGCGATTATTCACATGGACTCTACAATGCCGCGAGTCATTTGTATTATTGCGAATACACAGGTGAAAGGAAAGTCATTACATTCCTTCTAATGTGTGCTTCGTAGAAGGTCTAATGGCATTTTGTTCTTTGATCAGCCGATTTAGAAAAAATAAATGTTTTTTGTCCCAATTGGAAGCATAATTCCATAAGAATGTACGAAGGTAACAGTTTGTTACTTTTAAGATGCGTAGAGTGACTTATTTCTGACATAGCTTCGGTAGTAATTACGGAACGTCACACAGGGTTTCGAAATAATTAGTCATTTAAAAGAATTGAAGGAATACTCCGAGCAGCTCTTTCAGACGTGAAGTAACTCGGCAACGTTGCGTTGTCAGCGCTGTCAGACAAATAGGTACTGTGACTTTCGTGGGTGTAAAGTAAAGAAGACAGATGTAGTCGGGATAAAGAAACACTTTTATTTCCGTCAACAGTAACTTTGTACACTCGTTGCAACAGCAAGAAAGTCTTTACCGATTCACCAACAGCACGGCTCCGAATTCGTAACACAAGAACTACTCCTTCTCACACTTTACCGCTATTTATATCTCCCAGGCACTGTTCTGGAAACTTCAGGAAAGTTCAGTTATTATTGCGGTCAAATACAAAGCAGAGAATTCCAGAAGTCTCTATCC
This sequence comes from Tenodera sinensis, assembly GCA_030765045.1. Lineage (NCBI taxonomy): Eukaryota > Metazoa > Arthropoda > Insecta > Mantodea > Mantidae > Tenodera > Tenodera sinensis. Next base: position 102,853,461 of record CM060963.1, on the reverse strand, counting down.
CTTTCTCTCTTTTGCGGTAGTGCCGACAATAATGCGATGGGCGACACTGCTCCCTCCTCAAGGCTGGTCGTTAGGCCAGGTAGGCGACTAGCTGGGTCCCCCCTACCCAGTGCGGCAATCAGATGCGGCGGGCGCGGTGACACTGCTCCCTCCTCAGAGCTGGTCGTCCCGACCAGCACTATCACTGCGGCATCTCCCTTGTGCCCCGGTGGACTAACCCATCGAACCTCTTCTCCAGGAGGCACGATCCTAGGTATCGCTGTTGGATGGTGTCCCTTGGTCCGGGTAGGACGATGTATGCCATCCTGCTTCGAAATTCTGCAACAGTACCGCCGGTCTTGACGGTCCCTCGTCCAGTTGCCCTTCTTCCTGGTGTGTTGACGGGCCATCCTGCGCACTTGGAAACGGCTCACTGAGTACCATGTCCGTCGACCTTCGCAGCCACCTTGCTTCCGATGGGTCCGGCAACAACCCCCGCCACATCCGCGGGAGTCATGACCACCGCTGCACTCGTGTTCACTCGTGCTCGGCACGACCTCTCCTATATCCTGCCGTCCACGACGATGTCCGCCATTCTTCCGTTCACGGCACTATGCGTCAGGTGATTGGATGGCTCCGACGGTCCCCCCATGTCCCACGCCGAGTCGGTTCTCGCGTGTTGCTCGTTTGCTTGTGCGCTTCCCTGCTGATCGTCCTCCACGTCATATCCTGGTTGGTTACGTACCCGACACACTCCTCCAGGGGATCCTCGACGACGTCCCTGAACTGCCCCTTTGTCTTCCCCGAGACGTACACTTTCGTTATCTGAAACGGGCGCAACTGTCGCCTCGGCCACTAGGTGCTCCCTCCCCGGGTCCGCGCTATTCCGTCTGCCCCTGGCATCCAGTACTTTGACGCTCTCGTCAACTCTTACTACCAGGGCGCCAAGACGTTCCCCGTCGTCCTCCACGACGTCCACATGCTGGCAGAGGTCTTCCACCTTTTCGCCGAGTTCTTCCACGTCTTCCGTCACGCCAATCAGTTCGCCGAGTTGTTCCACGTTTTCCCTCACATCAACCAGTTCGCCGAGTACTTTCGCGCCTTCCGTCACGACGACGAGTCCCCCGTCAATCTTCGCCGATAGCTCCGTCTTCATCTCTTTCAGCTCGGCAGCGAGGTCTTCATCTCTGCTTTCATCTCTTGTAAAAAGCTCACCAATATAGCCTCCATCGTCTAATCCCACTCTTGACACCAATGTGACTTTCGTGGGTGTAAAGTAAAGAAGACAGATGTAGTCGGGATAAAGAAACACTTTTATTTCCGTCAACAGTAACTTTGTACACTCGTTGCAACAGCAAGAAAGTCTTTACCGATTCACCAACAGCACGGCTCCGAATTCGTAACACAAGAACTACTCCTTCTCACACTTTACCGTTATTTATATCTCCCAGGCACTGTTCTGGAAACTTCAGGAATGTTCAGTTATTATTGCGGTCAAATACAAAGCAGAGAATTCCAGAAGTCTCTATCCCTTTCTCTCTTTTGGCAAGCGCCCAACAATGCGGCCATTCTCTGTCTCTTCCTTTCGGATCCTTTGCGGTAGTGCCGACAATAATGCGATGGGCGACACTGCTCCCTCCTCAAGGCTGGTCGTTAGGCCAGGTAGGCGACTGGCTGGGTCCCCCCTCCCCAGTGCGGCAATCAGATGCGGCGGGCGCGGTGACAGTACGTAATATCTATCACAGAAGTTATATACAAGTATTAGATGTGTTAGCTTGCATGATTCACATACCTACATATGCTCATTTCGTAAAGAAGAAGTTGAGTACGTGAGCAGATGACAATTCGAGCTCCCTCTCGTACCTTAGATCCCTATCGCCTTCTTTTGGTGGCCAGATAGTACAACAGAAATGCATCAACTAGCTCAAATATTTGCATAATGGATATTTATGAACTTTGTACGTCGTCGGAAGAAACTAATGTGCGGTGAGAGAATTTCAAAATACGTATGGCAAAGGATTGCAAATTCAAAACATAGCAACGAATATCTCGGAAGCTGTAAATGCCACAACAAGTTTCTTTACTGCTTGTTTTTACTAGATATAAATTATGTGTTCAGTAATTTTTTCAAATATCCACCAACAAAACAAAGTTATACAAAATTCGTTCACAATAAAAAGATTTCACAGGATACTTGCAGAACATGTAGAGTTTCCATGTAATTTTTTGGAAAAACTTTAGAAGTATAATTTTCATCCAAATTTTATTAACATATTTTAAAGAAAATAACAAATAAGGTAGCATGTTTTATGTACAAATTCGTAAGAGATGAGCATGAGCACTAATTTTGATATTCATATGAAATTTCGTTTTTCTCATACGTTGTTGACACACATTCACACACACACATACACACACACACACACACATGCACGTACGCATGCATGCCCGTACATCGTATACACTCACTCAAATACCCAGGCACTTTGGGGTCTTTTTCTAAAAGTACTTTTATTGTATTTAAGAACCTCAAACGTGTATTTTCAGGTATGCTTGTGTTGGTCGCTGGCATAGAAGTGTAAAAGTCCGCTATGCAACACTTCGGAAATAGAAGTGGCTTCGGAAAACACCGTGCGACGCAGTTGTTCTGGAAGGTTCGAGAAAAGGCGCCGGGAATTGTCGAAGGTAAGCGAACCGGCACGAGTGACGTCAGTATGGAAATGCCATGGCTAACGAAACACAGGCTACGGTGTGAATCGGAGTCACGTAATAATAGCAGTCTGATGCATGGCTAACATTGTATACCATCATATTTTGTATCAATCCAATGAGAAATATTTTGGTTGTTTAGAATGTGGATGTATTAGGCGATTATGGTTTTACATCTGATGTGTACACTTACATGACATTCTACTCACTCTTGTTACTGTTCCCATAAATGTTTCATTCATCTATTAACCTTAATCAAGATAAACCTTTATTGAAATACTTGTATTCCATACTTTGTTATAGGTTCAATGCAAATAGGAGAATACAATACACTTAGCGATAGTCAAATCTTTTAAGAGCTGGTTAATATGTGAGGGCTTGAATTCCACTCCCTTTGCATACCAGGACATAAAAGAGAACATATTATTGAGAAAAGTATAAGTAAAAGGTCTCCGTTTCTGCAAAAAATCAAATCTAGCCTAAATTTGATATAAACTTTTTTTTTTTTTTTTTTCAAACGCATCGGTTTACCTCAATAACCAGCAACATTTGGAAAATTCTATCTCTACAAAAGAATTATCTGACAAAAATGCTGTACATAAACAAGATCTACATTTTTTGTGCAGTAAGATATTACCCATCTCTAAGCGTTTGTCGGTTACACAAAAGACATTCGTAATAAACATGACTGCAGAAGTTATCCGCAGGAAAGTTAAGATGTGTATTTCATTGGTCATAAATATATTTTAAACATATATTATTTCGATCAACATCACTACAGCCATTTTGAGAAAAACAAAATGTTGGTCAATTTTTCCATGTAAAGGGTAGTTTGGAGTGTAGGGATTTTCTTGAAAATCTTCGTGTTGTATTCACTTAAGGTGACCTAGGACAGATTACATGATATTTTATGCAATTTTTATTCAATGATTTTGAATTTGTGTACGATTACCCTTATTCTAAAGGGTATACTGTAAGTTTCAGTAAGATTGATAGTGGTTTTTCGGGCTTTTTTATTTTTCAGATCGCGATATTTGAAAAATATGAAATGTTGCTTTCAGTTCAAATTTTTTCGTAACTACTACTTTATTGTATTCATATTTGAACTCGCAAGAAGTGATTATATTTTTTTTTTCATGCTGTGCTTTGAGTAACAAAATAGCAGTTATTGCAGTCCAAAAAGTAAAAACTTTTGAAGTAACAGCACTACTGTACCCAAGCTTTACATTGTAGCCCGAAATGGATTCTACAATTTAGGAGCCATTCTGCCAAGTTTCATAAAAAAGCAAGAAAACTATGCTGCAAGGGTAATTTGTCATATCGAAAAATGACCTTTAGAGAAAAATGCAGACGCAAAGGGTTAAAGTTGTCTATCTCTTAAAAAGATCTGGAATACCATAAAACACACTTAAATGTTTTGCTATGATTGTAAAGAATTCATTTTTGTACATATCCAAAAATCGAAAATCTGTCGTAGATCCCCAAATACTGTTCATATACACACACACATGCACGCATACACACTTGAACCTTTTACAAAAGTGTTTTTATGTTGGGGACTTAAAATATGTACTTCCGGTGAATCTTAGTATAGAATTTTGGGTGGAATGCAATGCGTTTTACTATAGAGAACTTAAGAGAACACTATCATTATTATTTTTATGTTTCTCTATGTTATTTTGATATCTTAAAGCAGTTTATCTATTCTTTATATTTTCATATAAATTTATAGGGTAAATAATGTTCAAATGGTAAAAAGAATATGGACTATAAAAGAAAGTTGATGAAATAGTATACAGTGCACCATTACTTTGAACATATTTTCTATGTGGGATGTGTAAAGCTATAAGGATGCGCCTTAGGTCGTTTTTACACTGGCGTGGTGTTGCTTTGACACTTTGCTTCTTGAAGGAAGTATCTTCGCCCAAGGCTATGACTGACTTGAGCCGCCACGGCGCGCCGCCTTTCTTCTTGACAACAAAGTTGAACCGAAACGGATTGCACGTTTGGCAATTTCAGAACCATCGTTCCCCATCTTTTCCAAGCTATGAGCATTTCTCACGCCAAGCTTAACAAAAAATTACTAGTCTTATAGATTGCAGATGTGGGCCTTCCGTGAGATTCGATAATGTACCCTTTCAGGGTATTGAAAGAAGGCGTAGGTATTCAGGAAGCTGCTTCACAGAGTAGCGGCGATATTTCACCATGTCATTTAACTTGCAACGCTTTGAAAAATACAAAGCGGTAGATATAAACTTAAGGGTATAGCTTTGCCAGTAAAGATGGCAAGAGAAAAATTGGGCATGCTTAGAAGAAATCATCCACGTATATCGACAAAGTACCATGTTAAAGGGCTGCTGAAGAAGATAGCGATTTTACAACACATGCGTAATTCCGACATTTACATACCTACATACCATTGGTAGATTAGTGCAGTAACCTCAAGATTAGATTGGAAATACCCATAGAACTGATAAATAACGGTAGCAGGAGACTATTAGAAATTATCATATTATTTTATAAAATTGTAAATGGAGAAGATGACATTAGACCTTTAGTTTGTAATGCTTCTATGAAGCATATATTAGACGTAATGTAATGACATCCCTTCTATCTGTATATGGAAACAGCACTAAGACACTGGAAAACAAAATAGCAATACCAATCCAAAATACTTATGTGTGCTCATTTAACTATGTAGATCATCAAGTATTACTTGCAGAAGACCACGATGACATGGAATATGTGGCAAGAAAATTAAAACAGGAATATAAAACTTGGGAACTGTCAATGAACACAAATAAAACCAAATATTTAATGATTGGTAAGGAGAAGAACCATTGAAACTAGACAATGGAGGAATAATAGAGCCAAGAACACAATGTATGTACCTAGGGACAAAAATAGATCAACATGGGAAAAGCAATGCAGAAATTGAGCACAGAATTTTGGAAACAAAGAAAGCAATTAATGCTCTAAATCAAATTTGGTGAAATAAACATAACAAAAAATAGAAATTTACAAATATGTGAGATAGTAAGTCAAAGTATACTTACCTCTGGTGCAGAAGTATGGTAAATCTTGTGAATTGATGCACTTTTGATTGGTGGATTAACAGTGTCGCTATGAACTTGTGCACTTTTAATTGGTGGATAAGCAATCTCATTATGAACTAGTGTACCTTTGATTGGTGGATTAGCAGTGTCATTATGAACAATGCACATTTGATTTGGGATTAGCAATGTCGTTATGAACTGCCGCACCTTTGATTTGTGGATAGCAGTGTCATTATTAAGAGGTGGGTATAATAAAGTCAATTACAATGACGTATAAGTGCTATATTGCGGCATGGTCAAGCGTAATGGTTTTTAAAAGCTCTGGTAAACGCCGGTTTTCAAAAATATACTTTAATCTTGATTAACTTATTTTGTAGCTATTTAGGCCAAAAGATAAATACTAGAAAGATTGGGGATTGAAAAAATACAGTAACATAAAAACATAATTATTTTTTAAGACAGGATATACACTAAGAACACCCAAGAAATGGTGTTTCCTTTAATACATGAGCTGCAATAAATCTAATTTGGAGTTTTCATGCTTAAAGGAGCAATGCATTTCCTAGTGACATTACAATTTGCATAGAGCAACATGATCCCTTATAAGGTCTGAGTATGCTATCCCGCTAAACAGTTGCGTCAGAGAAGTTGCCGCCCTATCTCGGCGCACTGGTAAAATCAGAAAGCTCACGTTTGTATCACTATCAATATTTTGGTTAGACTTCTACTGCTCTAATGAATATTACACTAATACATATTTTTTTCGTCTATCTTTAAGCATAATTCACTTTATTATTTTGTTATTGTCTTTTTGTTTACTTTGTCAAATTTGGCAACCCACGGAAGTTGCTGATTTGTTTCAATAAAATATAGCTAGAATACGTATCAAAAGATCTTATCATTGTTATAATTGTATTTGTTACTTAATAAGCTAAAATACTTATCAAAAGTAACAGAATATTTTATGTCAGATATTTTACAAGTTTATTACAAGATCCAGGAAGAAAAATTTATATTTTAATATTATAATGATTGAGAAGGAGAGCATTTAAGCATTTCATAATGGTATCTAAGCAAGAGTTTCCAATATTGAACAAAGTCCCATAAATTTCTTTTGTGTTTTCGCAAAACAAGTTGCGAAATACATATTAAAACCATTTTAATGCATTATTTACCTTCTTTTAAAGCTGTTTTAATTTTATTAACAAATGCACATACGCAAATAAGCAGTGTTTATAATGTTAATACCTATAGATTTTGTTATAGGTACAAGCGAATGTAGGAGGTAAATCGATATTCACACGTTTAAAGTACGTGTCACTATGTGATGGCTTTGAAATGTACTTTGCATGAACAGGAGAAAAAAGGGAACAACGACTTATAATAAAATATTACAAAACAAAGATAAAGTATGAAATGTAAATAAATAAAAGACAAAAGAGAAATAAATTCAAATAAAATATTAAATAGAAGATAAATAAATAAAAGATAAATAAGTTTAAATGAAATATTTTTATCATCTCATAGAGTAATGAATATATATATCCTTTCCATAGTTTCGTTTTTGATTGAAACATAAGGTGTTTTTATTCTTTGAAGTTTTATGTTAAGTTACTGTAAGTTTTCGTCATTTTTAAGTTATTTTCACACACATGCTATATCACACTCACAGACTGTATGACAACTTAATTTCTATGCTATGGTTTAACCTTGCATGCGTTAATTTTAAGTGCCTCCTTGTAGATTGCTCCAAATTGGGTAATTTATTGCTTTAAAGGGAATACTGAGGTTAAAATTTAATTTTTTTCCAGAATTATCTTACTCTGTCCCCTATCGGTATATTAATTAAGTTAGTTGTGAGACATTTGCTTTTACTTATAGTAGTTATGCTCCGGCTATTTTTGCTTTTCCATTTGTGTTATGTTGAAATGTTAGGTAGTATTGAATTAAACTATTACTTATAGTTAAAATAATAAGCCTGGGCGCTTTTTGGACACATGTTTAATAATGTACGTAAGTAACACTCATTATACGTTAATAAACGCTAAGGTTTGTTTGGTCTTAAATTGTGAGTTTTAAAGTTTTGGTCAAGTTTGTTTTTAATTTGTATAAAAAAATGACGATAGTGTTACTGATGAAAATTATGGTTAAAACGCTGGTAAATTTTACAAAGTGTTGAAATAGTGCACAAACTTTCATGAAAAACATTATTTACTGTTAATTTGGGTTTTATCTTCTTAAAACCAAGAATATAATAAAAAAGAATAACACACGGTTGTTTGCTAAGAATTATAGTGAGATTGGTTAATATTTATCATACAAAAACTGGCAGCAAAATGAGAAATCAAATCCGGAAAATGATGTTTAGGCAAAATGTCACCATGCAGGTAATATTTTTAATATTTTTAATATCTTTTAATATTTTATACAACCTAATTTTAAAGGGTTTTAAATACATATTCTAAAACGGGAAATATACAATACATTTATTAAAGTTTGGAATTTTTTGGGTATGCGTTGATATCTATTACATTAAATTTAGAATATTTTATCAGTGGATAGTGTACATACATTATTAAGTATCAGTATTATACGAGATGAGTTGAAATAAAAGTCTCAGCATTTCTCAATGTGTGTATGTGTGTGTGTGTGTGCTCGACAGAGAGAGAGAGAGAGAGAGAGAGAGAGAGAGAGATGCTTCCGTAAAGAACTTCTGCAAGATTCTTAACTTACTTCGACGAACAGGGATATTAATAATTATTCATTATTTTAAAAGCTATAAATAATTTTAGATGCGTTTTCACATCTATTCACTTCAATATTTTTCATCGTTCTTATATGCAACCATAATATACCTGACTATGACTTTTCATTATGCAAGCACTTTCAAGTTATTCACATAAGTTTCTAGAAATGTCCCTCACTGGGTGCGCACTAATACCCAAATTTAATAACAGCTTTTCCTATGGGAAGAATAAAGGTTGCTTTTTTAAGGTTTCAAGGCTAAAGACTGTACACATCAGTAACAAGTAAAGATGTATGGGTATGCTTAATGAGCGTTTAACAAGAAGAGGGGAAAAAATAAAAAAAGAAAAAGAAGAAAAAAGAACTATGCTTGTGGAAATAATTTTTAGAAAATTATCCGAATCATATATAGTTTTATTTTAAACTTAAGTAAGCTCAGAATCAAATTAATATTATAATCTCTCTTCAAATTAAAGAAAAAACTTACTAGGCCTTACTAAATTGAATTAATAAACTCCTGCACATTTTGAAGTGCATTGAGGAACATTTTCGACCCTCTACATCTGTTTTAATAGGAAACGCTTTTGATTGAGAGAGAATTAAACCCGAAACAAATGGCCATGAAATATTGTCATTTAGCATTCTTTAACCGGCGCAACACTTTAAAAACGACTTCCAAAATACGAGTCGAATAACATTTCGTGGAAGTGTACTTATGTTATGATACACTTTTACGACCCAAGCAGTTCAAATAGTGCTGCAATCCGGGCTTAAATAAAACAAATACTTGCTAATATACGTTATTACCTGAGCAGGAAAAACCGGTCTTGTTTCCAGCTGCAGCTCGCTTCAGTGCAGCCGCTGGTTGCGCGCGGGATGTGCTGCCATCTGGCGAGTATTCTGAGAAGCGCTAGCAGCCAGCACCTCCACGTTACTACGCGTAAGGAATATGGATGGTCGTGCTTTTTCATTTTCTTTCTCGCTCGTCACAAAGTGGTGAAGAAGTTGGATAGGGAAGAATCTATTACGGCAGTCGCTCCTTAAAGGGCATCACACACTCTAGCAATCTTAACGCTGAGAGCAGAGGAAGAGGAGGTCTGCGTTTGATGTATTGCCGGCTTTTTATTTATGATATGCACAATGTATGTGTCTTCAACCCTAGAGGAACTTCAGCTCATTTGTCAGATTAGTTACGATAAGCGTGAGCAGTCCTTGCAAAAAATGCATGCAAGAAAATTAGCTTTCTGTACACGACTGCCTTAATGTCTGCCAGGTCTACTCAAGTATGTAATTGAAATTGTGTCTGGTATTTCTAAACCTTTTACGTACATGTTTGACAAGAGAGTAAGAGTCATAGCAAATTCTCTATAGGTTTAGTACGATTTCGCAAGCATCTATATACTCTTTATTTTAAATATCATTCTTATACTCATTTTACATTAATGCGATACTTATCTAACTAAAATTACTTAAAAATTAGGCATAGTTTTCTTTGTAACAATAAATGGGTTAAAGCTTATCGGTGAACATCATTCTCGATTTATATTAGTCACAAGGAAATATTTTACTTTAAAGCCTTTGTGATTATAGTCACCCTCAGCCGCCATTAAATTTTGCGTCTACCATCACAGGCATACACAGACGCCTGCACATGCCCACAGACACACTGATCTTTTCCCAGGTAAAATTTCTATGCCAAATTAAACACCCCTGCGGAACAATACCAAGAGTCTTAAGATAGATGAAACATTACTAAACTATTGTAGAAATAATAAAATATAACCATAGAATAATTGGAAGAATCATATAAACAGAATGCCAATCACAAGGATAACACAATAATTGAAATTATTTTTACCACCCAAAAGAAAGAAGATAAATTTGGAAGGCCAACAAAAGATGCTAAGATGCATTTGACGCATGCGAAATATACCAGTTACTTGAAAATAATTTTGAATAAATGAATGAACACATAAATTTCCTAGCATTAATTCTCTGACAATCTTTGTTTGCGTCAATATTCCTTCAGTTAACCAGTGAATTACAACTTCATTATTTTAAAACCTCGGTTTTTTCGATCATAGCAAAACAAGAATAAACTTGTACTTGAATTTTTTCGCAGTTCTTGTGTTTAGTAATGGTATAAGAAGCTATAATGATCTGACATGTTCTTTGTTTGGTAAAGAAGGAAGAAGCAAAAGAAGAAAAGAACAAGTAAGCGACATTTGGAACCATTGTTTTATGTATGTTTATATAGGCATAACTGTGTACCCCAAGATATAAGAGCTTTTGATATGAATTTCTAGATAGTCGAACACTTTTTCGCATTTTGTTGTACATCTGTAATTTGTACGCAATAATAGCTAAAATGTAATACACTTACCCAAGTTTGAAGATGTGGCAGCAATTCTTAACTTTTTTTATGAACCCTCTTTAACTGCTGTGGTTTTTGGGTTTGAAAGGGCGCGTAATTTTGCTCACAAACTCTTTATATGGCTCTTTATAAGACACATTAATTAATCGAGAATGCAGGCCAAACTTCAGTTCCCTTACTTGCAATAAATAATTTATTTAGTAAGGAGCTTACCAAAGCCTGTTTGCTGTGGACTGTACAATGAACATTTGAGAAATTTCTTATTATTATATTTATTGATTTTGAAGTAAGTTATAAAACCTGATGTTTAACCTTCAGAGGCAAAAGTTACGTAAGGAAACGAGGTGGTTCAGGCAAAATATTGATAAGATATAACGTTAGAAAATTCATTCATGCAGTCTTAAAAAGGAATATAAGGATATTTTAATGATGTTATAAATAAGTGAAAAGTTTATAAAATATTGATTTAACTAATATGGACAGGAGAAGAAGGCAAGACCAGATAACACATTAAATAGCTGCATTAACTGTAAGATTCAAAACTTAGTTACGCATGCTACTGAATTGTCGTGAAGAAACAAATGTACCTATCGAAAACGAGTATTAGAATCACTCAGCTGTTGTGTTCTTCTTCTATTCTTTTTTCATTTTCTTTAGACTTCTACTGTAGGTATATCCTTCATCATTTGTTTTTCTTCAGTGCAGGTAGTTCGACATTTGCAACAGCAATACGGTTGCTTTTTCTGTTTTACATTTTACTTCGCTTCGCACGATCCCTTTCTTTCCTGCATCCTTTGGAGCCTTAAATAAAATTTAGTTTTTAAAGAATAATAGAGAAGCTGTGGAAAACCTTTCAACATAAAGACACAATCGTTGTTTTAATTTGTTAAATGAAATTCGTCTTAAAGGCATAGAACTGATGTTCAGGGAATGAGCAGCAAGCAACCAAATCACAGATGTGTCCGGTACTGCCGTAACCTCCTGACATCTAGCGGAGCGATTCACAACTGCTACCTTACCGCAGAACCAAGCAGGACGAGTCGCTTTGCTCCAACGTGTTAGCAGCTTACACGGAAACATTCTTAATTCTTATTGTAAGCCTCGTTTTAAGTAACTAAGTAGACATCTCATATAATTTTACACATTTTCAGGAAGATGGCTAAATGCGCCTAGTGATGAGCGAGAAGCAAAATATGACATCGCCGGTGTTAATGTCATCACCTTTCTTTTGTTTCTCTTCCTCTTAGGGGGGCTCTAATGACCTAGCTGTCGACGGGCCCTTAGACCCTAATCACTCACTCACTCTTCCTCTTAGCCATTATGAAAATTATTTATGATCCAATTTCCTCCATTTTTACTTTCTCTAGTACGCATAGTAAGAATTTAAGTATTGCATTCGAGCCAAAATTTCGATGATGAAATTTCACCCGAAATATATGTTTTAAGGCCCCCTGAATCCAGAAAAGAATTTTTAGAAAAAAATTGTGTGTGTGTGTGTGTGTGTGTGTGTGTGTGTGTGTGTGTGTGTGTGTGTGTGTGTGTGTGTGTGTGTGTGTGTGTGTGTGTGTGTGAGTGTGTGTGCAGCATAATTCAAAAAGTAAAAGTCGGTTAAAAACTAAAGATGGTAATTAAGTTCAATATCTTGCAAGTATGTCGCAGAAGATTTTCTTCTTCTTCTTGTTCTTCTTCTTCTTCTTCTTCTTCTTCTTCTTCTTCTTCTTCTTCTTCTTCTTCTTCTTCTCCACTTCATGGGGTACGCAGTCAAGTGCCTGTTCCGCCTTCAAAGCACACCAGCCATCGTTTCCTGGGTCTGCCCACCGATCCCCTACCTTTAGGATGATAATGTATTATTTGCTTAGGAAATCTGGTATCTGGCATTCTTTCGACATGTTCCTTCCACTTTTGTTTGCAATCTTTTAGCCTATCATTTGTATTAAAAATTCCTAATTCTTCTCTTATACTTTCATTCGTTGTTAGGTCTCTTCTGGTACATCCCTTCACACTTCTTAAGAATTTCATTTCTGAGGCCTGTATTTTACTCTGTTGCTTTTTAGTTAATGTCCAAGCCTCACTTCCATATGCTAGTATAGGTGCAGCCATAACTTTGTAAAATTTTAATTTGGTTTCTTTGCGTACTTTGTTTCTGAATGTCCTATTTATTGTTCCACACACTCTTTGAAATTTGTATACTTTATTGTCCACGTCATACTCCCTGTCATAACTAACGTCACTTCCCAAATAGTTAAAATGGCTCACCTGTTCTACGCAACGGTTATTTATAACTATCTTTGTTCTAATGGGCTCTTTCCCAATGAATGCCAATACCTTTGTTTTTATAAAAGAAATTTTCAAGATTTTTAAGAAAATTCCTCCACCCTAATCTACCTTTTACGGGGAAAATGTTTAAAAAAATTTAAGGGACACTGGGAGTGAAATTTTGGTCAAAATTGTCAAAAAGTCTAATTTATTTATTTATTTATTTATTTATTTTTTTTATAACCTTAAACCGGTGCATCTGGATCAGCTAAGTCCCCATATCCCCCACTCCATGTGGTCATTACGGCCCTTTCAAATAGTGCTCTTCCCTTAACATACACAGTATGTTCCTATATAAAAGCCTGTTTGTCTCAAAACTACATTTTTGCATATTCCAAAAGAAGGTCGCGCCTGAGTTTTGCTTGAAATTGAATGAAAATTTCCAAAAGTATTCATAAATAGCAGCTAAACAAACCTATGATTCAATATTGATGTTATCATTAACATGAATTCCGAAAAAAAATTTTTTGAATGAAAAATATCAATCATTTTTAAGATTAAATTTTCCTTGCTATTAAAAAAAATATGTACAGAATAATCAGCAAACATATTTGAAATATCTCTTCATACAACTGTTACCCATGTTTTAGAGCACCAGTTTTGGGAATATAAACCAATTTTGAAAAGTCAATAGACGCGAGCTACATTTTGAAAATGTGCCTATTAAATTCATAAAATAATTTATATATCATAAACGAATTATCCAAATTTAATGAAATTTTGTGTACATCCTATTCTCATGTAAATACAAACACAGTAAAACTTTCAGAAAAATCTATCAAGAAGTGTGGAACTTTCAAATTTCACTCCCAGTGTACCTTCATTTTCTCAAATTAGCTCTAACGATTTTAATTAAAATGCTAGGGCTCCTAATGTTCTAGCGGTCGACGGGCCCTTAAACCCTACTCACTCATTCACTCACTCATTTGATTAAAATGGCACATACTTAAGATATCTGTATGGCAAATTAAATGTATATTTTGAATTTTCTGGGTATAGCCCAAGTTGTCCTGTTTACTTCTGCATAACTGGTAAACCGTAAGAGATAAACCAATTCTTACCATACAAAAAATGTAGATCTTGTTAAAATACACAAGTTATGTCCGAATGCATCTTTTTGAGGGGTGAATCACTTCGGAGATATTCCTTGTTATTTGTGTCAGTTTTGCAATAATTATACTTTTCTCCAATGGAAGGCCGTAATTCATTTTTTTGTCTTGGCCATTCATCCCCCCTCCCCCCCCCCCAAAAAAAAGAAAGGAAAAAAAAGATCTTTAGAAAGCTTAATGATAAGCATGATAAATAGAAAAAGTAGTAATTAAGTACAGTATGCTTAAAAATGCGATAGAAAGATTTAGAAGTAAGTATCCAATGTTAAAAATTATTACCCTATACACGAAACACTTTCGATATTTTTTGATTTTCTAAAAAAGACAGTAAAACTTTGATAAAGTGTATATTTTGACATTTACATTGCATTTTTAATTTTACAAAAGAAGCCTGTGAGGTCTTCATTGTGAATTAATTTTTATAGTTATATACGTAAAAGATACACACACAAACATATTTCACAAAAATTCAGAAGATCTCCATTCCCTAAAAATAGAAACTGGCCTTTATTTTATTGAGCTATTAGTCTAGAGGAAACCGATTGTTGGTTTCCAGTTAATTGTAATAGAGAAAAAAGCTCTTTTTTTTAATTCGTTTTTTATCCCTTTCAAATCAAAACCGCTACGGTAAATTTTTACAAAATAACGAAACATTTTTATGTCAGGGATTTTTAGGTCGAAAGGGACACCTTTATTGTCAGTGTCTTCGTCTTGCATCCTTTAAATTTCATTAGTTATGAAATATGGCAGTTATTCGAATGTTGTTTTTAGGCTAGGTATGCAACTACGCGCGCACGCGCGCACACACATACACACAAACACACACGCACACACGCGCACGCACACACACAAACACGCACGCATACACACAAACACACGCACGCACACACAAACACGCACGCACACACAAACACGCACGCACACGCAAACACACACGCACACACACAAACACGCACGCACACGCAAACACACACGCACGCACGCACGCACGCACACACACACGTACACGCATACACACTGTTACTCAAGCAGTATTGTTATGCTGTTATGGTACAATAGATATATTGTAATTTTACCCGAATACAGTACTATAATAATAAGAATCCTTAGCGCAATAGGGCCCTTCGCGGGCAAAGACTTGCCGCCTGGCCGCTGCGTCCTCCACCTCTGGGAAATCGGTATCATGAGTAAGTGCAGAACTGAATGGTGGGAACTGGTCAGCGTCTCGAGTCCTGCCGACCTTTTATGCCACTTGGGGTCGTTACTTCTTTACCAAGTAGCTTCTCAACTGGCCCCTCTGGGACCTAACGAGGCGGAGTGTACCTCGAATCAAACCTCCCAGTGGGGCAAAAATCCCCATGCTGGTACCGGGGATAGGTCCTCCAAGCCACAGTTAGGCGCGCTACCACCGCGCTACGGAGGCGGAGGCGCCCGTTTTCAGTGAGAAAAGAAATAATTTTCTGGTAGCGAAGAAAATCTATAAGGACTCTCATTGGAACATCTTATGAGTTGATAAGCTACTGAAGAAGATAACCGCGGTAATGTGTGAGGCTCACATTTTAAAGGCTTCGGGTTCGACTCCTTTGGATTTTTAGCGGTTTTCCCTCAATATAGGTGAATCCTGGGCTGATTTAAACACTGCCGCGAATTTTTATATGCTTTAATTTTCTTATAGTGCTTCAGGATCGAAGGTTGAGGCGAACGAAAGCCGTGTGAGGCCTCTGGTGGTTAAGTTTGCTTTGAGGTACACATCGGGATCAGGACTTCCTGTATGCACAAAAGCCGAAATGTTCATCCGCTTCTTAATAACCATTATAGTCATGCAGCAAAACTAAAGTAACTGAAATTTCAGAAAAGTTTATATTGGAATACAAAGATAATGCAGCGCCGTGACAGAGCGGATAGACCGTTCGGTTCTCGCTAAGAAGGCGCGAGTACGATCCTATGGACCCGCATGTGGGATTCGTGGTGGACGAAGCGGAGTCTGGGCAGGTTTCCTCCGAGTTCTCCTAATTTTCCCGCCACACATTTCACCAACTGTTCATTAATCACATTTCCCTTCGTCCATTTGGTCTGCATTTCATATCATACTCTTCCTTACTATCATACCTGGTTCTTGACTGACCACCCACTTCCAGGTCCTCACTCTGTCCGGTCCATAGGTTCATCTGCTCCCCGACAGGTGTCTCACCGTAGGCACTGACTTGTGAGTCCTAGGGTGTGAAAGAAAAAAAGAAAGAAGGAAAGAGAGAGGGAAAGAAAAAGAAAAAGAAAAAGAAAGGAAGTAAGAAAGAAAAAAGGAAGAAAGAAAGATAGAAAGCAAGAAAGGAAGGAAGGAGGGAAGGAGGGAGGGAGGAATGAGGGAGGAAGGAAGGAAGGAAGGAGGGAGGGAA
Organism: Tenodera sinensis; assembly: GCA_030765045.1. NCBI lineage: Eukaryota > Metazoa > Arthropoda > Insecta > Mantodea > Mantidae > Tenodera > Tenodera sinensis. The sequence goes on along the minus strand of CM060963.1, from coordinate 102,836,780 downwards.
GGAAGGAGGGGAGGAAGGAAGGAAGGAGGGAAGGAAGGAAGGAAGGAAGATATAAAGTAAAATTTCTCCCAGGTATTAAAAAACTAATTTAAAATATCGTGGAACTATTCAGAACCTCACTGCACCTGTATATAAAACTAAACTTTTGTAGTTCTCAAAATCACCTTTCCTCTCTTTGCACTAACTATGTAATATTTGTGAAGATATTATTAGATTGATCAGTTTATCTGTTCATCAGAGCAGAAGTACAGGTGGTGTAAGATGTCCTTTCTCTTTGCATTAACTAGGCAATAATTTGTAACGTTATTAGTGGTTGATTAGTTTATCTGTTCATCGAAGCAGAAGTACAGGTGGGCGTTAAATGTCCTCTGTGTTTTGCAAGGTGTCCGAACTACATAAGGCGCAGATGTCTGATCAGTGCATAGCGACCGTTAGGTTCTAGGAGTCTGTTGGACCCACATAACATTTACATAAATATGTCTATCCCTCTGAACCTTCATGACAGTACATTAATTATATTTCACTGAAGAACCGTTGTCACAGTACTTAATTCAGCATTCATGAATAATAGTAAATTATGCTTGTAGGTAATGTCTGACGTTGGTGAATAATATTGTGCATTGAGAATATTCCTTGATGCGAAATGACTGCACATGCCTATATAAGGAATAACATAAGTGGACTATGCTGTTAAGTAACCCCACGGTCAACTTTACTTGCTCTTCTAGGTACTTAAAGTAGGAAATGTATGGGATAGCTCAGGCGGTAACGTCTGTGGCTCACATTCGGGAGGTCGTGGGTTTGATTCCGGCTGCCAATCTTACTGCGCTTGGGTTTTTTCGAGAGTTTCCCAGGCCACTTAGGCGAATGCTTAGGATATTACCTTAAATTGCCCATTTCACTTCCTTTCATTTCAGTAATTTCGTTTTCTCTCTATCCGGTTTTTCCAGGTTGTAAGAGTCAGCGATGCTCGACTGAGGGGAAGTGTTGTGGTCGGTCGGTCAAGCTTCCAGTGAGACTGATTCCTTAGGCTGGTAGCGGGCTCTCTGTGACGTCCTGGAACTCCGTCGGGCTGAAAAACTCTCCTGTACCTGTTAGCGATCCACCGTAGTGGCTGCCTGTAGGGTACTATCATCTCATCCTTCCTCCAAGGATCTGACGCACAATAAGCCATCAGCTGAAGTACCGGGATCTCTACCACGACAGGCAGACACAAGTAGAGGATGTATTCTATTCCATCCAAACACTGGATACCCAGCTTTCACCGAATATACACAGACTCCCTGAATTCAAAACAGTGTTTTTAATAAAAATGTATTGTATGTATGCGTCTGTCTGCGCCTATATATGTGCGATCGTGAATGTCTGTATGCCCGAGTTCTTCTGTCTGTATGACTCCAAACGAAAATTTGGTTAAATATGAAACTTGGTTGATAAGTTCCAAGGATACGTCTCGAAGATTTAAACAAATCCCAAAATATCCTTTTAACATTTTTTGAAAGTTGTGATTTTCTCAAAAATACACATAACGCTTTTGATTTAACTCCCATATTTTGAAAATATTTTAATGAAAATGAAATTGATAGTCTAATTATTTTCAGAACAGGCTCTGAAGTTCTCTTCGTCCTAAATTATTCGTATAACAACTAAGTGTAAAAAATAGAAAGATCTTAGTACCTGTCTACACAGTTTATGTAAAATCATTCTTTTATGGAGCCATTTCTGAGACTTTCTGTGGTATTGATTGGAATTGTCAAATATTTTTCTCAAATAGGAAGTTACTGTGCAAACGGAAACACGATAAATTAGCTGATGTACACAAAGTCACGAACATCACTTGTTTTTCTCTGCTCTGTTTTTAATCAGTATTGAGGTGATGCGATGTCGTGCGGCTGCATTATTACCAATGTGCTTTATTATTTAGTCATGTGCTTAGTTTCAAAGTGTATTATAGTTCAGCATTTTCTTCTACTGCACAGCGTGTATTTATTATAATTTGTATGTGTTGACTCAGTCAGCTCGCCAGGTGCAAGTGCAGTTTGCAGAAAGATGTCCAGGTGTAAAAGTTCCAAGCCGTACAACAATCCATAAACTTTACAATAAATTTCAAGCGAGACGAAGTGTTCAGGCTCGGAAATTTAAAAGACGGCGTGCCGTTCTTACCAAAGAAACATTAGACGACATTGGCCTTATAAAAGAACTGTGGCATGTGCTCTTCCTCTTAAATCAGATGATCCTGTAATTTTCTGATGGACTCTCAATAGTGCATACAATGGCGAAATAGACCAACATTTAATATTTTTCACGGACGAGGCTTGGTTCCACCTTCATGGATATGTGTATACACAAAATAATCGTTATTGAAGCTCTGACAAACCTAATATTGTTCATGAAATACATCTTCATGACGAAAAAATTGGCGTATGGTGCGCCATTAGTGGAGAAAGAGTTATAGGCCCAATTTTTTCTCCAGTCAAAAGTTGAAGCCTGTACGTATGTGTATACAATTTTGCTCCCTTTTTTAGCGAATCACAGGGAGTGTGATTTTGCCTTTTTTCAACAAGACTGCAACAGCTTATACAGCTAATCTTTCGATGAGAACAATTGAAAGTGTGTTTCAGGACAGAATAATTGTAGAAACTTGTAGCCCTCTCGGTCCCCCTACCTAGCACCCTGCGATTACTTTCTCTGGGGTGACTTAAAGCATAAACCCACACACCCTGGAAGAATTAAAACAAGATATTCGTTAGGAAATTAGCAGCATTTCTCAACTTGAACTACGGCGAGTGATAATTTCCTAAAGAGGTGCTAAAAATGTATAACAACCACGGTGGCCAGTTTCAGCATCTGCTTTAATTATATTGGTAAGTAAAGCCTTTAAAAGTAGTTTTAAAAATGTGGTATAGTTTTATCCGCGCTGTTCTATGACAGCGCCAGTCGGCGACAAGCGCAGAGGACCCGTACAGGCAGACAAAACACAGCGCAGCCGGATCACAGTCTTTTGGATCGCCCGTTAGTAGTACAAGTAATAGTAGATCAGTAATAGAGTAGTAGTACCAGAAATAAAAGCAGATTTAGTAGTAGTAGTAGTAGTAGTAGAAGTAGTAGTAGTAGTAGTAGTAGTAGTAGTAGTAGTAGTAGTAGTAGTAGTAGTAGTAGTAGTAGTAGTAGTAGTAGTAGTAGTAGTAGTAGTAGTAGTAGTAGTAGTAGTAGTAGTAGTAGTAGTAGTAGTAGTAGTAGTAGTGGTGGTGATGGTGCTGCTGCTGCTTGTGGTGGTGGTGATGGTAGCGGTGGTGGTGATGGTGATGGTGCTGCTTGTGGTGGTGGTGGTGATGGTGGTGCTGCTGCTTATGGTGGTAGTGGTGGTGGTGCTGATGGTGATGGTGGTGATGGTGGTGGTGGCGGTGGTGGTGGTGATGGTGGTGGT
>CM060963.1:102500853-102828353 GCA_030765045.1 Tenodera sinensis | reverse complement strand
CTGATGGATCCGTAGCCGTCAGCGTTAAACCAGGTGGTCAGCAGGTCAGCGTAGTGCTGGATGCCTCTGATATTTACTATTTTGAAGAGGTCGGTAAAGTCTGCAAATAGAACGAGCACTGTGGCAATGTGGGAACAGTTTTAATGTAGAGAAGGAACAGTGTGGGACCCAAAACACTGCCTTGGGGTACCCCAACACGTATGGGATGGGAGGAGGAAATTGCATCCTCGTAAGCTACGGAAAAGATTTTGTCCGGTAGATAGGACTGTAAGCTAAGCAGTGGGTCTGGTTTTAGGAAGGAGTTAGGTGTGGAAAAAACATTCTACAAGTGAATGTGGCGGCACTGCAACTTGAGATTTTTGGCTACAATATTATTTCTATTACAGCTATATTAATCTGTAATTTAGTGTTTTAATAATAAATATATATTTTGACTTGATAAATTGCTAGTGAAGATAGCAGTACCCAGGTTATAGTTTGCTGTGTTATGGAGAAAGCTGAGAAGTTTTGTTCTGTGATAGCACAGTCTATTTTCATTTATTAAAGATATTCTTATACACCACAGGACATTACTCACTCCTATGCATGCATCATTATACTCCAGTCCCAAGGACATATAACCAAGCGGTTGTGTCAACACTTTTATGGATGGAGAGCAACGTCAATCTGGTCCACCCTCACTCACTGACCGTCTCTGTTCACCTTAGCGCGCCGGCCCGCAAAAGCACGTAACACGGGTCTGTGTACCTTGAGGCCGCTGATCTACTACAGAGATAATTTCTGCAAATGTTTATCTCGGCTAACATGAAGAAGACAGAGGAATAAGGGTTTATAAGAATAGTTAGTACAAGAGTAGACGATGTCATATGAACGCAACAGATAATATTTTTTGTGTATTGTTCTATTGATTTGAAGACCAGTTTACTACACTAAGCACGTTTTGACTTGGGCCCATTGAAAGTATTACCGCGAAGTCGACTACTGTCCAACTGTGTCAACCTCACAATGTTCTCTGGGAACCACATGACACGTGTAAAACAGTCGAAAGCGTGGTGGGCGACTGTCGCTCTATTTTTAGCTCTTATCTAACCCCTTATGTTTAGATAACTTGAGGGTTTCCAGTGATTAAAGCTAAGTTTCGAAGCTTTGCAGAGGAGTCTCAGGCCTTTTGCCTTAAGTATGGTATTGCTTATCCATAGCTAATTGTGTTTATTTACCAGGTAATACGACGTAATACACAATCCATACAGGAATACACAACGGCAATATTGATACATCGAGAAATAAAAATCAATATTAAAACAAAACAATGGCAACCAAAAGAGTGAGTAAACACATTGTGCACAAAGTAAAATAATCGCAGTAACAGCAGGATTTGTGTCTGCTTCAGCGGTCGGGAAGGCAGAAGGCTAACCTCCAATTCCATGGGTCCACTTTATATTTGTGTGTGTGTGTGTTAGTGTGTGTGTGTGTGCGTGCGTGCGTGTGTTAACGTCCTCCGACGTAATGTCAATAGTTCGATTCCCGGCTGGAGGGTGTTTATCTTTAGCCCAGAGATGTCCAACGTTTGCGAGCGAGGAGAGGTTGGGTTTACATCCTTCCACTATAGGCGGACTTTGTCCCTCTTTAAAAACGACAGATTAAAAACGACAGCTCCATATCTATGAGTAGATTTATTAGCATGTAAAAGAACTGCGGGACGAAATTCCGGCACACCGATGACGCGGACATGATCCTGGCAGTTGACAGCGTCGTTAAACAACAAAATAATATTTTTATTTAATTTTTATTTTATTTTTTTGAAAAAGCGTGTGTCGCATCTTTGGGAGATATTGAAATTATATGTCAGGTTTGGTATTTAACCGATTAATAATAATAATAATAATAATAATAATAATAATAATAATAATAATAATAATAATAATAATAATAATAATAATAATAATAATAATAATAATAATAATAATAATAATAATAATAATAATAATAATAATAATAATAATAATAATAATAATAATAATAATAATAATAATAATAATAATAATAATAATAATAATAATAATAATAATAATAATAATAATAATAATAATAATAATAATAATAATAATAATAATAATAATAATAATAATAATAATAATAATAATAATAATAATAATAATAATAATAATAATAATAATAATAATAATAATAATAATAATAATAATAATAATAATAATAATAATAATAATAATAATAATAATAATAATAATAATAATAATAATAATTTATTAGATTTAGCGGTCTCAAAAAGTTTATGTATTCTCTCAAGCTTCCACGGCCATCGTTTAAAATATCTTGGCTATCCGGTTGTTGCCGCGTCAAATTATAAAATGCCGACGTTTCGACCATCTTGTCGTGGTCGTTATCACAGGCAAACTGCGCCGCTATGTAGCAGCTAGTCAACTTATATACTGGCAAACAGGTGAAAGGTGGGTAAATGGTGAGCCCTGATAGGCTGGGCAGTCTCTGCATTGCGGTAGTCCTTCTGCATTGCTACGTCACTGCCATAGAATCATTACACTGCGGCACTGCCATAGAATCATTACACTGCGGCACAAATGACGTGGTGTTCTTGTGTTTTGTTCTACCCATGGCCGTAAACCAAAGTTTGTTAATGTGCATGCCACCATTATTATTAAAATTCTTAGGACAACGGGAAATTTCTAAGGCCTCTTTAATTTTTCTGGGTCGCCATCTGTTTTCACTGGTTACTATCTTGGTCTGATCAAACAGTATTGTGTTTGGTTTCGTAAGCATGTAACGCGACCGCCGATTTTTCAATATCATTTTGTTTGCACTGACGTATGTGCTCTTGTAATCGTTCTTTCACAGTTCGACCAGTCTCACCAATATATGATTTGCCACAGTTACACGGTATTTCATAAACACCGGGTTTGTTAAGTGGTGGAACTTTATCTTTTACGTTAACCAGTAAATCTTGCAGTTTAGTGGGTGCTTTGTATGCCAACTTAATATCCGCTTGTTTTAATAATTTCCCTATTCGGTCTGTTACTCCTTCTACATATGGGAGTACTGCAAATTTTTGTTTGTCTGATTTTTTCTTCTTTTCCTTGTCTTCCTGTTTTGATACTGCTGTTTTCCAGGCCCGAAAGATATCCTTCTTTTTGTAACCATTGGCATGTAGGACTTCACACAGATTTTTCTTTTCTTGTTCCAAACTAGAAGAGTCGCAAACTCTTTTTGCTCGTAAGGCCAAAGTTTTTAAAATTCCCTTTTTGGTTGCGGGGTGGTGATGGGATTCTGCATGAAGATAGAGATTAGTATGTGTTGTTTTTCTGTATACTGAATATTGAATTGTATATTGAATTGGCCGCCACAAAAAACAAACCATGTGCACCACAGCTTAATACAATCATAAATGTATCAGGAGAGCCACTAGACAATGATACGTTGGCTGTCCTCTCCAAAGGTCTAAATTTCGCTATAACACCCAAGCAGATACCGACAGATGACATCATAGCCAGTGTAGAAGATGTATTAATTGGAATCCCAGAAGAACGGACTGATCATATACGCATCGAAACAGCAAGAATCCTCTCACATCATAAAGTACCTCGCCAGAATTTATCTAGAATAGAACGTCAGGCACTATTTAACATTAAGCAACGTGAAGATCTGGTTATTTTGAAGGCGGACAAGGGCAATGCTACGGTTGTAATGAAGTCTCAAGACTATCACCAGAAAGTTAAAGCACTGCTTCAAGAGGATACATATGTACCACTTCCAAAAAATCCATTGGCCAAAATTCGCCGGGAGGCTAGTGCTCTAATCAACAGAGCAACTTCAATAGAAAAACAATTCAAACCGAGGCTAAAAAGAAATAACTACAACGTACCTAGATTGTATGGTCTCCCGAAAGTACACAAGCCGGGGATCCCACTTAGGCCCATAGTGAGCGCTATAAATTCCCCTACGCATTCTCTAGCACGATTTCTAGCAGATAAATTAAGACCTCTAACCGAGGACATTAAGTCCAACGTAAGAAACTCCACTGAATTTATCAACATAATTCAGCGCCTCCATTTGAAGAAATCTGACTTGTTAGTCAGTTTTGACGTAACATCCCTCTTCACAAAGGTGCCCGTAGACGAGGCAGTGGAAGTAGTGCGCCAAAAACTCAGATCACGCGATCTTCCAGAGGAGTGGGCCGATCTATCTGCTTTCTGTTTAAAATCCACCTTTTTTCAATATAAGGGAGATTTCTTCAAACAAACTCAAGGGGCAGCCATGGGGTCACCACTCTCACCAGTTATAGCCAACATATTCATGGAAGCCTTTGAGCAAACGTTTTTGGATAATGCCACAATAGGACCCAGTGTGTGGATAAGATACGTAGATGACACATTTGTAGTTTGGCCACATGGACGTAACAGTTTGAACTTGTTCTTTGACCAACTAAACAAAAGCCATCCGCAGATAAAATTCACCATGGAGTTGGAAAAAAATGGTGAACTTCCATTCTTAGATGTGCTGGTTATTAGACGAAAAAATGGCACTTTGGGACATTCAGTATACAGAAAAACAACACATACTAATCTCTATCTTCATGCAGAATCCCATCACCACCCCGCAACCAAAAAGGGAATTTTAAAAACTTTGGCCTTACGAGCAAAAAGAGTTTGCGACTCTTCTAGTTTGGAACAAGAAAAGAAAAATCTGTGTGAAGTCCTACATGCCAATGGTTACAAAAAGAAGGATATCTTTCGGGCCTGGAAAACAGCAGTATCAAAACAGGAAGACAAGGAAAAGAAGAAAAAATCAGACAAACAAAAATTTGCAGTACTCCCATATGTAGAAGGAGTAACAGACCGAATAGGGAAATTATTAAAACAAGCGGATATTAAGTTGGCATACAAAGCACCCACTAAACTGCAAGATTTACTGGTTAACGTAAAAGATAAAGTTCCACCACTTAACAAACCCGGTGTTTATGAAATACCGTGTAACTGTGGCAAATCATATATTGGTGAGACTGGTCGAACTGTGAAAGAACGATTACAAGAGCACATACGTCAGTGCAAACAAAATGATATTGAAAAATCGGCGGTCGCGTTACATGCTTACGAAACCAAACACACAATACTGTTTGATCAGACCAAGATAGTAACCAGTGAAAACAGATGGCGACCCAGAAAAATTAAAGAGGCCTTAGAAATTTCCCGTTGTCCTAAGAATTTTAATAATAATGGTGGCATGCACATTAACAAACTTTGGTTTACGGCCATGGGTAGAACAAAACACAAGAACACCACGTCATTTGTGCCGCAGTGTAATGATTCTATGGCAGTGCCGCAGTGTAATGATTCTATGGCAGTGACGTAGCAATGCAGAAGGACTACCGCAATGCAGAGACTGCCCAGCCTATCAGGGCTCACCATTTACCCACCTTTCACCTGTTTGCCAGTATATAAGTTGACTAGCTGCTACATAGCGGCGCAGTTTGCCTGTGATAACGACCACGACAAGATGGTCGAAACGTCGGCATTTTATAATTTGACGCGGCAACAACCGGATAGCCAAGATATTTCAAAAAGTTTATTTCCGGTGAAATCTTGAATAGAATTTTTGGGCGGAATACAATTATTCCTCTATTTACTATTCCATAGGCAAGCAGTAGAGAACAAAACAAATGAGAAGCTGATGTTTTGTACTACATGCCTGTCACTCTTGTACAATTTATTCTTAAAAATATACGTTCTTTTTTCTCTGTTAATGGGGATAAACGTTTTCAGAAGTAGTTTTATTGCATACTCGTTGTATAACTTGTATAACTGACAGGTAATTCTGTAAGATTTAAGCGGCAATTAAATCTTTTAAAAGTGGTCGCTGTAAAATGACTTTGAAATTCGGTTCTCTTTGTATGACCAAGAGAGAAGAATGAATAGCGTCTTCACATTTGAGAAAATTATGCGTATTTTAAACTATAAAGCAATAACAAGTAACTTCAAAATTTTTATACACCAAAAAAAAAAAAAAAAAATGTATTTCACGTGAATTGTAAAATTTCGATGCAGTTCGTTACGCTGAACTTAAATATCAAGTTTGATTTTTAAGTTTCGTTTTTAATTTATACATGTTTACAGACACACAGAGACATTTTGTAATAGTTAGTTATGCAACCAGTGTAAAATCTTACTGATTGTGAAGGGAGTAGATGTTTAGCACTTGAGCGAAAACGATTTTACCATTAAAATACGAAAAAATAATTATTACATTTGCTACATGAAAAATTAAAATGCTTCAGAGATCACAGATGTATGACGTAATGTGCTTGCTAAACACATGTTTCAACACTTAAAGGGGAAATGGGAGGTAATTGTAAAACTATTGAAAATGTGGATTGTATTCCGTTTGACATTTTAAACGATTCAAGAGTGGTGACAGTTCATTAATTCTAGAAAAATCGAAAGATATTTAGGTAAAATAATATGAAAAGCTTTTTAGACGGAGAAATGAGGTGACTTTAGTGTTTGAATGTTGCTGTACTTGCGAGAATGACGATTTCAGGTTTTCTAGAGGTACATTGGAGAAAATTATGTTTTGCTGTCATGGTAATTTACGTCATTTTCTGGCACTGGTGTAATTTCACAAGATTTATGCCGTCAAAATTAGCTGTTTTAATGCCAGAATTGCATTAAACGGCTTTTTCTTTAGTTTAGTTTGACTCAAAACATATACCTATTCAACACTAAATCTCGATGTTAACTTTTATGTTGGAATACGTTTCTTTGCTTACGTAGTAGAAAAAATAATATCGAGCGAGATGCGTCTGGCTCGCTTTCGGTAGATCGTGGGTTGGATTTCTTTGGTCGCCCTTCTTGACCCAAGGATTTTTTCGAGGCTTCCTCGGGTCTCCTAGGCGAATGCTGGGAACGATAAATAATTAGATCCCCCGAATTTCCCGTCCTTCCAGCTCATTTCACTTTCATTTCAATCCCATCTTTTCAGGGTCGAAGGTGTTGGTGATGGGCGAGTTTAGTGCTACTGCGTGAGGAGTTTGTACACTTTAAATGTTGTTCTCGATAAAGGAGTGGCATTGTAGAGGCCTGACCTGCCTGGAGGGACCGATATCGAAAGCTATGCGGTTTGCGGTTGCTTGGCTCACCCTGGCGTCGAGAGAGAATCTCCAGCTCACGTGAGGGACCTTCACACTGGTTCGCGCCTCTCGTTCGGATTCTAGCATGCCTCATGCTGCAGTTCAGTCCAGAGAAAGTAGTAATATAACTATGTGCACGATGAGCTATGCCCTTTCATCAATGTAACTTAGTATCTCTAATTACAAACCGTTCCCCATAAAAAATAATTTTACTGTTGTTTATAACCATTTTCCTAATGCCAATGTGTTAGTAAAACAGTGTTGGATGAGTTGACTGCAAAACAGGAACAAAATTCTCGAAAACAAATCAATGTGTGAGTCGAACTAGCGAATTTCAATGTTCTCCTATCAAACTTTTGCTAGTTTCACTTCCTTGTTTTTATTTATTTTTTAACCACCCCTTATTTAATTTTGTGGGACTTTCAGAATTATTTCTAGAACTGAAAAAACATTTCTGCATATATATGTTACTCTGTAGTTCACAATTATTTTGATAAATAAATCAGTGAATAATTTTAAGCATAGAAAACATAAACACATGTAAAAACTGGGAAGTATGACAGTTGATAACCACTGACAAATAACAAAAATACCACGAAAACACCTTAATATAAACCTAGTGTCTCAAAACGTATTGAAACTATGTATAACGTACCAAATGCAAAAGGGGTGTTACCTACTGTAATGAATGTTTATTTTACTTAAACATTATTATTATTATTATTATTATTATTATTATTATTATTATTATTATTATTATTATTATTATTATTATTATTATTATTATTATTATTATTATTATTATTATTATTATTATTATTATTATTATTATTATTATTATTATTATTATTATTATTATTATTATTATTATTATTATTATTATTATTATTATTATTATTATTATTATTATTATTATTATTATTATTATTATTATTATTATTATTATTATTATTATTATTATTATTATTATTATTATTATTATTATTATTATTATTATTATTATTATTATTATTATTATTATTATTATTATTATTATTATTATTATTATTATTATTATTATTATTATTATTATTATTATTATTATTATTATTATTATTATTATTATTATTATTATTATTATTATTATTATTATTATTATTATTATTATTATTATTATTATTATTATTGTTATTGTTATTGTTGTTATTATTGTTGTTGTTATTGTTATTATTGTTATTGTTGTTATTATTGATATTATTATTATTATTATTATTATTATTATTATTATTATTATTATTATTATTATTATTATTATTATTATTATTATTATTATTATTATTATTATTATTATTATTATTATTATTATTATTATTATTATTATTATTATTATTATTATTATTATTATTATTATTATCATCATCATCATCATCATCTCTGTGAAGATGTGAATATTCCATTGCAGTATTATTCTTAATCTTGCTGAGAAAAACCACGAACGTATGCAATAAAGAAAGTCAGAGGGGAAGGGCGGACAGAGGATTCTTTTGGGACACCTGCTGGGAAACAAGTGACTGACAATAACCAATCATCTCACCACACAGTAAACAGACATCTTCCATGGCTACAACTGTGGAGATAATGCTATTGGATCTAAGGTTTCCTCGCGTGTTATAAAGAGGTCATGAATCTGACCTTTGAGAGAAAATATATGCCGTGAAGACCTCTGAGTGCCCCTTTAGATGATGAAGAGTTTCTGAAAACGCAAGGCATTTAGAAATAAGGTGTAGATTGGCAACGGGTTCCATAGAAGGAAGAAATAGCAACTGGGAAAATATGTTGATTCCCGTATTTATTACATGGTTGGCTTTGAACATACGAAAACCAAAATTAACAATTAGGACTATCTTTATAAGATATGCATGTAATGTGTAATTTAGGTCATAGCTCTTACTAAGAATTCCAAAACTATTAAGCTTATAAACACAATTATTTCATAATTACAGCGTGCTACATAAAATTGCATACACACATGTATGTGCTATTTAAGCTCTCCTTCTTATTCCCGTAATAAAAATTGTGGTCGTCCACGATATCCTGCAATAAATAGTTGTGACAAATGAAGTACGCCAGGGGTTTTAGCCTTTTTGTGTCCCATTCCATTGCTGTCCTTTATTCAGCTCTATACAAAACAATTAATTGTAAAGTCAGTATAATTCAGTATCAATAATTTAATAATCAATCAAAAAGTTTCCAGAAGGTACAATGAAAAAGTTCTCATGAAATAAAGGGTTCGCAGAAGGATCTCACTTAAAATAAACATCAAAGTGAAACTGGCTGCTTCAGCAAGAATGGTTCTAGGTGTACAAGGCATGAGAAGGGGCCACTGAAAGAGAGAGCTAAGCCATAAGATTTGAAAACATGAGTTTTATGCAGCTCCTGACATCTTGTGTCCAATGTATGAACTACTACATTTTGGCTTAGCTCCATTTCCCTTGTTCCCTTGTTTTTCTTTGTATTCTTCTAATCCAAATGTCCCATACATGAGGGAATTATCGGACGGATCTAACCTTAAACAGTGTAGCTATGCTGTTTTGAATCAAGAGTCAAAATTAAACATTTTTTAAGAATTTAATAAACTAGGTGAATACAATATTCAGAATTTTTTCTCTATGGCTTGATTGAAAGAAAACAATGTGCTCGGAGTTATGGCAATAAACGTAAAGAAATAGCCGTTACAAGACGCAGTAACATATATATCTAATGCTTCAGCAAGAATGGTTCTAGGTGTACAAGGCATGAGAAGGGGCCACTGAAAGAGAGAGCTAAGCCATAAGATTTGAAAACATGAGTTTTATGCAGCTCCTGACATCTTGTGTCCAATGTATGAACTACTACATTTTGGCTTAGCTCCATTTCCCTTGTTCCCTTGTTTTTCTTTGTATTCTTCTAATCCAAATGTCCCATACATGAGGGAATTATCGGACGGATCTAACCTTAAACAGTGTAGCTATGCTGTTTTGAATCAAGAGTCAAAATTAAACATTTTTTAAGAATTTAATAAACTAGGTGAATACAATATTCAGAATTTTTTCTCTATGGCTTGATTGAAAGAAAACAATGTGCTCGGAGTTATGGCAATAAACGTAAAGAAATAGCCGTTACAAGACGCAGTAACATATATATCTAATGTGAAAAGTTGTAATGGCAAAAATATCAGTTTACCAGAAAGATTTTTGTGATATGTTTGAAATAACAAGGAAAAGAATTTCAACAGCATGGAGGAGATAGAAAATTGAATATTAAAACAACACATGATGATAGGGAAGCAGGAAGAATCGCCAATTCCATTTTTTGGTTTTCCACACATTGATAGAAGAGGAAAACATGCAATTTACAGAATATAAAATTTGTTGAATATTCCGAGCGATGGTTGTTTCAGCGCCATTGGGTGCTTATTGGCTATACAGTGTTTCAGAACTTAGAAATCCATCGGTGGAGCTAAACAAAGACGTTTCACATAATTTTGCATGAATTTCACACAATTTTTCATTGTTAGTATAAACAGCACTTCTGTACGAAATTGCATCTATAAGGGATGAATAGGAGGATTATCCATAAGCATCTTCTAGATCATTGTGCAATAATTTAAAAAAGGACGGGGAGGAAATGAAATTAGTTAATTCGTCATTCAAGTTTGAAAAGCAACGTCAGGCAACTATTACTAACGCATCGCATGAAAAGCTGACTAATTCTTTCATACTCTGTAAATACCCACAAAAGATTTATGAAATGGGCACCACAGTTTCGTGGAAATTTTGTAGAACGTCTTGACAAGTAATAAACGCTTGTATTTCCATCCTTGATAAACTCACGACTACGTGGCGAGATTGTTCTTATGGACCATTTTCTCACACCTCAGCCCAGTGGAGTAGACCCTACTGGATGCCCCCTTATATGACTTACCATTGTTGATAAAAAGTCGACCGTTGTCACCTCTTTATTTGGTGTCCCGCGTTATCTTTTCTGTTGTTTGTGCACTTCGGATGGCGAAATGACTATGGAGTAATTCTCGTTTGTTCACAACGGCCTCCACTTGATAACAGGAGAACTTTGCACATCCACCCCGATTTATGAGCTATTAAGACAAAAGGATGTGGACAAAAGGAGACGAGGACATTGTTTGCACTTGATTAACTTCTTATCCTCTTTTATTACGCAAGAAAAAAATTAAGCGCAGCAGTTAACTCATCTGAGATCTAAGTTTGGAACTCGTGAGATATATAAGGTGCTATGTATATAACTGGATCAAGAGCGGATAATATCCTTAAGATAATGGTGTACTACAGTGACAATAAGAGAAGGAATTTCATTCACTCTAAAACACTGAAAATAAATGTAGTTAAGAAAAGCCATTCTTCCAAAAATAAACAGGCCCAAAGTCTGTGATGATCCTTGTGTTGCATATTCACATACATACTCAAGAAGGAGGTTTAAGTCTCTTAAATGTACTGTGAGATGATAGTAAAAGTAGCAAAATCACACGATTTATCGCATCGAAGTGCCACAGTGTTGCCGATTACTTTTGGAGTCCCTGCAACACAATTTAAATGTTCTTACTTTCGATCCAAAACGTAGATTTCAGTTTAAACACAAAATGTCAGGCTGAAGTGGCTATACAAAACAAATTAATGAATAGTCATACTACATTTGTATACTCACTCTCCAGAAGAGACTGAAACATTATAACAATTGTAATCACTTTCTTCTTTAACCAGCATGTTTCACAGTTTTAATTACGTAGCCTTTTCCTGTCTTGAGTAGTTCTGAATGCACTTCACCATTTCATTTCTTTTTAATATATACTCTTTTACTTTCTGTATCACTTACATAATAAACAGAGAAAGTATTTCAATTTGTCCAAAATTTCGATATCATTTTAAACCACCTGTAGGTATCTAACAAATATTTTAGGCAAAAATCTGTGTCTGTGTGTGTGTGTGCACGCGCGCGTGTGTTAAATATCAAAATTTGTATTTAAGCTCAGCATCTTCCAAGAATGTGACAGGAAGATTTTCAACAAAACCCTCAACCTCATTTTGCTCTTTAAACGAAAAATGCTAAAAATGTTTGATTTTTATCAATTTTGGTTCTGGATGAGTTTAGCATAACCAGTAAACCGTAAGAGACACACACAATCTTACTCACAAAAATTGTGAATCTCTTAAAACACAAAACTTATGTGAAATATAATTTTTTGTGTAGCGAATCATTACGCAGGCAGTAGGCAATAGGTATATATTATTATACTCATATATTAAATAATAACCATAAAATTAAACCTGTTTCAGCCAAATTAAAACTATGTCGACAGAATTAGAAAATATTAGATCCCTGCGTGGAGCGGTTCCGCGCCCAAAAAGCAAACTTCAGTAGTTGTCTGCGCTAATTATATAAGGTAATTACCTTTCATATTTATCGAATTTAATAACATTTCCATCCATCATATAAACACTTCCTTACATACAGCGATTTTATTGGAAATCGCAATATTTTAATACGGTCTCCAAACAAACCTATATTTAATTTTGTACCACTTTCAATAACATATCAAATAAATACAAAACTCATATACTATTAATGTTTCAACTCCGTGTTTTATCTAAGAGCCATGCATTTTAAAAGCTCTGCATATAAGTTACCAGCAATACGAAGTTTAAAATCTATCAACAAATTCTTCTCTAAATTCTTATACCCCTACAAAGCTTCGACTTGTTATGTTTAACGGTTCTGAGGGTATACGTGGTTATTAAAAATTATTTTAAAAAATTATTTTGTTGTTTAACGACGCTGTCAATTGGGTAAATAGAACGGCAAACTCCCTCCCAATTTGCGTCGAATACTCTATATTTACTCATTTATCTTTCTTTCACAATGACTTCAAAAGGTTATAATTGTCAATAGCTTTCTAAGTTTTTAAGTATTAAATATTTTAAAAAATGCATTTATTGACCTACATAAGTATTAACATTCTACTCGTTAGTTATCTGAGAAAGCGTTCTTTGGGAAACTTCTTGAGAAACTTCAAGTTTTTTCTTAGTTATTCCGTGAGCGTGACCACGTAATTACTTAGTTCGACACACCCAAAACAAATGTATGTAAACAATTGTTAATCGGTTAATGCATCTTTTTCCACGTACACTTCAAGTATGGCAACGGTCCGGAAATAATATACGCTTAGCAGACAGAAGATAGCAATTTGCCAATCACTTTCTTGTTCTAAACCTGCTGTTTGTTTACGTTCTCTTCAATTGCTGTTGAAACATTATCCGAAGATTTATCATAAACTGCCATTCTGAAAATGTAAAAAAGGCAACAAAGTACAAATTCGCATGTTCCCTTGAGAAACCCAAGAACTTAAGGCAACTGTCCTATGAATCATGCAAACTTATATCTGAAAATATACCTATGTATATTTAAATTAATTGGATGAAAAACAGAAAGAAATAGATAAATAAAATAAAAAACATAAATAACGTGTAAATAAAAAATGGAACTTTGAAAATTATACTTTCAGCAAACTAGATTAAGAACGAATATCTAAAAATGTGTACTTTTATAATAATTATATTTAGGTATACGTACATCAGTGCTATGGATTACTTACACTGACCAGAATAGAACTTACTAGCCCGTGCCATGGACATTTTAACCAGAACTTAAAATGAATTTGACCCGTAGTACGCGTTGAACTTGAAACTACATTTAATATGAGGATTTGGACGCTTCCACGTTACAAATATTGATTTAATCCAGTATGGCTCTGAAAACTATTTAGAGCAATGATATAAGAGTTTTTAAATTACGAGCCTGCGCTGTTCAGGAGAACTAGGTACAAGAGGTTCCCAATTTTTGTACAGTTATTAAAAATTCTGTAATATAGTTGTAAACATTTAAGTAGAACTAAAAAAATTAACAAAACATACAAATAAAAATTGTTTTAGCAACTTAACATCAATTACTGTTTACACAACAATAATTTCCTTATATTCTGTTTTTAGTTTCAAAATACAAAATTTAGGACATCATTAACAAATTTGGCAGAGGAAAAGAAAGTAGGTATAAGGTAAAATTTCTCATACATATATCGGGTGGAAGGTATGATGAAGTTTGAATGATATGAAGTTTTAAAGAACAGTTGTAGGATATAAGAAAACAAACCATAAAGGAAATGAAGTTACAATATTTAGTCTCATGTTCACAGAACGAGTGTATAGATTGGATTGCGTTCAGCGAGTTCACAAGTAAGCATAGGGCCTCAGGAACATGTCAATGAAAAAGTGTAGCATAGCATATTAAAACAGTTATACTGGCATAAAAAACAAAACAGAAACAGTTGAGGAATACATTCAAATCTCCCCTGCAGTTATAAGGCTAACATGCTGTTATGTATACATTATACTTACAAATACAAACTGAATGTTGTTTTAAATTTTCATTAGGCTTTTCCTGCCAGTCTCATTATTTAATTATATAATTAGTAATGAATGGCATCTTGTTTTAGTTGCTTATATACATTTAAGTAGCTTTCGAGCAGGCATCAGATGTAATTAAAATGATTTGTCACTAAGCAGCTAGAAACTATTTATAAAACTACTTAACAGCTAATAGGCTGTCCTTCAGATAATCCATACAGAATAACATGATTTTTAGCCTAGGTACTATTTACAGTAATCTTAAAAGTATTAAAATTGTCAACTGTTCCCTTAAGATCATTAGGAAGAGGACCATATATTTTATGGCTTCATAGTATACACTGTCTGGAAACAAGAAAGTTTTGCACTGGGATGATGAATGTTGCCTTTTTTACTCTTTCTACTAGTAAGTAGAAGTATCGTATACTACCCAAAAATTCGATGTCGAGATTTCACCTGAAATATATGTTTTGAGGCCCCCTGAATCCCCTCCCCACCCCCCCCCCAAAAAAAAAAAAAACATTTTTGCCAGAAGGTCCGTGTGTGTGTCAGTTTGTGTGTCGTTCAGTCTGTGGACAGCATAACTCAAAAACGAAAAGTCGGTTAAAAATAAAAGTTGGTATTTAAGTTTAATGTCTTTAAAGGATGCGACACGAAGATTTTGAAGAAAATAGGCCCAGGCTAAACTACCCTTTAGGTGGAAAATTTTTCGAAAATTTTGATTTTCTTGAAAATGGCTTAAACGATTTTGATTAAAATGCCATATGTTTGAGTCATTTTTATGAAAAATGAAATGCATATTTTGAATTTTCTGGCTATAGCCCCTGTGGTCGCATTTACTCGGACGACTTTTGCAGAACTGGTAAACCGTTAGAGAGAGACCAAATCATACTATACAAAAGCTGTAGATCTTGCTAAAATACACAATTTATGTCCGAATAAATTTTCTTGAAGTTTGAACGTTTTCGGAGATATACTTTATGTGTGTAAGTTTCGGAAAACTTAACTTTCATGAAATGGAACATCGTTGTTCATTTTTTATATGTTAAGTGTGCAAAGAGAACGGAATCTCAAAGCTTTAAAAGATTTGACTATCGCACAAAGCCTACTGTATTCCAATATTCCCCTTGCACGTACAAGGAAATAAGCAATAAAATAATTATGTACAAATGTTTATCTTAACACAAAGAACATATAGGAATAAGAGTTGATGGTTAGCACAAGATTAGATAAAGTCATGTGAGTACAACACATCAGATTTTTTCTTTTATAACATTCTTTCTTATCTTTCCCAATCTTGAACTTCTCGCTGACTTTATTTTATTTTACTTCTGTTCTTAATGTCATCTTCCTGCTTATCTTCTTTGTCTATTTTTACTCCCAAATACTCAAATTCTTCAAATCTTCTCGCTGACTTTATTTTATTTTACTTCTGTTCTTAATGTCATCTTCCTGCTTATCTTCTTTGTCTATTTTTACTCCCAAATACTCAAATTCTTCAAATCTTTTAACATAACCTTTTCGTTCATCCAGAATTAAATGATAACGGTGTATAAAATAATAATAATAATAATAATAATAATAATAATAATAATAATAATAATAATAATAATAATAATAATAATAATAATAATAATAATAATAATAATAATAATAATAATAATAATAATAATAATAATAATAATAATAATAATAATAATAATAATAATAATAATAATAATAATAATAATAATAATAATAATAATAATAATAATAATAATAATAATAATAATAATAATAATAATAATAATAATAATAATAATAATAATAATAATAATAATAATAATAATAATAATAATAATAATAATAATAATAATAATAATAATAATAATAATAATAAAAGAAATGGTTTGACATTTTTAAATTTATTTCTCACAGATCGTATTCAGATTGCTACCTAGTCAGCGGCAGCCGCTTAAGCATCATGTTTTTATTTTTTTCTGCACGACATGTAGATGTGAATTTGTTGAAGATATTTCATGCAACGTTGAAGGTGTATTTAGCAGCAATGTGCGGAAATAATGGGGACATTATACTCGTCTCAGTAGTCGCATGTGTGCTGTTGTAAAGAGGAACAGCTGCCCGAACACCTCTTCAAGTGCGGGATGACCCAGAGGTCATGCTTGACCCCCAGGCCGTCACGTAAGTGACCGCGCTGACCCCCCTGGCAGGTTGGCACCATAGACCCTCTTCTTCGTCATCACACATAGGTGTGGCTCATCCTAACAATGCAATGTCCTTCCTTCCTTACTTACTTAACATAACGCGTTAACTATGCCCACGTATTCTGCACACAGCTCCATGTCAACCGGAAATGTTCCTTTTCTTTTGTTCTCTTTTAATCCCCTACTGCATTCAATATTTTTATTTAAATTCTTTGTCCACACCTTGATGTTCATATTTATGTACGCTTACGTATATTCTTTTGATAAATTCTTCTTCTATAATTCACAATTATTATTTGCTCCTACAACTTCTGCTTTTTTATTTTCCTTTCTGATTTACATTTCTTCGTTTTGTGCTAATTTCGCTCTTACAGTAGTATTTTATTTGCATTGTCTCATAGGCACCTTGCCTCTTGGAAATCCGAGCTCGAATTTGAATCTCAGATAAGGATATTTTTTGGAGAAAACGAATTATAAAAATCTGATGTGTTGCACTCACATGACTTTCTTTAGTCTTATACTAAATACTATACTATTCTTACAAACACTTATTCCTCTGTCTTCTTCATGTTGGTTGAGATAAACATTTGGAGAAATTATCTTATTGTTGATTTTCAAGAAGGTGCAAGGTAATATGGGAATACAGTAGGCCTTGAGCGATAGTCAAATCTTTTAAAACTTTGAGATTGCCTTCTCTAAGTTCAGCCAAGAAATAAAAAATGAACAACGACCTGCCATTTGAGAAAAACTTAACTATTGCAAAACGCACAGAAATAACAAGGTATATCACGGATTTGTACATAAATTGTATGTTTTAATGAGATCTACATCCATCTCATACGGTTTACCAGTTATGCTAAAGTCATTCACAGTAAACAGGACTACGTAGGCTATAGCCAGGAAATTCAAAATGAACATTTCGTTTGCCATAAAAATATCTCAAACATATGGAATTTTAATTTTAGAGCATTTTTGAGAAAATCAAAATTTTTGAAAAATTCTCCATTTAGTTACAGTACAGTAGGCCAGAGTGCAGAAATTTTCTTCAAAATCTTCGTGTCGCGTTCTCGAAAGATACACAACTTAAATACCAAATTTCGTTTTTGAGGTACACTGTTCACACAGGGACACACACACACACACACACACACACACACACACACACACACACACACACACACACACACACACACACACACACACACACATGGTCCTTTTTCTAAAACTGCTTTTTTGGGTTCAGGGATCCTAAAGTTATATATTTCCGTTGAAATCTCGACATCGAATTTTTGGGTTGAATACAGTACTTCTACTTTACTATTCGCAGTAGAGAAAGTAAGAAGGCAAAGGAATACAGGCCGCTTCACAAGAGATAGACCAATCTGGGGTTGCAATGGAGTAGTAAGTGAAGTGTGTGCAGAACATTTGGTAGTTTCTTTCGGGTTTTGCCTAATCCTAAAAAACTAAATGTTGGGTAATTGTGAGCGCTTTGGAGTCTGGGCCGCAATTGAAGCACTCCTTAATTACTTGTTCATTGAATGCTTCAATAAAGCTCTGGTATTATAAGGTATGTTAAACGGTCAAACTCTGGCTCCTTTATCCCCCCCCCCCCCCCCCCCCCCACTTCAAGTCTCATTCATTCCATCAGTTTTTGTTCTGCCGGACACTGCTTTAATTTACTTTTTTAGTTTTCGTGTATTTTAAGTTAAATTGCATACCATTTAAAAACAAATTTACAAAATGTCTAAAGACTCCATTAAAAAAACTGATTTACTATATTCACGTGAGTTTCTCTTCCCACTAGCCTAAATTTTTGTATACCATCTACAAAGTATGCTTGCAGAAGTTTATTCACCTTTTCCAAATTATTTGAGATAAGTGTGTGTTTTCATTACACATTTCGTTGTAGATAAGCTAATTAGTTAAATGTTTAACAACAAATATTAAACGTTACATTCATATTACCTTCTCTATTCGCCATTCTACAAACTATTCTTTCGAAAACAGAAGATTAAGCATATACATTTTTGTGACACAAATGGCTGTTTTAATCCACATCCTTAGAGCCATTTTTCATTATATAAAAATAACGAAACATTTTCCATTAAGGATGGTCTTGGGAGAGAAGGTTTTCTTTCAGATCTTCGTGTTGCAGCTTGACCTTTATTGCTAAGTTTCGCATTTATCCCACAGTTCGTTTCTGAGTTACGTTCTTCACACACATACACACAGTACTCAGAAGTTATAAAATTCAAGATATAGATGGATTTTGGGTCCTAGATCTGCAGAAATAAAAATATTTTAGTGTATCGTATTGAGTAGATGTGCTTTACACAGTAAACTTAAAGGTAAAGCCTCCTCGTGCTGGTAGAACATAACGCAGTTGTTTTGAGTTCAAACTTGGCAGGATGTTCAGTGGTTTAATCCGTTGTTTTTACTAGATTATATAAATCATCGGCCCCTATTTTTTGAATTTATGCAACAGTATAAACAAGCAGGTGCGCTTTGACGTTACCTTGGCCGTACATTTCACACTTCAATATGAGAGGGGGGAGGAGGGGGAGGAGGGGGAGGAGGAGGAAGAGGAGGAGGAGAGATGTAGCTTTAAAGGCGCTCAACTACATGGTCATCAGCACCCTTAAAAGATAATTCAAGGCAAAAGTCAGATATAAACTTCACTATATATAAATACTAGTAAAATGTATATATGTATATATAAGCATACAAAACAGGAAGGCATATGCCAGGATTAAAACGAAGTGATGAATACGTTAAAAGAGTGTAAAAATTAGATATCTAAAATTTCAAATCCTCAAGCTCATATTAATCTCCACTAAAAACTTAAAAACCCTTTCGATGACTTGCTTGTTGTCCGCTAGGACCTCAGCAAGACTGACAGCAGCAGAGTGTTTCAAAGTTATAAAATTATAAAATTTATATTAATTTTATATTAACTGTCTCTCTGCGAATGAATAACCATAGACGATCAGTCCAAATTCATTCTCCCTTATCGGTTACTCAAATTGAGCTGATACACGGAGCAATATTTGATGATACGCTCACTCTTACTGATGTTTTATTCAGCTCTGTTACGGGAAGTGAGCTTAGAGAGAGAAAAAATAGCCTCTATTGTTTTGCATAAATCAAGGAACTCCCCTGAAAATCTCTGATTGACTGTTGTCATTTCACTTTCTCAGTTCTACTTGGTCCTATTATCTATTTCGTAAAATTTAAAAACCTCTCCTCAGTTATGAGCCTTCTTATTCCTCTTCTTCCACACCATCAACTTCCTCCGCTTGCTGTAAATGTTTCGCGCATTGGCTGTCCATTGTGTTCCGTCGGGTTGGTATATAACTGCTAAGTGCAGTTCAGCAGACATTGCTTACATATGTACGGTAAAACAGGTTAATTTCGGTCACCTTGGGTAATTTCGGACATTACGTTGTGGAACTTTACTTTTTGTCCTATCATCTAGAACAGGGGTCTCCAAACTTTCCAGCCTTAGGGCCGTATTGATTACTCCAGAAAGTTCCGAGGGCCAGAGCCGTTTCTATTTTTCCTGCCATTAGACTAGTCGCCGAGTACGCGCCCTGAGCCGAACATACACTTTCTAAATTCCCTAGGTCAAATTGTGTATTATTGTTTCGACCGTGACACCTAACACTAGTTGCCAAAAGCGGAAATAGGTAGTGGTAGAACCCTCTATCGCTAACAGGTGGTACTGTAGTAATTTCAAGAACGTTCTGGTGTATTCCACTCACTTCGAGTAGCAGCCGGCAGCGAGATCCCCCAGTCAGTCTGCCTTGGGAAGGGGAAGGAAGCGAAACTATCGTGAAATACAGTACCTACACGTAGTGTGTAATCTGGTTTAAAAGACATCTTCGAACGGACCAATGCCCATACGTAACAGTATTTCGTGATCAAGTCCTGTGATAAGGCGCTGTGTTTGATTTGGAATGAAACCATAGCCGTTTTTAAAGAATATAACATTAAACGTAATCATGAAACGAAAAATTTGAAAAATTACTCAAAATATACAGGAAGTTTGAGGACAGAAAAATTTGAAACTTTGAAGCGCGGATTGAAATCGCAGCAATCCTTCTTAACGAAAGTCAACACTGAACAAGAGGCTGCAACTCATGCTAGCTTTCGTGAGGATCTTGAAATCGCAAGACGTGGAAAATCATTCACCGATGTTGAAATGATGAAAGAATGTGTAATTGCAGCAGCCGAAGAAATGTGTCCCGAACAGGTAAGTTTATTTAAAACTGGTTTGTCAGCAAACACCGTGGCTCGGAGGGTACAAGGCATCGCAGAAAATATATCATATCAACTGTGTGACAAAAATGAACATCTTGAGTGGTTTTCTCTGCCCTTGGATGAGTCAACGGATGTGAGGGATACTGCTGAGGCGTTGATTTTTATTCAAGGAGTAGATAAAAGCTATGCAGTGTATGAAGAACTTCTTGATATTGATAGTATTCACGGCACGACTTCTGGGGAAGATATTTTCAAAGCTGTTGAAAATGACAATAATAAGAACCTTCGATGGAAAAACTTGTAATCTATTACAACTGGCAAAAACATGTGTGGTAAACATAAAGGAGTGATTGCACTTGTGTCAAAAGCTGTAGAAATTAACGGAGGTTTAAAACCACCACTCTTACATTGTATCATTCATCAGCAGTCCTTGTGTGGAAAATATCTGGATATGTCTGAAGTTATAAAACCAGTCATATCAGTTAATTTCATCAGATCTACTGGGCTGAATCACCGACAATTCCGCGAGTTTATTCAAGAGATTGGAGAAAATGACTTACCATATCGTACTGCCGTACGCTGACTTAGTTGCGGGAAAGTCCTTCAGCACGTTTTTCAACTACGAACAGAGATCGAATTTTTTTTGAATGAAAAGCATTGCCCTCTTACTGAATTACAAAATAGCGAATGGCTTTGGAAGTTGCCATAGTTACAATATTTAAGTTTAATTTTCTGACTATTATACTTGTCATTGAGCTTTACCTAGCAAGTAAATAAAGCAGACTAAATAAAACAAAGTAACATAAGGTTTTTTTTTAAATCTAAATTATCGAAGCAACATAATTATTGTAACCAAATATTAAAAATAAATATTGTAAATATTATTATTGTATTATTTACGTTGATTTGTAACAATATGTAACTGACTCAAATAATATTGTAGGAATTTATTTCGTAATTAATTGATAAATTAAATAAATTTGTGATTCATGACACAGTTAACTTAAAAAAACAACAATAACAAACCATTAGCAGATTCGGGCCGGATTGATGACCCTGCCGGGCCGGATTTGGCCCGCGGGCCGTAGTTTGGAGACCCCGGATCTAGAATATTAACATTGCAACAATTTCGTGAGGTTTATTGTACAACTAATGAAATGCATTAGTTGCAAAGATGTTTTTCATACAATTTGGTGAGTAAAGTAGACATTAGCAGTTGATATCGTTCCGTCGATAAGTGCTGCTGTTTGGAAGAGTGAGCCGATGACAGGAACCCCTCGACCTGATGTGGCACCTCGTGCTTCTCCCGAGAGTTTCCTCGTGTGAGATGGCTACGAAAGATCAAGCTGGATTCGTCACACCAAAATACGAAAACACTGGGATCGTCAAACTAGCGAAGCTAGATCTCGACGAATATGTGGAGAAGGAGAGGGACAGCGAGGTTTTAAAGGTTTCTGTATCCAAAAAATGTGTCGATGGTTCGAGAATACTCGAGCCACGGTGGCATGTACTGTAGATTGTGCGAGGCGAGGAGCCAGTTGAGACTGAGTGCCATTTTTAAATTGTTTCTTTTGCTTTTCTTTACTGCATAAGGTAGTTCTGGATGGCACTATTTATTTTATTTTCGGGTAAGGTGTGTCCGGTACCGCCGAAGCAACAGGAAATTGTGAATACATGATAGGAAGATTAGTTGTGTGGCCGATGCCCTGTCACCGACTTGCGGCTTACAAGGGCACAAATGTAGCTGTGGAAAACAGCGAAGGTTTGGGAATGTTAGCATGTTCTCAAGGTTGCTCGCTCTAGCTTCTAATGCTTTGGTGTGTCCTTGCAGGGTCTTGTGAACCTCGTATATACGAGAATCGTTTATAAAGGTGACACCACTTTCTCCGGCTACTTACTGAAGGGTCAAGGTGGCTACTGTTGTCTTGATGAACTGAGTCTTACAGATTATGAATGATGTCCTTGACGTCCTCGAGAGCACGAGCAAGTGCTGCCTACCATGCAGCAACCCGGTCGGTGAGTCAGAAGGGTTTCTTGGAGATTCCGCTGAGGCACGGTCTTGTGGAGCATGGAGGTGTGGAGACTACTGTCTGTGGCATCTCGCTGGTCAGCGTTTTGGCGGTTGGTGTTGGTGTGCGGTTGCCGTTGGACGTTGCACGTGGCACAATACACGGGGCAACGTGTCAGGTCGTGGCTGGTGCAGAGTGTAGTGATGATGCCAGGTCTGCTCGCCCGCTCTATTTTAACTGGCATTCGTCGAGTAATGGTCCGGTGGTCCAGCGCAAGATACCTACCGGTGATGCATCTAGTTTTATGGAGAAGAGCACACGCTTGAACTTATATCCTACTTGATGTGTTCTGTGGAGGATTTTGGCACTGTAGTAGGGCGTCAGAAAGTTCTGTCCTCGTGTGGGGTGTTCACTACGATGTGTTATTAAAGATTAAATCAGGTTACTATTTCATTGAATCAGCACGAACATTCAAGTTAACCTCGGCAATACCAAAATTCCTAACAAAAATTCCAGATGCTGTTCTTGCAGCACCACCTATATTGAAATAGTCCTGAAATATGATTTTAAACAAACACCTTTGAAATCAAACAAAATTGGACCAAATTGAATAAATTTGTATATAGACAAATCCAATATAGAAGTAGCATTACAATAACCTACTTTATAGAATATTAACTAAAGAAAGCAAAATAAGAAGTCTGAGGTGCATAGGACGGAGTCATTCATAGAGCTCCCGAAATCTGCACGCATAGTCGTTTTTGTGTCGTTTTTGATTGAGAGGAATCAGATATTCTATTCTGCAGAAGTTTTGTATTCTGGGAATACATGAAATAAAGTGCTTGGGTAAAAATTTTGAGAAACAATTCTGCCTTGTTTGAGAGATAGAATTGGACCTCAAAAATTCGATGCCACAGTCGATTCTACCGATTCAGTTCCGATTCTACCTCTCAAACGTTGACCACACACGGCTTTTTGTTTAAAATCACCAACAGTAAGTTTGTTAGCATAAATAATAATTCTTCCTTGTGTTTCCAGGTAACAAGGATGAGTGCAATTTTTTTTCTGTTTTTTTTTTATAATGTTGCCCCATTAAGGTAGTTGGAGCCACCCACACCCCTTTTAAGCAACTGCACTGTTTCAAGCATATACATATAGTTGTAACTACCATATCTACATTAATTATTGTCAATTTCACCTGTATCACTACAAGTTCTGCAATGAAGAAATGCACCAATATAATTGTATATATTCGCAATAAGCGATGGGTTTTTTTTTTTTTTTTTTTTAACCAATAGAAATTTTTTTTACTTTTAATTTTTTTAAATTTTTTTTTATTTTTTATTTTATTTTTTTTTTTTTTTTTTTTTTTTTTTTTTTTACCTTTTAGTGCGTGCGGGTTACGCTATCAGGTGATGTTCATATGCAAGTTCTTTTTTTTTTAATTAGGTAAGGGTCGTCATCAGACTTTTTTTTTACTAAGTTTTTTATTTTATTTTTTTTTTAATTTTATTTTTTATTTTCTTGAAAATGAAATTCCAAACGCTGGAGCTTCTCAAGGCATGGTGGAGCTTGCGGTGGGCACCATTTGGCGATGTAAGTCCTGAGCTCTACCCAGATGACTTCAACCTGCTTACAGGAAGCAATCCAGTGTGTCAACGGCGGCACAAGATGGACATTGGTTTGACTGTGCCCTTCCATGTCGCCAGATTTTATCCGCTGTCGGTACAGTCTCATTTAATACTTCATAGGTGGTTTCCTGCCAATCACTGGGCACATTTTGCAAAATAAATTCTGCCAGATCACTTTCCACTCCCTGGTATATTTCTCTGCCACTCTGGGAACCAGATGAACTGTCGTGAGCATACGGTAGTGGTTCCGGGTGCATTCGAAGGCCGTAATGTCATCGTTGTTGTCCAGAATTCGTTTTAGCTGAAGGACAGTGGGTTTAAATCCGTTGAGTGCCACCTGAGGGTTATGCAGCTGTTCCTTCCAGAAATTTTGGTCAATTGATGAGCCAGATCCGCGCAATGATTGTGTGGCGGTTTCCCCAATAAGGCCATGCATTTCTTGGCAATGTCCACTAAGCCGCAACCACCTTTGGACGGAGGCAAACGTAGTTGAGGCCGGCTCACCTTATATGCTTTTCCAGTCCACAAAAAGTAACCAAGGAGTTGTTCCAGTTTCTGTGCATCACGTTTTGAAATCGGCAGAATCTGTGCCACATACCAAATTTTGCTTAGACCATAAGTATGCAGGTACCAGATGCGTTGTAGCAAATTCAGGTTCCGGATCCTCTCCATGGATAAGGAATGGCGTAAACTATTAATTTTTTCCCTCCAGTTAACTGCAATAGTATCTTCTATATTTGCCATAAAGCATATACCAAGTATCCTTGTAGTAGTGACACATTGGATCCCCAAGGTCTGTGGCGGTTGCGGCCAATTTCCTAATATTAGGATCTCCGATTTCTCAGCATTTAGCACTGCACCGGACATCGTTGTGTACTGCTCCAATCCCTGTTGCATGGTCGTCATATCTTCATTATCTGCAGCCACCACGGTCACATCATCAGCATAGGCTGTAAGTGTGAACAGTTCATTGTATACGCTGACTCCTCGCGTGGTTTGTTGCAACCTCTGGAGTAAAGGATTCAATGCCAATGAGAACAATCCCATTGATAGCGGGCAGCCTTGACGTACTGATCGTTTTATTCGTACCGGCCTGGAAAACCGTCCGTTCCATAAGACTCGAGACTGTGCCGTGCCGTAGAGTCCCTGAATAAGATTGATTACCGGCACTGGAAATTTCGCAGCCGTTAAGCAGTTCCACAGATACGAATGGCGCACTCTATCAAAAGCCTGTTGAAAGTCGAGATTGATCAAACCCACCGCTTTATTTTCTCTGCGTAGATGGATCAACGTGTCACGCAGTTCCGCCAGTGTGACAATAATGTTCTTTTTCGATATTGCCGCTTGGTTACAATGCATGATTTCTGCATATGCACCTTTTAATCGGTTAGCCATAACTTTCGCAAATAACTTATAATCGGCGTTTAGCAGCGTTATTGGACGAAAGTCCTTCATGGTGGCGGTTTTCTGTTTCTTCGGCACCAGGGTGATAACACCATCCGCAAAGGTTGCGGGAAACAGTGCTGTCTCCCACAATTCCGCATATACTTCTATCACTTCGTTCTTGATTATTGGCCAGAACTTTCTATAGAATTCATAGGTGAGCCCATCAGGACCTGGTGATGTGTGTCGCCTGGCTTGTTGAATGGCGACCAACATCTCCCGCTCCGTGATAGGGCTGGTAAGTATTTTTGCGGATTCCTGGGTCTCGCCGGTGTCAAACAGTTCATGCTCCACACGCCTATAAGGGGTGTCTGCTTCTGGTGCTTCTTGAAATAAAGCTTGAAAATGATCCACTATAAGCTGGAGCTGGGCGCGCGTTCCAACATGGGCAGTTCCAGTGTGCGCGTCCCGTATTGTCTGAGGATATCTTCCATGTCCCTTCTGCCGCTCCTTTGCGAAATAATAAAATGAGTTCTGTTCCGCTTCATGCATGGATTTCACTTTGGCTCGAATTTTGTGTCCTTCCAACTGGTGTAAGTGTTTTAATTTGATGATTTATTTTACCTTTTTTATCTCCGTCTACACCTCATAGCCCTCCCTTTGCTTCAGATGCAGCCCCCACAGCGCCTCATTGTAAAAATGTAGTAACTGCTTCTTGGCCTGTGCCTTCACAATACCCATGTATTTAATTAGGGAACGAATCGCTGGTTTTGCCGTGTTCACCCACCAAAAACTCTTCCGAGTTGAACTTCTAAAGGCCGACTGTAACTGAAGCCATTTGATTTGAAATTTTCCCCGAATGTCTGTGTCCTCCAGCATAGAATTATTGAGTTTCCAGTAGCCACGGCCGACCGTCTCATGCCTTATTTCATTTATTTGCAATTGACATAGCACTGCATGATGGTCGCTAAAAGCCACCGGAATGACCCAAATTCGATGGACATTTGGAGCCATTCCGGGAGATAGATACTGTCGATCGATGCGTGAGGCATAAGTGTTGCGGATAAAAGTGAATTCCACTTCATTCCCATGCTTGATCTCCCATGCGTCAAGCAGTTGCAGCTGTGACACTAGGTGTTGTAGCATGATGCTAAAATTCGTAGCACCTTTTTGATCCTTCGCCTGCAGCGTGCAATTGAAGTCGCCTGCTAGCAGAAGTTCCTTACCTTGTAGCAAATGCGGAGTTACACCGGTTTGAAAGAAACGCTCTCTCTCTCCCATGTCTATTCTGTGTCCCAGCTGGAGCATATATGTTAACCAGGACGGTCTCTTCCAAAGTAGCGGAGAGGACCCGGCCGTCGGGATCCATCTGAAAATTCTGCAGGGGAAATCCCTTCCTGTACACTATTGCCGTTCCTCTGCCGTTTAAACCTAGGTTAACTTTATAGTCGTAATTGTAAAGAGCATCCAAGTTGTAAGTATTTACTTCTTGGAGAAAGCATATGTCAATGTTGTTCACCTGGAGGAAACTATTAAGCAGTTTTTGGGTTACTAGATTTCTGCACCCATTCACATTCACTCTTGCCACCGTTCGTAGATAGATCATGATGAAAGCGACTGTCGCAAAGATAGTGTAACTCGGGCGTCTACGTTCTTGGCCTGCGTAGCTACTAGTGTGCTACTGTTCAGTCTCTGGATGTCTAACTGGGGTTCTCTGTGCCGGAGGATTTCCCCTAATCCTTGAATCACATAAGGACACCTGGGGCTTCCGTGTCACCTGAAGTAGGATCGGCGACTCCGCTTCTGTGGCCCTCGCATCAGGTTGAGAGGGATGAGATCCACCAGCCATCTCTGCACGCCGATAAATTGCGACTGCTTCAGCTGACCTTGGTTGGTCCTCTTGGGATCTGTGTGGCCGTTCGATTACTTGCGGTCGATTATCACTCGCAGATGGTCGCGCCGCTACGGTGGTGCCGGGGATGTCCTCCCGGTAATGGGAGTCAGCTCCTATCTCCACCGCTGGGCACCTCACACTTTGTTGTAACTGTGCTGCTTCGCAATCACTCTGGGGATTGTTTCCCGCGTCCCTCCTTGCAGGTAGAACCTCACAGGTGTTCCTGTCACCTCCCTCCTCCAGGATACTGCTGCCAATCAATGCTGAGGCAGGCTCTTGTGTCAGTACTCAAGCCGTATCTACTGTGTCTGTGGACGGGACTTGTAATTGACGTGCCTCCTCATGGGCTCCTTACACAGCTTCCTCCAGCTCCATTTGGTTATTCCAGGATGGTTCTTCCTTATGGGCTTTGCTTGTCTTCGCCCGCTTGGCCCGTTTCTTCTCGGTCGGGCGTTTCTCTTCTGCTGCAGCTGTCTCCGTCACAAGTGGACCCACCTCGGGTGGTATTATCTCCTCCGGATTGGCCAGATGTACTCGTTTCCCAGTGGTATCTCGAACTATGGAGGCATACTCCCTTTGCGGTGCAGACCTTGCTGCTTCCTGTTGACTGTCATTCACCATGGACGTTTGCCTGTTTTCATCCGTAGGATGCGCTCCCTCACTCTGCGTGTCCACTACCATCTTTGTCGGTTCTGTTTCGTTTCTCCGTCCAGTCGCCACTGGGCGTGTTGCGGTCGGACGGTGGGGGCAAAATTTCTTTAGATGTGCGTGCTACTGCAGACGTAGCAGGATCTGGGTTGGCCGGCGTAGGACACCGATAATCTGTAGCTGCCAATTATGATAAAACTAGGGATGTTCGTCTTCAGTTGCATCTTTACCGCTCGTACCCCATTAAACACCGGGACGCGATATTGTCGGCTCCATTGTTCCTTCCGGACGTCATATAACGCTCCGTAACGCTGCAACGCTGCTTCTAAGACCTCTGCCGGGAGCTCTGGGGGTACATCAAACACTCGGACATTGACAGCATTACCGGTCACGTGTTCGATAAGCACTTTAGTCATCTCACCATTCATGTACGTGAAAGGTGTTTCCGCCGAGAAGGTATTGAGGGTTTTCTCCAGCAAGAGTGCTGATATTAATTTAACATAAATTGCCCGTTCACTTGCGATTAACTGTATTGTATCCACTTGTTCCGCATTTAACCGTAATGTATCTGCTATGAAATCATGCACTTCATACGCCGACGGTCGCGTTGCACTTAAAGCAAACTTGATCCGGAGGGTATTTTTTCTCGCGTATATTTCCATTTCTTTTCACTTTTAAATTTAGCTGATCTACTCACTTTAAATTCCTACACTTGGTGATAGACAATATCACTCACAGTGTGGTATATCTCTTTCTTGCTCTCACTCACAGTCACGCCACACACGCTGTAGACAAAACAACTGGTTCTCCTGGTACGTCCGCTCTGTCCAAGTGCTCGGGCTTGACTATGTAATGAACAGAAGGGCAAGTTTTTGAGGAAAGAGCAACGATCCCTTCGTATAACAGATGGAACACTTATTTTCAGAAATATTACAGACAATTACGACATGTTTTAGAACAAATCATGGGCAAGACTAAGAAATGACCGAACTAATAAATAACATTTACCTAAAACTATTGTCTTCTTTGATGAAGCTTTAAAGAAAAGAAAATATAACATTTCGTACTAAATTTCTGTAATATTTTAACGCAACCATGGTTCCAAAACAAACAGTCCATTTCTAAACCCAGGCAAGTGTAACTTTGTTTCTCCGCTACCTTTTCTTTCTTTTTTCTTTTCCTTTGTTTCTTTCTTTTTTTCTCCTTTTTTTGTTTGTTTGTTTTTGTTTTTTGTGGTCGAAGTCGAAGTAAGCCTATTTTCTAGGATACTTCGACCACATTTCAATAGTTTATACCGGGTGATTTCGTGATGGTGTTAGAAACCTTCAGGGAAAATTTAAGGACAAATATAATAATGATTAGGGAACCTTGTTCCGGAAATGTCTCCTCCACAAGTTATAGACGAAAGTTGTTTCCATAGGTAGGTAGGTAGGTAGGTAGGTAGATAGGTAGGTAGGTAGGTAGGTAGGTAGGTAGGTAGGTAGGTAGGTAGGTAGGTAGGTAGGTGTACATTCTGTTTTTGAGATTCGAAGGAACCTTCTCAAATTTAATTAGGACTTTTGGTCAACATCTTTATACAAAAAATGGCAAGAACGTCTAAAACGGCTGAAGTTCGTCTATTCTACGGCATTTATTTCTCTCTTGATTTTATAGAGAGGTTCATGTGCAAAATATTAGAAGTTGTGCTGTGATAGTATTTTACCCGCCAATTTTTGATACTTCAACACTCCAATAGGCTTATAGTGTATTCTTCAGCTTGATCAGGGTTATCATCCTTACTTAAAATAACCCATATGTACATATGTTAACATGTGATATTCCGGATCACATTCATCTCGTCATATGTTCTTCCACCATATGAAATCGGTTCAAAAATAAACAAAAATTAATCTGTATGTGTCAATTAATTAACCTATTGACTTATATGTGTGACAGGTCCTTGTTTCTCGCTGTGTTTACTCAGAAGGATCCAAAAGATACTATTTATAATAGCAACAAATAATTGCAGTTTCCAAATCAGTACTATAACTTTATGTGAATAACAAGTGCGATTAGAATGAGCCCAAACTGTTGGTAGGAAAAAGTTAAAATTTATTTCTTCAACTGCAGTAATTGGTGTAAGCTTCATCACTCCTTGGAGAAAGCTCCGCTACGCTATGACTCTTTGGTAAGATGTAACAGCATACTTAAAGAAGTTAAAAAACAAACATATACCATAAAGCCTCACCAAATGGTTTATAAACAGTCAACTAACAGTTGTGCACATCACCTCAAACCTTCTAGTTAGCGTAAACCCAACTACACCCCAGGATGCGCCGACAACTGCCGGTGCCATCCATACCAACCTGAGCCTGTGATCCTGGAGAAGCTCCAGGTTGCACACGCTGAGATAGTCAACCTCTCCACCAAGATTGCTATGCTCGAAGAGGCAGTGAGTCAACTAAGCCTCGATCTTCCTGTTCACTAGACAAAGCTAAAGATATTCCCAACAATGTTGGACTTCCAACGCATAACCACAAATGAAGACATCCCTGCGCGGTTGGGTGAACATCTTTTCTCCACCGTGGAGGAGGAGGAGGTGTTAGCTCTTCAGATGATGCTGGACGAATTACTACCCATACAGGCTCACCCCACCCCTTTGGGGGCACATTTCTAAAGCTACGGCGACTCACTACCGTGGACGTCGGAAGTTTCACTAATCCTTCACCATCCCTTCAAATACTCACCATGAATTTCTTTGGGCATAATCAGGGCTTCGGTCGTGATTGCGTCCTAGTAGCCTTCATTCACCTAGCTTTATTCCCCTGTGGCCGGCCAATATACCCGTACCAGCAATCCGCAGGTGCAAGAGTGCTACTGCCTCACGTTCACCCTGAATTACTTCTTTCCTTCCTACCTCTACATGCTTTGTGTCCGGCGGAGGCTGTTTTAGTCGTGAGTGCCATAGTGGCGAAGCCGACACTCCCCACTGTGCCCTCCAGTACAATGAAAGTCTATAAATGAATTTTGCCTCCACTCGAAAACAAAAATGTGACATATTCTCTACAAACTTTCAGTATTTATGTGCAACTACAGTTGTAATGTAATTGGCCCATGAGAAAAAACATTTATATCTCGTTGCTTCATGTATTTACAGTATTTTACATGATTTCTTACACAAAAGGAACTACTTTAGTATTATTTCCTGATTTAATTTTTAATGTTGCATTGTTATGTTGTGGAATACTTAGGTTAAAGATAAGAAAGCTCATAAGCTCGTTTATTGTGAGTTACTTTTACTTTTGCTAGTACGTAAAGTAAGCAGAGGAAGTATTGATCTCACCCAAAAAATTTAATTTGAAGATTTCACCTGAAATATGTGTTGTGAGGCCCCTGAATCCAAAAAAGCATAGTTAGGAAAAGGTCCACGAGTGTGCGCGCTCCTGTGTGTCTATGTGTGTGGCTGTATGTGAACAGAATAGCTATATATGTATATATCGGGTGGAACGGAAGTCATTACATTAATTTAAACCAGTGGTAGATCTCGGTATTTTGGAACACATTTTGTATCTAACGTTTTTGTCTCTGACCATTTCCTACGAAGATATTTTAGTTTTGTCGAAAATAAGCTAGCAACACAGCAGATTGTGTGCGTGGTCACTTTCCCTAGCTCAGTAGATATACAAACTTCCTAACGGTGCGGCTTGAAAACAAAAAATACATACCGTGCCTTATCCTTCTGTGTTTACTGTGCATGTGTAAGCCAATCACAAGCGTTAGCTTCCAAAACATAAGGTGAAGGTTACATCCGCAAACCAGGTCAATTCCCTGACCAACCTCAACGCAACGTTGTCAACATGTTACACCTCTAAAGGAGCTGAACGTAGTATTCCATCACGTCTTTTAAGTGATCGATTATTTTGAAACCCTGTGTCATGTCTCATAATTACTACCGAAGGTATTTCAGAAAGAAGTTACTCTGCACATTAAATTTTTTTCTGAAATGGAAGGCCCTTATTAATTTTTTTATCTATTTGGCCTTGCAGAGAAAACGGTATCTCAAGCTTTAAAAGATTTTAATATGGCTCAGTCTACCCCTTGTACCTGCAAGACAATAAGTTGTAAGTTAATTTCTGCAAATGTTTGTCTCAACTAACACGAAGAAGATTTAAGAATAAGAATTTGTAAGAATGGTTAGTAAAACAGTAGAGAAAGTCTTATAAACGCAATAATCAGATTTTTCCTATACGTATGATCTTATGACAAGTGGAACTTAACATATTGTCATAGCACTTATTTTACAAAACTGTATTAACCAATTACCAGAATGTTCGTTTTGTTAGGAAAATAAGGTTTAGATTTACCTCGTGCCATAAGCGTTTAATACACGTGTTTAGAGTATCGGTAATGTATTGGTGGATGAAGCCAAAATATGTTAAGTGCCACCATTTTTAATACTTTTCAGTGCGTTGTATTATGTACATTAGAGAACAGGAAAATTATATTTATGGTAACATTTGTGCAAGAATAACTAGTAGAAAGGATTATGGTAACACATCAGAGGTATTATTGTTACGCAGGTCAAAGAACCTAAGCACATGGTTTTATGAAACATACCCATAAACCCGTTGTAAAAATTATAAAAATAACAACTTACAAGGCCTGACCCAGAAGTACCCGACTAACAAAGAAAGCACAAGAAATTAGGGAAAAAAAATCTTTATTTCTCAACATAGTATTCTTTCAGCTCGATACACTTTCCCCAGCGATAGCTTCAATACCTTTTTAAACTCTGCGAACTGTGCAAAAAAGCCATCAGGTGCGGACTTCACGTCTTCATCTTTCACCACCAAGCCATTCCCTCAAGTTTGATAACAGGAAATAACCTGAAGTGGTTAAATTTAGTGAATAGGGTACATGAGGAAGCAATAATTCGAACTTCAACTCACTGTTTTTGGTCATTACGATAATGGCTGTGTGAACTGCTACATTGTCTTAATGAAACAAAATTTCTTTTACACTAAGTGCGGCCGTTTTTGCTTAATTTCATCAAGCATTGCAACATGTTTGTATAATCCTCGACATTGATTTCTTTTCCTTTGGAGATAATCAATGACACTTATCTCCCGCGCATTCCACATTCCTTTGTCTCAAGTTTGAAGTAACGGAGCTATAAGTCATCCATGGTTATGACGCAAAAGCTCAGTTTTATTCGGTAAAACTTCAACAAAGTTTCGACTGAAACATCCTGGCGACGCTGTTTTTGTTCCATTGTAAACAAATGCGGTAGCCATCTTGCACATAGTTTTTTCACGTCCTGATTTTGAGTCAGTATGCGTTGTGCGGCGCTTTTTTAAATACTTACAATGTCTGTTAGCCAGCATACTTTCAGTCGACGGTAAGCCAATGCCATTTTATGGATTTTCTTTACAATTTCTGGCATGGTTACCAATGCAATATTCATCTTGAGAACTCGTACGGCTCCGCTTAAACTCTGCTGCCCGATATTGTACTGTTGTAAACGAAGGAGCAAACCTCCAGAGTGGGATCTAGTTGAGCTTTAAAATTAGTTGGACTAAGACCGTTCAAATGAAAGTATTATATCACCTAACGATGACCACTTTTATCCACGTTTACAATTTCGCTGAGAGCAATCACTATTGATGTCTGCCAAACAAATAAGCTTAGATTTTATAAGGTTGTACATCCTATAATAGTCATTTGTTTGGAACAACAAACGCTATCTATGCATCAGGTTGGGTATTTCAGGGGCAGCCCTCGTATGCTAAGCACAAATATGCAGAGTTGAACCCGAAGTTATTTTAAGAGATACTTACGCGCCCCTTTGGATAGTAGGATAAACAGTTCTGAAATCTCTTTTGCTGGGCGTTAAATTATTTGGTTCTCCAAAAAATATACACAGCTTACTGCTATTTTTATTTTATTTTAATATCTTCCTGTTACAGTTACAGGCTGCCAAAAAGACAAAGAATACTTATACAAAATAGTTAATAAAACATAACAAATATAAAGTATAAAAGTTAAAATTTGTAAATGACAGAAACGTTAAACTGTATGCTTTAAAAAAGTGGTTGACAAGAATGGTTGTCATCCATTGCTTTGTGTAATTTTAAAATGGATGTTACAAACGCTCTTAACCAGCAAGACATCACCACTAAGCAAAGATTATGCGTCCGGATAAAAAATATGTCTATCTTATGTATTCTGAATTGTGCGCTTCGAATCTCTGGCTTCAAAATAATTTAATAGCGATCAAGATTTAGAGAGAATATGAGATCCATAACTTACTGTGCATTTTTACCTGAACTATGCAGCTGCTAATACACTTGAACGAACCCAAAATAAATAAAAGTAACTTACCTCCGGCGCTGATATGTTCGTCAGTGAAGACCTCCTTCTAGGTTCATCCCGTTAATGTTGTAGCACCCAAGTCACGTCCTGAACTCGGGGTTTGCTTTAGAGCTCGCTCTTAATCGTTGTTGTTTTTGGCAATCCATTTTAGGAGTTCCTTGTTATGACGTCCGAGAGGTCATATTTGTTCGCATGCCCTGCTGTCAAATCTTCGTGTGCCAGCCCACAAACATAGCGGCAGGTAATGGAAAACTACAAACTGGTGTTTCGATCCTTGCAGGAATATAGTTTTGGGGGAAAGTTACACTTCGCTTAAGGATAGATTGTAAACTAGAAACAAATAATGCCAAAATACGTTAACAAAAAAAGTGAAATGAAATAAAGCTACAAACCATTACCTTAAATGTTGAGTATGTTATTTCTTTTGGATAAATTTCACACCAGAGGAAAGTAATGTAACTGTGATGTCACTGGTATTATTTTAAGTTATGTAGGTAAATATTTTTCTTCTTCTACAATCATTGATTAGGCTACTGCATTTGCGGTCTGACGTCGACCCAGCATTTCCTAAGTTGACCTCTTGGTTTATATCACATTATATGTTTTGGAATTCTCTTTGCAGCCATTCTTTCTAAGTGTTTGAGCCAATTTTGTCTATATTTCATTAATTTTCTTAAATATAAATTTTTAACTCATTTCTAAACCATTTACCTGCTAAGTGCCAAAAATTGGTTTAGGAGTTACAGTTAAAAAAGTGTTTCATAAGATTTGTTGTAAATTACAAAATTGAATATAGTGTATACTAGCTAGATGCCTATACACTTTGACTAAAAATCAGCTGAGTACCAGAGGTACCTTAAGTTATAGTACAGAAACTTCAAAACAAAATTAGGATACATCTGTACGACGCAATTTCTTATAAAACGGCGTGTATTTTAGATCCAAATATGGTATTAATAAAAAAAAGTATCTTTTATTTGCTACGTACTGTTCGCTGTTCAATTCCATTGAATATTACATTTCTGATTGCAGAAATCTTCACGCCTTTTTTAGAATAAAAGTTTTTTCAAAGTTTCCTCTTCTCAGTACCTAGTTCTTCATTTCTACGACTCCGGGGTTCCCTGCCGAGCTACTTATCATCGTTAACTTGGAGCTCTGCAAATGTTTCGTTGTTATCAATGAATCAGCAGCAGCTTCAATATTGAGAAGTCTGTTTTCATTCAATTCAATGACTTCAGAATTGTTAACAAGTTTAGCAAGATGTGACAATATCATGGACCTCTTCAAGTACATATGCCTTGTGCAGTCTCTTCCTCTTCTCAATCTGGACGAAGCCCCTAGCGCTGGATAAGTAGCTATTTTCAGATTTCTTGTAGTGTTCAAGCTTAGTTTCTGCCACTTTTGATTCTGGAGCCATTTTACAAGATTTTATTTTACACTGAAGCTGAGCACTAATTTGGCAGGTGTCTTAATGGAAAAGTCTATGGATGTTGAGATCTGGGCTAAGATCTTCCTTTGCAGATTTAGAACGCAACTAGTGACACTCTGATCTTGGTATGTTGTTTATGTGCTCTTTAATGCTTTCTATGATCTCAAGGGTAAGCTTTCTTGGCTTAGTGAACTTTCCTCTCTTTTATTCAAATATTACTTCTCCATTCTTTCTTTCTCGTAGAGAGTTTGAAGAGTGCTTCTAGATATTGAAAAAATATCAATAAATATCTGCTGACATACCTGGACACTATTTCCTTCTCCACCTGGAACACTATGTGAAAGAAGACTGTCATCGAATGTGTTCTGGATTTGTGTATGTCCCACGTCTTCGCTGCACACTTAGTACACACTGCATATAGTATTTTACAACTACGGTGTTATAGTAGATATTACTAATTGAGATTCGAATTCATGTCCCCTAATTCACGAGATAAGTGTTCTATCAATGAGCTTAGGAGGTGAGCTCAGGTTATCATGAGTAAATAGTAACACGCACTAACACATACTAACTTTGTTGTAAGTGATGTTGAGAAATTCCTGGCATTGCTCATCCCCGTGAGGTTGTAATTCATGACCAAGTCACTCTGTAAGGCTTCAACTTTTAAGGTTTAGTAGTTGTTCGAAGCACCCAATTGCTGTACAGTACATCTTAGAGGTTTCTTTTTCAAGCGCTCGAACGATGCACAAATATCGTCAGTTTTTTCCTCCGTTAGAACATCTATTTTTCGCTTCTTTTTTTAACGTTTAGGCATCCCATTTTCCTAAACATATTAATCAGACATCTGACAGTATCTCTATTTGGAATGGGTATAGCAGGAAATGGCCGTTCAAATTTTTCACACTCCTGCTTACATTATTTGGTTTTTATGCGTGTATCGTATATAAAATATTATTTATTCAAAGGTAATTTTTCGGTAAGCATTTCTCTAAATAATATCACAATAAGAACGGAAAGAATAGTAAGAATTCTAGTTTACATACAACACGGATATTTAGAATACGCTTTCAATTTTGAGGTGTGCAATGAACAAAGTCTAGTCACGATGAAAAGGAAGCACGTATCAGTTTTATAACCGATAAGCAGCACAACGTTGTGTGGTCCATCTACAGCTAGGGAGCTAGCGGAACATGCCGAGGTAACTGCAGTGCGAATCACGATCGCGGCCGGCCGGGCGACCGAACGACCGACCGTTCAGTAGTAAACACAATACATGAAGAATGATGTGCTTTTCGAACTTATGACCCTTGTTTTAAGTGCTCTATCACTGAGTCAGAAGGAACTGCGCTTCTCTACTGCGCATTGCATGTTGTGATCAAAACCGCACACTGAAACATCTAGTCTCCATAGAACAATATCATCAGCTGAATCTAAACGTGAAATTGTTATAATAGACAACTGTTTCTGTTCTAAGGCTATGAAATGTAGTGAAATGAGTTATTGGAGATATGATGTTGTCATCTTGGATGCATTTCAGTGAAAAGGTATGAGATTATAATATACTCATCATGCTTGCTATTTTAACAAAACATAGAACAGTTGTTTCTACAAAGAATTACTAAACATAAGCCAGATAACTACTTGATGAGACTCATTTATTTCTAATAATTTCTCTAATTATCACTAAAGTGCAACTTTTGTGATAAATGACACTTTCAGTTAATTTTTCTATAACTATTTCTCTAAACTGTTTTCTATTTCATCGTTATCATAATGTACAATTCGTTATGAAGTTACAACTCACAGCTGCTCAGTCCGATTGTAACCTTGACAGCACTTTACTGTCTCTCTACTTTCTCTTTCTCTCTGTTTCACAAACAGCTGGCTTTGATGATACACTCACTAAACACTTTCAAGTGATTTATCGGCAAATTCCTCTGAATTTATACCTTTTCTCACACTTCTCGTAAATAATCCGGCAATCGGAAGTTTTTCGAAAAGCTTGGAATCGCTTTGTTTTGCCGCGTTCATAGATGTCTTTCTTCTAGCCGCTCCATTGTCGTTGACCGCGTATTTAAAAGCACTGCTGTGAGGTAGCTCACGCTCTCTGACGGGCGGCCACGTCACAATATTTATGCGGAGCTTTGTACTGATTTAGAAACTTCAAACATTTATAACGGTATGCTATACATAGGTTATACATATAGCAAGTAGTGAAAAAGAGGTAAGGAAACAAACGTGAGCTACACTGCTCATTTTAATACACAACATATTTATATTTAGTCCAATGGTCAGACATTTGGTACACTGCCATTTGTTTCTGGCTTCCCTAAAGAGTTGCCCATTGGTTTTACTCCTATGGCTTTTGCAGTCGTTCCTAATTCACTATAGCAACATTCTTGTTCAGCGTGCATTCTGGTGAACTTTATGTAGTATTATTTGTGTGGATTTTAACTAGCCAATTATGGTGGATACTGCCTGGCTAAGCCATGAGGCATCTGGGAAAGAATGTGAACTGCTGAGATTATCGCACACGGCGAGACAGTGTATATATGCTCTGTTCAGATGCAATCATATCTTCAGGGCAGTAACGTCTGTTATATCGGAAGGTGCGAGAAATTATTCATTTGCATTACTGACTGTACGCCAAATTATTAGTAATTGG
Organism: Tenodera sinensis; assembly: GCA_030765045.1. Classification (NCBI taxonomy): domain Eukaryota; kingdom Metazoa; phylum Arthropoda; class Insecta; order Mantodea; family Mantidae; genus Tenodera; species Tenodera sinensis. The sequence continues at coordinate 102,789,272 of CM060963.1, read as the reverse complement.
CTGTTCTAGTAAACAAGATAACAAACGATCGCAGCGCTCGACAACCAAGGCCAGTGCGCCTGATCGCTTTGCCAGGTTGACGATACGATTCCTGCTACAGTTTCACTTCTTGGTGACATTTTTATGATGCTACTCCAAATTTTCCCCTCATTCAGGAATTCGCTTCTTTCCATATATTGTACCCTACATTCTCCTCTATGCATATCAGGTAACAATACTAATGAAACTGATAAGAATTAAATCAAAGGAGGAGTAAAACCATTTTATGGCAAAAGGAAGCCCAATTATTAATTGTAAAAGCAGCTAATTTTCTGTAAAATTAAAGTTAGATTGCTAAAAATAGTAGAAACGCTTAATGGAGGAACAAACAGGATTTAGAAAAATATGAGGTTTATAGACAATATCCTTTCTCAAGCAACTAAATGAAAAGCAAAAACAATTTAATTTAGAAACATATCATTTTTATAGACTACAAAAATGCCTTTGATAAAACATCTAGATGAAAATTGTGGGAAACAACTGAGGACCAATACTGACTTCAAAAGGGATTAGACAAGCTTACCCAATGTCAACCATTCTTTTTAATTTATGTATAGACGACATGACAATGAGATGTAAAAACAAACAACAGGGGGAACCAATTTAGGGACAAGATCGGTAAAAACAATGGTACGCAGATGTTCAAATGTGAATAGCAAAAGCGAGGATGAACTCAAAAGATGGCATACAAGTTACATCAAATAGTAAATAATATAAATTAAAAATATCTATAAATAAAACAAAAACAGTCTCATTTAAGGGCATCCATCCAGTTCGGTCTAAAATAGTTTTAGAAAATAACATAATTTAACAAGTCTCAAAATTTAATTTCCTCGGATGTGAAAGAACATATAGAATAGAAATAGAAACAGAAATAGAAAATGATGAATAAATTCAGCTACATAACAGATACAATAAAAAAGAATCTTAAATAATAAATCAAGGAATGATTCCATAATAAAACTATATAAATCAATTGACTGTCCCAATTTTAACACAGGGTCGGAAACTTAAATGATGATGGCACAACATAAAAGAAATGCACAAACAGCAGAAATGAAATTCCTTAGAGCCATAGTTGAATATACAAGATTGGACAAAGAACAAACCGATTAAATACAACAATTAAAAGTAAAATAATTAAACAAAACAATAATAGAATACAGAAGCAATTGGAAGCAGCGCTTAAATAGAATGGAACAGTATAGAATTCCCAAAATAGCAAATAACTAGCAACCACAAGGTCCAAGAAACAGGACGACAGAGGAAAAGGTGGACGGAATAATACTTTGTAGCCGGAACAGCTAAATGGACCTAAGCCCTATTGAAGAAGAATTAAAGTTAGACTGAACGTGATGGCTCTAAGCACCGTGTGAGGCTCGCGGTCTGAGGTCCTTGTTCGATTCACGTCGATCGCCACTCTGACGTTAGATTTTTAGTAGTTTTCCTTGGTCGTAAACATGCTGGACTTTTTATTTATAGGGGCTTTAAATATTGAGCAGAACATGCCCGCATGGTTCAGATAATACTGTGGTACAAAACACTTCGCGTCATGTGAGGATCGAGCTCCCGACCCCTGGTTTAAAAGACCTGTGCTCTGCCACTGAGCTAAAGAGGCACCTGTGCGGTAGTTTACCGATAAGGTGTTGTAACATTGGAAAGCTTCCTAGGGACTAGAAACTCCATGGCGTGACGTCACGTCGCAGGATAACGGAGTTAGTGTTGAATGAATTATAGTTTTAAAAAACTAACAAAACACGCTTTTATAATAAACCGAACTAAAAAATAGAAAACAATTTTTAAGTATGAAGAATATGTTCTATAAAGTCAAGAAGTTCATTATATTTCAAAATTTTGTAATAAGTTTAAAACAGACAACTAATTTATACTAACAAAATAATAAATTTTATTGTAAAAAGCGTGGGGTGTAGGATATCCAATGTTATGAATTATTTATAAAGGTAAAGTTATGATAAAAGTAACGTGAAAAGCACCCCACGCTTTTTTACAATAAAATTTACTATTTTGTTAACATAAATCGGTTACCTCCGTAGAGCAGTTGGTAGTGTCCTTGCCTCTGGCGCGGAGGACCCGGGTTCGATTCCCGGTACCAGCATGGGGATTTTATCCCCTCTGGGAGATCTAGCATGGGTTTCACTCAGATTCGTTAGGTCCCGAGGGACCAATAGAGGAGCCGCATAACTGGCCAGGAGCGAACGGGACGCTGACCACGTACCACTCTCCAATACTGCACCCTATCAATGTCGCCTGTAGTGGGCTGAGGTTTGGGACGCAGCGACTTCATGGACTGCAGTGCTTAGTTTAGTTAATATAAGTCAGTTTTTAATTTAAACTTATTACAAAATTTTGAAATGTAATGAACTTCTTGACTTTATAGAACAAATTCTTCATACTTGAAAGTTATTTTCTACTTTTTAATTGGGTTTGTTATAATGCGTGTTTTGTTAGTTTTTTAAAATTGTAATTTAAATTTTCTGAGTTGAAAATTTCTTTCAAATATTTTTTGAAAATTTTCAAATCACCTTTATTGGATTGCAATTACTGTTTTAACTACACTATCAACTGTTGTGGACTTCCTGGTCCTGGGTAAACTTCGATCCGCAATCCTTCCCCCGAAATCTCCGGTACCTCTTAGGTCCTCTCTCTGGGCATCACCGTCTTTCAATATTTTCAAGTGCTTTAATTCCTTTGTATAAGGTAGCATGTGTCGATTTCTAAACTATCAGATGTGGGTATCTGTATGAAATCCGGTCCACGATATTTCCGCTGGGTCTCATGTTCCTCTCAGGTTCTCTCTCTGGACATCTTCGTCTATATATATATATATGTGTATGTATGTATTTATTTAATTAAAACGATTTTCAGGTACACGTAGAAATATGTCTTAGCGACATCTAAGATATCATAACTATACTATCTTTTATAAATTTAGCTTAGTCATTCTATATCCTGACAATCCTGCCCAGGACATTGGGACAAAGTCATGGTGATATTCTATTCTCATCGGTCCTTAACACGTGTACAAATTTTCAAGTAAATTAGACAATTCTAATTTGGTAAAAATTATGTCGAAGATCCTAGTCGGCATATTAGGACAAGCTCAAGATATTATGGTATTGTCATCAATCATTGACATATGTGCAAATTTTCGAGTCAATCAGACGCCTCAAGTTGGCGACTATTACGTTACATTGTTAAATTTAACCAAGTCACCTTTTTATCCTAATGATCTTGGTCACGACATTAGGACAAATTCCTGATATTATTACACTGTCATCTGTCCGCGATATGTGTGCAAAGTTTCAAGTCAATCAGACGTCTCGAGTTCGTGAAAATTACATTACATAGTTAAATTTAGCCAAGTAACTTTTTTTCCTGATGATCCTTGTCAGGACATTAGGACAAAGTCGCAATATTATTGTATTGTCATCGGTCTTAGACATGCGTGCAAATTTTCAAGTTAATCAGACGACTCAAGTAGGTGAGAATTCCGTTACACTGATAAATTTAGCTAATTTCCCTTTTGTCCTGATTATCCTGCTCAGGATCCTACAGAAAAATTATTATATTAATGTGTTGTCTTCGGTCCTTGACATGTATGCAAATTTTCATGTCAATAAGACGAATGTAGATTGCTAAAAATAACGTCGAAAGATTCCGTTACACACATGCTTACATACATACAGGTGAAGCTAATATAAAGCGTGTAAAAAGGCTACAGTTTGAGATTTTGTAACTGCAAGAGTTTCTTAAGTGTATATGTATTGGCATAAATTGGTGAATGTGAAGTCATACCTCATAGTAAAAGTATGTGAAATAAATAATTGAAAATATAACAGTATTACACTATTATGTGTCAAATCTATTGATATAGTTACAAAATACTTTGCCTCCTGTGAGGATTGAACTCACGACCCCTGGTTTACAAGACCAGTGCTCTGCCACTGAGCTAAAGAGGCATGCGTGTGTTGCTTCTCCTATAAAGTATTGAACACACTCAGACAACACTGTGATACAAAATATATTGCCTCATGTGAGGATCGAACTCACGACCCCTGGTTTACGAAACCAGTGCTCTGCCACTGAGCTAAACAGGCGTGCTTGTGTTGCTTCTTCTATAAAGTATTGAACACACTCAGACAACACTGTGATACAAAATATATTGTCTCATGTGAGGATCGAACTCACGACCCCTGGTTTACAAGACCAGTGCTCTGCCACTGAGCTAAAGAGGCGTGCTTGTGTTGCTTCTTCTATAAAGTATTGAACACACTCAGACAACACTGTGATACAAAATATATTGCCTCATGTGAGGATCGAACTCACGACCCCTGGTTTACAAGACCAGTGCTATGCCACTGAGCTAAAGAGGCGTGCTTGTGTTGCTTCTCCTATAAAGTATTGAACACACTCAGACAACACTGTGATACAAAATATATTGCCTCATGTGAGGATCGAACTCACGACCCCTGGTTTACAAGACCAGTGCTATGCCACTGAGCTAAAGAGGCGTGCTTGTGTTGCTTCTCCTATAAAGTATTGAACACACTCAGACAACACTGTGATACAAAATATATTGCCTCATGTGAGGATCGAACTCACGACCCCTGGTTTACAAGACCAGTGCTCTGCCACTCAGCTAAAGAGGTGTTCTTGTGGTGTTTCTCCTGTAAAGTATTGAACACACTCAGACAATAATGTGATACAAAATATATTGCCTCATGTGAGGATCGAACTCACGACCCCTGATTTACGAAACCAGTGCTCTGCCACTGAGCTAAAGAGGCGTCTATGGACTGTTCTACTGATAAAGTATTATGTGTGAAATCTAATGATATGGCTACAAAAAAATATTGCGTCATGTGAGGATCGAACTCACGACCCCTGGTTTACAAGACCAGTGCTCTGCCGCTGAGCTAAAAATGCGGCCTTGCACTGTTTTACTGGTGAGGTATTAAGTGTGAAATTTAAAGCTGTCCTAAACCAAAAGGGCGTATCTCAAGATGTTTTTCGAAAATGACGTTTTCACATAACTGGGTGGCGTTTATTTCCTAAGCGAAATGGGCGTATTTCAATAAATAAGACGTTTGAAACGTTGTTAAATGAAAGACATATCTCAAATTCTATGTAAGTTCCTAGGCGAATTCGGAGTAAGTCAGTTTTATTGAAAAGAAAAGGCGTATCTCAGACACACGTTCTTTTTGCATAGTATTTTCTGTTTGTATTCCTTGTGAATATTGACGTAACTTCAGTAATACTTTCTCTGACAAGGCTTTCCAGCTGATCTCTAATTCATATACCCTTACAGATAAAATAATTCACTCCATTTTTTCCTTAAACCCAACCATATTGCATTGCCACAGGAAATATGCACCTAATAACCTTTACCTTCCCAGTAATTTATCACTAACTGGCATGCTCCAAGACTTTGTCGCTCAAAGTGCTAATAATAAATGCTCGTATGATAAATACACAGGAAAAGAATTTATTCTTTCTTAATCTGGGTCACGAAGAATGTGAAAAGTGAAGAATTTAATCTGCATAGTACTGTCTATAAAAAGAATAAACTTGGTGCTAATAGCTGTACTTGCAAAATGTGTGCTACATATATAAATAAAGCATTCAAGTGTCGAGCAAAATACAAAGAGGATGCTGCAAAAAAGGATTAAGAAGCTCACAAAGTAGTAATATTACAGAGGTTGAGTATTTGCTCACCGATTAACAATATATACGCAAAAAGATCAAACAAACTGCAAGACCTTTGCAACTCTTTGGCAGAAAGCTATTTTTAAAACAAACAAAGACGATATAAGCACATACTTTCTATCACTTTCTGAAAACCAAGAAATACTTAAAAATAACTCCCTTGTTAGACAACTGTACAACCCAAAATAAAATTGCGAATTTCTCTCATTTCTGGTTTTTAAGGTAAATTCAAGCAAAATTAGTGCTAATAAAAATGCAGTAAGATACCTTGAACCTTGGTATACCCTTCACAAGGTGAAATTATTCATGAAAAAAAGCGTAGAAATAATCCGTATGATTTTGTAGGTGATGTAATGGCAGCAGCACATCAGTCGGAAATTTCAGCATTTTCTCATTTGGCCTGACAATTCCTCAGAATAAAAACTGAAACAGATTCAGGCAAGGCCTTCAGTGTATGATATGGTTGAAACAATAATTTCCAGAGGAGCTTACAATATGAAGTATAGAACTGACTTCGACTTCAATTTCTTAGCTTGAAAAATAATGGCCCCTCAATATCCAACCTCTGTGGTCCTTGTCCCGAAGGGTGGGCAACAGGAAGTAGGGGAGTGACTGATGTGGTGAAGTACGGTGGGGACCTCGTGTACCCTAGAACCGCTACGGTAACCGAGAAGGCCCATCAATAACCTCGAAAACTGGTAGAAGAGGCCCTGGTTTTCTGCTGTCTTGCAGCATAGGGAGTTGGTTCTCCAAAGGCTAGGGGAGTAAACTAAACAAATCAGGTAGGCCTGGAGGTCTTAAGGAGGCAGCCCCTTCACCAAGCTACTAGCTCAGCGTTTGGTTAATAACCTACTTGAGTGAACATCAGTTATTCAGTGTATAGAAGGACGTGAAGAAACCCGACACCTAAAGTCATAAGGGATAGAGAAAGAAGAAGAGGAAGAAGAAGGAAAAAAAAGGAAAAGCCGAAAACTGCCATCATACGAAAAGCAACAAGTGTTTGAAATTTCAGCTGAAAAGAAGCAAACTATAATTTAATGAAGCCGACCAGACTGACGTGTTGGGTGAATCTGTCACTGAACAAAGAAAAGTAAATTGTGAAATTAGTTATCATATTCATTTTTGGAAGACTATTACTAAAATATACTTGTAGTGTGACTTCTTTCCATGGTACAATGTATTAGTTATTCAGATTAATATTAGAATACACATTATGTGAAAGGTGTTGCCTAGTGTCTAACAGACTAGTCAAATAATAAATATTTCGGTGTGACGTGACCTACTTGGGAGCTTTCTAACCCTTTCAAAAGCTAAAATAATGGTGTAGCTAATATAAAAACTTACAATGTATATTAATTTTAAAGTATATTATACCATAATATTTTGTTCTGTGTTTATTTCCTAGTTACCATAAAAATAATGCTCTTAAATGTAAATTCCAATCTGCAACACAGCAAACAAATATAAGAATAATATTGTGATGAAAATTACACAAATAAGGTTCACTTTCTATAGTTTAATTGTGACTGAAGTCATTAAATGGGGCATATATCAGGTTCTGGTTAATAGGTTACATGGAAAAAAAGACGTATCTCCTTTTGTGCCTTCAAATAATACCTCTGCCTTTAAACAATGCTACACAGTGAACTTAATTTCAAAGAAATAATTAATGAAAAATTATTACACTAAACTTTTAAGAGGCGCGCTTTAGTAATTTCTTAAATCCCCCATACTAAAAAATAATGAAATATTAAGATATGCCATTGTGGATTAGGAGGTCACAATGATGTAGATACAAAACACTTTGCCTCCTGTGAGGATCGAACTCATGACGTCTGGTGTAGAAGACCACTGCTCTGTCACTGAGCTAAAGAGGCCTAAACATGCCTTACACTCTAAAAGTCTTTCAAAAGTATGTTATATTTGAATAAGGAGCAAAACAAAAACATAACAGTGTTGGGCAAAGAGTGCGGTCTACGAAACATTGGCAAACTGTCAAAAAATATCAGTGCTGAGCAAACAACGGGGTTTACATAACATTGGGAAAACATCCGCGGTTCTTACGTTCAACGTACAGAATTCTGCCCGCGCCATCTGGCAAGACATCTTGGAGACAATGTCTTGGAATGTTCGCAATTTATTGCAAGACAGCATCTTTCAATTGCAGTAAAGTTGTTGGATGCGTCAGGAAATGTTGTTCTCTAAGGTAACCCCACGATGTACAATTCCAGTTTTCCTAGCTGAAAGCACTAATCTCCATGCTTTACTGTTATTTCGTACGGTAATGACCTTATTGAAGTAAACAATGAAGGTAAAGGTAAGAGGTAGAGTATATGCGTAGGATATTTCACATGGAATCGATGCTGCCTATTACATGTCAGGTGAATTTCGAGAAAAATCCTTGCTACTTTATATATAACTATAGTACCCTTGTCCCTGCGTGGTTTTCGCTTTCTCTAATATATTGAGTGCCCTCAGATAACGTTGAAATGAAACATCTATTAGTACTGAAATCAGGGCTGACTGAAAACTCTGCAATACAGTTTATCTGCACTTTAGAAATGCTCAATTAATTCGAACAGTGAGCATAGATTGTTACAAAAAGTATATTTCAATATTTATTTTTTAATTCTTCAGTCGAGGTGCTAAGTCTCCTGCAAGTTTTCAGTCATAGAGTCGTGATTTTCGACTTAAGCTTATGCTTTTTGATGGAAATACCACATTAATTTGAGTTAATTGACAACATGGAAAATAACATAAAGAATGGTGATTGTACTATCGTAATAGGTAAACTACTGAGAAATTGTGACACGTATATTTAAGAAGTACTACTTTCTCATTCAGGGCAATTCATGTTATATACAATGGTATCTTATTCAAGGTGTAATATTATTCTGTTTTAGCACAGGTAAGTTTTGATGAGATGACCGATTACACTGGTCTACAAAAATTAACTTCTTCTCTTTCACAAGAATTAAAATAACAGATTCTAAAAGTATTTTTGGTGCTGAATTCAGATATAATTACAGTTTGTCCGCATCGGGTAGGAGTTTTGTGTGATATTCATTTGAATTTTTATAATATTCTAAAAAATCCGTAACTAGCTATCTAACTCAAAATTATTACTACTGATTCTGACTTACCTAGAAAGTGGTAGATAGTGATTTTCGGGTATATTTTGCGTCTGGAACGTCTCTCATTTTAGTCCAAAAGTAGTCAGCCAGCATATTGGAACTCCACTTGCCTTGGTACCTCTTCTCTATCGTAGACATTTGCGGATGAAAACGCTCACCGTGTTCATCGCTGACAGCTCCAAGGTTTTCGGGGAAGAAGTCCAAGTGAGAGTCCAAGAAGTGAATTTTTAAAGACATGTTGCATCCCATAGCTTTATAAGAATGCAGAAGATCAGCCACTATGTCAGGATAGTTTTCTGCTTTATGGTTTCCAAGAAAATTGCAACATAAACTTTTGAAAGACTGCCAGGCTGCTCTCTCCAGTGGATTTAACAGTTCCTCGAAATGTTCATCAGCCATTAATGATCGGATTTGTGGTCCTATAAAAACTCCTTCTTTTAATTTAGCATCACTGACTTTGGGGAATTTCGATTTCAAGTACAGGAATCCATCAGAAAGTTTATCCATAGCTTTGACGAAATTTTTCATAACTCCTAACTTAATATGCAATGGAGGTAAAAATATTTTTTCAGGATTCACTAAAGGGACACATGCCACATTTTTCTGGCCAGGGAGAAGAGATTCACGTTTAGGCCATGACATTCTAACGTAGTGAGACTTCTTATCTCTGCTGTCCCAATCGCACAAAAAACAGCAAAATTTGGTGAGCCCAAGTTGCAAACCAAGCAATAAAGCAATGACCTTTAAATCACCACAGATATTCCATTCATATTTTCCATATTGTATTTTCTCTAAAATTAGTTTCATATTTTGATATGTCTCTTTCATAGCGGCATGCGCTACTGGTATTGATGGAAGTTCATTGCCAATATGTAGCAGCACAGCCTTCAAACTTACTTTAGAGGAGTCTGAACAATCGCCACTCATCTGGTCGGTGTTGATGCCCAAGAGTTTTCATAAGTGAACAAATATTATTACAAAACACAACACCATATTCTTCAGAGAAGTATTCTTTGGAAACACTATGGCGGATACGATAACTACTTATTCTTACATATTTTTGGAGTAAATTCCACCCTTTGAGTCTGGAAGTTAAAACTTCAGCTTGCAGTTTAGACAGATTTAAATCCCGAATCAGGTCATTAAGGTCTTGCTGATTGGGAAAGTATGGTTCTGATGAACAGCTACTGGCTTCATATGTAAGATCATTTTTATTTTCATCTGAATCATTTTGAGTTTCAGTTAGGTCAGATTCAGAGTTATCACTTAAGGTTGTATCTACATATACTGGTACGGGGAACTCTTCACTGTGTAAGACAGGTCTCAATGCAGATTGCAAATTCGGATACTTAACTGTATATTTTGTTTTAGATGTGATTTCTTTAATATTTGTCAAACAAAAATAACAGTCAATTGAATGATCCTTCGGTTCCCTCCAAATCATGGGAATTGCAAATGGCATATGATGTGTACCATTTTGCCACCCAGTCAGCAGTCTAACACACGAAACACAGCATGTATTTGGGGCCCAGCTCTTATCAAAATCACCAACTTGACAGCCAAAGTAAAGATGATAACACTTCTTTACAAGTGGGGTCATATTTCGCCTCTGAGACTTGAAGGTCAGCTCACCACAAATATAGCAGAAATTATCTGCATGATTTACACACTTTCTTGGCATGATGAAAACATTAAGCACTGAAATACAACATGCACAACATACACAATACACTTCTAAACAGAAAGGAAGGAAATATTTCACTAGTGAACAATGTCACAGTCAGCTCAATACTGACATATCACAATGCCAGACAGGTCTGAGCATGTCTAAACATGAATGAACCTGCACAGTCTTGTTTTGTGGTGCTTCAGCGTGATATTACAAATAATTTCAATAAATACGGCTTGAGTAAAATAGCTACATATGAGGTAAAGGTTCCTATGACAGGTCAAAGAAAACGCTAAAATCATATTTTCAAAAGTAGCTTTCACAGAAAAACTATGCCTGATGGGAAAATTCTGACTACATATCTGAATTCAGGATGAAAAAATGCACTAGATTCACTATTCAGATTTCTTGTGAAAAAGATCTTGTCGACCAGTGTTATTATTTATGGACGTCCCCTAGTGTCGAGTCGATTATATTGCCTCTTCGTCTTACGCTTGAACAGTAAGTGATGCATCGTTCAGCTAAGAACTCTCTCACTTTACCGAACATTATCGTGCTGACATTACGGTCGTTGAACGTGGTGTCTTCTCTGGGATTTGAACTCACGACCTTAGTTTACGAGACTAATGCTCCGCTGGTGAGCAAAAATGGCATGATTATCACGCCTTTACTTCCAGCTGTGTTCGTGTTGTAATGAGCCATAAACAGCAAGGTGAGATCTAAACTGTTCTAGTACATACCTACCTGCTTGCCCAGATATTTGAAATCTTAATAATTCCATGTGAGCAATAATAAAATAAATCGTTTCTTTACTACACAATAAAGGGTAGTTTAGTTGCAGCGTCACCGAGCGGGATGGCCAAGCGGTCCGCATAACGGCATCGCCTTTCGGTCGAAGTGCTAAGTCTCCCTCCGCAAGTTGCCCTGAGTCATTAATTGTAGTACCAAATAAAAATAAATGGGGACTATGTTTCCTCTAACCTAACGCTTTAGTGAAACAGGGTTACCCTCTAGCAGGAGGCTTTTGCCTTTATTAGGCTATTATTGTTGTTATGTTTCCTCTGCCAATTTGTGTTGCCGCATTACGATTCTTTGTTCTTTTTTTACATAAATATCCTTTTTATTCGAACTGCTCAACAGAAAGGTCTCACTCACTCGCTCAGTCACTCACTCACTCACTCCCTCACTCACTCATTCACTCACTCACTCACCCACTCACTCACTCACTCACTTACTCACTCACTCACTCACTCACTCACTCACTCACTCACTCACTCACTCACTCACTCACTCACTCAAACTGGTGCCTTTGTAATCACATATATATCCAGACTATATTTTTCTCTTATCTTTTACTCCACAATATTTAATATTACGACTAATCGTTGCACTCTAGATAAAAATCAATTTTACTTTTTTGTGTTGATTAAGCAAGTGAAGACAGCTGCTCGATGCCTTTGTTTTACAGGTTATAATATTTTAGAAGGCTTAGGAAAAAGTTGCTTCATGTTATACACAAATTGGGAATTACAGTCTTAGAACATACAAAGAATCCATTATTTTTAAATAAATAATTTGAGAATATTCACCCACGTTTGGGATGACAAAGATGGTATATTATTCTTACAATTGATGATGTGATAAATCCCACTGTTGAGATCAGTGTGGCCAGGAACAGGTCAGTTACCCTTTTTCGGTCGCTTTATTTATCTTCTAAAAGTGACTCACAAAACACAGTTCTCTTTTTTATTGTAAACACAAATTACAATTCGTCTTGACCTTGCAACTCACAGGTACTCTGCCCTATTGTAACCTTGACACGTACTTCACTCCCCTCTCTACTCCCTCTGTCTCACAAAGGGTTTTTTCGAGGTTTTCCCTTATGCTGAGAAGGGGAATGTAGAGGAACTATGGATCTCGGTGTCATTTGAGCATCATTTCACCAATTTCATTCATTCGCCGTCCAATAGAGGTGGACCAGTTCCTTGGCCAGCACGGTCGCCACATCTGACACCTCTCGACTATTTTCTGTGGAGTTATATGAAGATTATGCTGTATGGAAGTCCTGTAACGTCAGCGGAGGACCTTATGGCTCGAGTGCATGGAGCCACTGAAAATCTTCAAAGACAATCGCACTTATTGGGTCATGTGCATGAGGCTCACCACCGCCGGCATAGGCTCTGCAATGACGTAGGAGCTACACCGTCTGAAGCCCGTTTGTAATGTAGACAGCTGGATGTTGGGTTTATTGACGAAATATGAACTTACAGCGATTTCAGGCTTCGATACGCTACAGCGTCCAAACCGTGCATTTTCGGACAGGGTTTGCTATTTGAAAACAGATCAGTTTGCGGTCCCACACAACATACTAAGCGTTGGGGGGGGGGGGGGGGGGGGACATCCTGTATATAAATGGATACGGAAAAGAATGGAGATTTCAATAGTAAAAAAAAAAAAAAAAAAAAAATCTACTTTTTGACCTCGTAGGCTACAATATGCCCTTAAATTAGTTGTGTATAAAATATTTATTTAGTCCCGCAATAGAATTCCAAACTACAAGATGAAGGCTGTTGAGTCACGGTGCCTTGAGTTATAAATAATAAGCTAGTTTGAAGATTTTTAATTGATTACAAGGTACAGGCTATATTTTCATAAGTATAAGGAAGAACAAAAGTTGAAGGAATGACCTAAGCATTTGCTAATCTCTTCGGTGCCCCGTGGAGACTAATTGCATACATAAAACTATTTCTCTGTGAGAATCTCTCCCTCGGAACTTGAACCCAGGGATTCCGGGTTCACTTGCATATTAATTTACTTCTTTGGGACCTGGTATATGGCGTCAAAGCGGGGGAGCGAGACAGATGCTACAGCAGAGCAATCGAAATATATTCACAGATTTACCAGTGACTTGAACCGCCTGAAGCGGGGCAGCATACAAGTACTTTATGGTAATCAAACCCACGGTCCCTCGCCTGCAGGACGAGCGCTCAATTGTGACCGCTCAACCTCGGTCTGAGTCAATGACGGCAAGATTATTAGGATAATTTACTTAACAGTGGTGCTCCATTTGAATATACGTGAGCATAATGGCATAAAGACCAAACCTTAACCCTAACAATGCTATTTCATGCACAACCTTATGTAATTTTTTAAATTCTGTCTTTTATTTCTGTGATTAAAGGCATGCAGTAAACAGTTATTGTCTATCGCTACTCCTATTAGTGAATTGCATAATTGTTTCAAAATTTTCATTGTTGGTCTTTTTAAGAAACAATGAACTGTCAAGGTGGTCATAGAGTGTCCTCTATTCTATAATGCGATTCATTTTAAAAAGTAAAAAATGAATAGCTAAATAATATTAAATATTACTTTTATAAAGATTACAAAATATAATACCCAGTTTTAAAATACATTTGTTTTAAAAATTGCTCAGACATTTTACATTTATAAAATACGTCCCCCCCGTTGGTTGTATGAGTTCTGTAATGAAGGTGACAGGATATCTAATGTGATTCATGTAAAAAAGTAAAAGTTGAATAGTTAAACAGTGTTAAACATTACCGTTATAAACATTTCAAGATGTAATACCCAATTTTAAAGTAAATTTGCTTTAAAAATAACTCACACATTAGCAGCATAAGTTCTGTAATATGAGTTAAGGACACCTTTGTGGTTATATTGTACATACAAAGTTTTGTATATTTCTTCTCTGCTTCCTATTCCGCATTAAGAAGCAATCACTTTAAGTTTAGGAGCACATACATATAACAGTATCACGTTCTCCAGTAGGTAGGTGTTTACAAGTACAAGAATTGTATTCCACCGGTGACACCGCGGCGATGTGTTGTGACTCCTATTTGGGAGATCCTGGGTTTGGTTCCATTTGACGGCGCATGGTAGTTTTCCTTCTCACTTCGTTGAATGCTAGGGCCCTCATATTCATTCCACGGCTCTCCTGTGCACCATTTCTGTCCCCATCATTCCCCTTTCGTCTATTTCAGGACTGGAGTACAAGGCGACGGTGTTTGGCAGATTGGGCGGTAGTTTGCTCACTGTAAAAGTTCCATCTCCGGTGTCGTTCCGGGTCGGTAAGAGCTGATATCGGCCTGCAGGGTTCGGGACGGACAGCGTTGGATGACTTCCCTTGCGTGGACTTGACCTGTACAGGCAGAACGCCACCTTCGTTGATCTGACTTTCGGGCTGTCGGAAGTGGAGATTTCTGCCTGGTGCGTTGATGGGAAGCGTCGGATGCATTCTATCTGGAAACGTTATGAACCCCGTCCCAACTTTCGCCTGTCGTTATCCGGATCTGGTCTCCCCTTGAGTCCATCTTCCTTCCCTTTCTCCCACAGCAAATGGTAGACACGAAGGGCCCTAAAGGTCTACGTGCGATGCTCTGTCCCTCTATTTTTCCTAGCTCTATCTTTAGGGAAAAATCCGAAGCCAAAGTTTCATAGGAAATCATGTTTTAAGGCTCCCTAAACAGAAATTTTAGAAAAACAGCTGTCTGTGTGTATGTCTGTGAACAGAATAGTTCAAAAATGAAAAGTCGCTTGCATATGACACAAAGATTAAAAGATAAAAGAAAAGAAAAAAGGAATCCCCACCCTTTAATTACCCTATACATGGACATTTTTTTTGAAAAGCTCAATTCTCTTAAAAATCACCGCAACGATTTTGACTAAAGCACCAATGTTGATATTTTCATTGCAAATGAAATATATATGTCGAATTTTCTGGAAACAGCTTCTGTAGTCTCTTACTTCGGAATTTTGCTTAGGTGGTACACCGTTAGAGATAAACAAAAATTTAAATCTCGTTTTAGCACACAATTTATCTCGAATAGTTTTTTCTGGAGATAACCATTTCCGAGATATTCCTTGTTATTAGTTTGAACTTTTATATACTTATACTTTTCTCAAATGGGAAATCATTACTCACTTTACTCATACAGGAAGTTATTATTAATATATTTTTCTACTGGACATGCAACCAGAACAGGATTTTAAAGTTACTCCAGAGTGACCGGATTTTAAAAACTTGCATATTGCTTAAGTCTACTGTATTTCTCTATCCCTATCGCACCTACACAGAAACATTTCTACAAAAGTTTATCTCCATTAACACGAAGTAGATAGAAGAATGCACGTTTTAAGTTTGTTGAAGAAGATCAGTAAAAGACATGTGAGTTGGTACATATTATGCTCTAAAATGTAATGTTATACTCAATTTTCGATAGTATAGTGTTAAGACGCGTTTTTTGATGCAGAATGTAAGTGAAAGAACAGGAACATAGTTTACGATGATAATCTATGTATAAAGGATTTGCAAAGTAAAATACTGTATTAGTACCGAAGATAATGTGACCTAAACCAGCGGTAACATTTCCAAAAAGATGTGAGCAAAAGATACAGTGGCATTTTAACATTTTGAAAGATGTTTTCAAACGTCAACTACGTACAGCGTTGTATCCAATTTAATATTATCCACTTATAGTAAACACAAGCAAACTATTGCAATATGCAATGTAAAATGACGATAAACTTCGTAGGCACGTGAGCTAGGCTACCGTTTGGGTTTTCCACATCTGCTACAGTCGGTCATTTGAGATAAGACGAGTACCTTATTGTAATAAAGATACATTATTACTGTTATTATTATTATTATTATTATTATTATTATTATTATTATTATTATTATTATTATTATTATTATTATTATTATTATTATTATTATTATTATTATTATTATTATTATTATTATTATTATTATTATTATTATTATTATTATTATTATTATTATTATTATTATTATTATTATTATTATTATTATTATTATTATTATTATTATTATTATTATTATTATTATTATTATTATTATTATTATTATTATTATTATTATTATTTTCTATTTTCGCTTTAATATTTTATGTTATAACCTAAACATGAAAACAAGGGTTCTGTTATAGTGCTATTGAGATAAAAATATAATAAGTTTCTTAATATGACTTGATATAACTTGTAGTAATTCAAGATTCTAACATGCATAGCTATGTATTTTGCTCATAATTACTTTCATCTCCGTACTTAGTTATACTTTGGATAAAACTAATCTTATTTTGTTTTCCTGAAGCACTTCGTCGTGTTTATCCGCCATTTCATTCCTAAATCTTGAATTTCAGTCTGTTTATGCTAAATGTATTGTAGCACATAAAAGGCACCCACCAAGCATAATGTAAGAAAACAATGTACTTCTGCTGAGAGTTGAAATCACGACCCTTCCTTTATAACACAACGGCTCTGCCACTGAACTAAACAGGCGTGCCTATGGTCATTGTCCTATAAAGTATTGAACATATATAACACTGACTCAAAATATATTGCCTCATGTGAGGATCGAACTCACGACCCCTGGTTTACAAGACCAGTGCTCTGCCACTGAGCTAAAGAGGCGTGTTTGTGCTCCTTCTCCTGCAAAGTATTGAACACACTCATACATAACTGTGATACAAAAATATATTGCCTCATGTGAGGATCGAACTCACGACCCCTGGTTTACAAGACCAGTGTTCTACTACTGAGCTAAAGAGGCGTGCTTGTGCTGCTTCTCCTATAAAGTATTCAAACACTCAGACAACACTGTGATAAAAAATATATTGCCTCTTGTGAGGATTGAACTCACGACCCCTGGTTTACAAGACCAGTGCTCTGCCACTGAGCTAAAGAGGCTTGTCAGAAACAGTTGTCCTTTAAGAAGTAGTCACCTAAGTGACAATGGTAGAACGCCATGTGCCTCGTATGAGGATTGAACATGTGGTACCTGAGTCACATGACCAGGCACTACCACTGAAATTATTGGCAGAAGTCTGTTGTAATTCTGATCAGATATATTGTATCGAGCTGGCACTAAAACAGGAGCTTTTATTACAAGATGCTGTGTTTATCACACTAGTGCGATAAAATGTTAAGCCACTGCATTGTTACCAACTTTAGTTTCAAAACAAATTAACTGGCATTTATACTTTGTGTTAATATAGTTGAATAAATTGATTTGTTTTGATCACTATTCATCATGCCTTTTTGCATGATTAATTTCTCACTCTGGGTGCATTTTGTTCCCACAATTAGAGTCGTCTTGCTTCAATTCACCACAATGCGTTGCTCAGTTGTCATATTCGTTGTAATTACAGCCTTGTACTTTATATAATCTGGATCGTTATTCCTTTATTTTTAACCTGAATAATCTACGAAATGGCGGCAGGTGGGCTTGTGGATGAAATTGAATTTCAATTTGCGGACTAAACACTTGAAGCTGCAGAAAGGATAAGTTAGGAATTCCCACTTTCTGATGTGAGCACTCACGTGACTGGGGGAGGAGGATTTGTGGTGGACAAAGCGGTGCAGGGGTGAGTTTCCTCCGGGTTCTCTGGTTTCAACCGCCATCTCTTTCCACCGGTGTCTTCATCTTCATTACATGGGGATCGTGTCTGCTCCGAATCCACTGTGCATGCAACCCGCGTTAACATTCTTGTTGGTTGTAGAAGCGTTAGTTCTTCGCTTCCTAAACTGTTCACAGTGCCAGATTGATACAGTTAATGGTCAGTGGGTTTGTTTCAAACAGAAAAGAGGTGGTCATAGTTTTGCTACGTGAAATCGGAACTACACGTACTAATTATCATCATCCGAACATATGAGAAGACGCCCAAACTCTGGCGTAATATCTGTAACAGCAATATGCAGCTGCGTCGAGAGGTGGTTATCTGAGATGTGAAATCTCAGATCTAATTTTTCTATGTTTGAAAAATGTTCACAGACATATGTAGAGCAAACCTTGCTGTAACAGTGTAAGAGAATCAGTAAATTCACTCAAACCTACATGCGAATGTTACCTTACACAGTTCTTTGAACACGTTTGTGTCAACTATATCTCTGCACTTATTTTTTCTCACTAGATCTGTTTGTAGATCCATGAGTTCACATTGCAAGTTAACTCTCACATTGACTACATCTACAGTAAAAGAGTTAACATTGAAATCATGGAAAAAATGTAAAGTAAACTCCATGTTTAATTCTTCAAGAATGGGACTACAACTAATTAGTTTATCCTCTGGTACAGTACCAAGTGATTTTATACATTTGAAACAACTATTTCATAGTTTGAATTGTTGGTTAGGAGAGTTGTTACGTGTCTTGATATGTTTGTTACACTTAGATTGTAAATCTTGTAGAACTTCGACGCGCTCTGCATCTGTAATCATAACAAAGAAATAGTAGTAGTAATAATAATAATAATAATAATAATAATAATAATAATAATAATAATAATAATAATAATAATAATGATGATAATAATAATAATAATAATAATAATAATAATAATAATAATAATAATAATAATAATAATAATAATAATAATAATAATAATAATAATAATAATAATAATAATAATAATAATAATAATAATAATAATAATAATAATATACAAAATATATAAAAATGTAGAAGAGAAAACACTATTTTTATTGTTATATGCGGTATGATATCTACAATAAAGCTATTCAATGTTAGCGCGAATAAAACCATGCAATATTTTGTTACAAATGAGGTAGACGATGTTAATTCCTCCACTGATACCACTCGCGAAATGACCTTTGGACTCCTGAAATCAACTAAGGAAGGGATTGTGTACCGTGGTGTTGCACAATTTCACGGCGAAAGGTTCACGAATCACGGGGATTCGCGAATCCACTTTTGTCCACCTTTGCGTTAGATGGTACCAAAACATAAAACTCGCATGACTTTCTCTATTCACTCTCGTACAAACTACCCTTAAAAATTGCTTATTGTTCTATGTACTTCATGTTAATTGAGATAACTTTTGTGGAATCTTTCTTTATAGGTTTAATGGGAATGGGAGATTATAATAGGCTTAAGCTATAGCCATACGCGCTCGCACACACGGACACATACACATGCGCGCGCACAATAAACCTTTTTCTAAAAATAGCTTTGTAGAGGTTCAGTGGGCCTCAAAACTCTTGGCTTTATGTTTTGGCTAAATAAATAACAGTGCTTGGTAAAGGGGAAAAACGAATGTAATGCGCCTAAAGTGTAGAAGAGGAAAGTGTTGCAACATCCTGTACATCTGTATTTCCAGGGCGTTATATGTCCTTAGAAATCGAAATAATAAGGATTAAAAGGTTAATGGTATACAAAGATTAAGTCTTGTCACCATATATAGAGTAATTGTAGCTTTTCCGTTGCCAAGGACTGCAGACAAGAGTTTTATGGAAATATCGGCATAGTCAGAACCAAGCACAATAAGCAATAAAAAGTTAAAAAATACAGGAATCATCTCCTCACATATAAACCTGGCAAATCA
The DNA here is from genome assembly GCA_030765045.1 of Tenodera sinensis. Classification (NCBI taxonomy): domain Eukaryota; kingdom Metazoa; phylum Arthropoda; class Insecta; order Mantodea; family Mantidae; genus Tenodera; species Tenodera sinensis. The sequence continues at coordinate 102,769,321 of CM060963.1, read as the reverse complement.
TTACGCCACGAGATATACATTTTCGAACTGCTCTCTAGTGAACATACAAAATAAACATACTAACTAATTCAACATAAGGAAGCAAAGCCTATAGAAGTATGCCTAATACTAATTTTATCGAACGCGATAGCTGAGGCGGTAACGTCTACATTCGGGAATATGGGAATTTGCGCGGTTTTCCCGTTGTTACTTAGGCGAATATTGGGGTGTTCATCCTGATACCTGGACTGTCCTATCTCTCCGCTACCCATTCAGCTTACCCGCCACTCCACTATACAAGGCCACTGGGGATCGTTGGTAGCATGTGGGCGGTGTCAGAAGCATTCTATCTGGAGTCTTAGGCACCCCGTCCCAAATTTTCCTCACATGAGGAACATTTTCCATTTGGTCGTTAATGCATATTTTGATCTGAAATTTTTAGTTGTTTGTGTTGGTGCTTTAAATGTACTAAAATATGGGTTTTGAAAATAATTAAAATTTGTTAGGACTTTTTTTTAACAAATATGTACTCTATATATATATTGGCGCTGTGGCCGAGCGGTTAGACCACCTAGGCGGCCCGGGTTCGATCCCAGGGACCCACATGTAGTTCGTAGAGGGTGAAGCGGCCTCTGAACGGGTTTTCTTCGGTTTCCCCCATCACTCTTGCACCAATTCTTCCATCATCACCTTTTCATTCGTCGATTTCGTCTGCATTTCATATCATCCGCTTCCTCACTCTGGACTGACCCGCTTCCACGCCTTCACTTTGTCAGGTCCATAGGTTCCTCTGCTCCCCGACGGCGTCTGATCCTAGGTACAGGCTACGGGGGAGGCTGTAAGAGGAGTGTAATCAGTTAAAATGAGGGGAAAAAGTGAAAAGAAAAAAAAATGTTCAAAATCTATTCAACTTTTTGAAAAACTGCTATTTCAGCTATTAAAAACGTATTACATCAACAAATTAAACATTTTAGCTTTCTAGGTTGTTCAAAAATGTTCCTTAATATGACTCATTTTAACATCATCAAGAAAGGACATTCTGTGTTCCCTTGAGTTAAGTATAATACTTCCAATTCATACTAAGAATGAAGAAAGGGCTTAAAAGGGACGCTACAAAACTTAATGGCCCTTATAATCTAAATTCCTGTAGCAATATATTTCCTTCCTCATTGGAAGTTGCTTGTAGCACCGTTCATGACCAAACTTGGTAAGTATAGTGAAGTATAAAGCCATGAAATGTGGAAATTTTAGGATGAACATGACATTTCGTATTTCTAGACTTAATTTACTGTTAAAGTATCCTGCAAAGCACATTTGGGTATATTTGCATAAACACAACCAAAATTTTCCTCTATGCAAAATATAAATAAAGGCAGAGAATCAGCATGGCATGGCTTGTTTATTTGTCTTTTAGCCGAACTCTGAGTTAGATGGCTATTAATGTGCAGTTGTCGTTTCTGAAAATAGCCCTAAGGCTTCCCGAAACATTCAGATGAGTGCAAACAGATTTTAATGGTGTGGTCAACTCCACTCTCTGATTTATTACACTGTTTTATGTTGCCTCTAACACACTAACGCCCATTTTAATGGCTGCACTGAACTGTGGACACCTTACAAATATAAACGCTTGCCATTTCCACACGGCATTTTGCATCTTGCGAAAGAAGTTCCTAATTATAATGATATCTTCACCTCCTCCTGCGCTAGGCAAGCAGTATTAAATAAGCGGGAATATAACAAATGAATAATGTATTAATAAACCACAGGACGGGGTCAGCAATGGGGCGTATTAGACAGGTGAAACAAAAAGACGTTCAATGTGTACGGTACATACAACGTTTATGAGCCATTATCTGTCATATATATTTGTAGAAAACAAAGAAAAATCTGATGTGTTGCACTCACATGACTTTCTCTACTCTTGTAATAACCATTCTTACAAACTCTTATTCTTCTATCTTCTTCGTGTTAAATGAGATAAACATTTGCAGAAATTATCTCATTGCTTGTTTTCTTGTACGTGCATTGGGAATATGGGAATACAGTAGCCTTTGAGCGATAGTCAAATCTTTTAAAGCTTTCGAATTCTGTTCTCTTTGCACGGTTAACATTTGAACAAATGAATAGGGATGTTTCATTTGAAGGAAATATGTTCTCCAAAACTTACACAAATAATGAGGAATATTTCCGAAACGGTTCACTCTACGAAAAAATTTATTCAGACATAAATTGTGTGTTTTAGCAAGATCTATTTTTCTTGTATAGTAAGATTTTGTCTATCTCTCACGGTTTACGAATTATTCAAAAGTCATCCAGAGTAAACAGGACTGCATAGACTATAGTCAGAAAATTCAAAATATACATTTCATTTGTCATACAAATATCTTAAACATATGACATTTTAATCAAAATCGTTAGAGCCATTTTCAAGAAAATCAAAATTTTCGAAAAATTGTCCATTTAAAGGGTAATTTAGGATGCAGCTATTTTCTTCAAAATCTTCGTGGTGCATCCTTGAAAGACATTAAACTTAATTACCAATTTTGGTTTTTAACCGACTTTTTGTTTTTGAGTTATGCTGTCTACAGCCTGACAGACACACACGCACACAGACACGCGCGCGCGCGTACCTTTTTCTAAGGATGCTTTTTTGGATTCAGGGAGTCTCAAAACCTATTTCCGGTGAAATCTCGACATCGAATTTTTGGATTGGATACAATAATTCCTTGTAGTACTTACCAGTAGAGAAAGTAAAAATATACGAGGGCGAATCAAAAGGTAACTTGCAGTTTCAAGTCATGGCAATTTATTAAACCACAATAGGCAATACAGCTATAGCAACATACAATGTAAGTTCACTTTTCCACATAGTCCCCAAGGACTGTAAATATTTATCAGATGGGGCAAACAACTTTTCGATTCCGGGTGTGTAGAGATCACCTCCAGTGTTGTGTAATCCCCTGCAGGATACAGCTGCTTGCACCTCCTCATCGTTTCGGAATTGTCGTCCACCAAGATCCTTTTTCACTTTACTAAACACATAGCAAGCGCATGGCGCTAAGTCTGAACTGCATGGGGGATGTTTTCTTACCTCCCACTTGAATCGCTGTAGCAGTTCAACGTTTGGTGGGCCGTGTGAGGTGTTGCGGTGAAAAATTGCATGCCCACAATAAAGAGCAATGACTTCACAATGAATGTCCATGTAACTGAGCTGATTAGCCCACAGAAATCTGATTGTTGCACGCACCTCCAATTTGGAGTGAATATCCAGTTGGCATGCCATTGAGCCAGACCTGCTCTGCTCACACAACACGACGGGATACCACACCACCCTACCTATCGGATGTGTCAGCAGTTGCTGTAGCTTGCTACACATTGGCCACCGTCACGGCACACAGCGTGCTCTTGTGGCGGGCAATTAGAACTTACTTTTTGATTCACCCTCGTGCATTAGACGACACCGTATTTCGCTGTAGATGGGTGAGGGTAAGGTTACACTTGCTCTTAGAGAATGCGCATTGATTGCCAAAATCGACGGATATTCTGGTGTTGCATTACAGGATTTATATGAACATTATTAGAGGTATTTAATATTCAACAGTCATTTAATTACCTGCGCTGTAACTTCAACGAACATAAATAAAACCACAAGATACTTGTTTCAACTCGGAAACACATAAAACACACATATTTGAAATTAACCACTATTATTAACTGGTATTAGATTAACTGATATTTAACAATTTAAGTAAACATCAATTATTTTACTTCTACTTAAACAGTCATTGAGTAAACGGAAATGACGCGAGATGCTATTAAGAGGATTTATAGTTTGTGATATTGCTATGTAATTCATCTTGGTGGTGTGCCAGATCATGTGGCCTATACCTTCAGCACATAGATGCAATCATAAATTCTATCATAAATTACGATTTCAAAAACGAATACTAACATTTGAGCAAACGATTCTTTTGTGGTGGTAACAGGAAGTATAAAAATCTTAAATAATTTTTATTTACTATGCATTACTATAACGTTTGTACTAATGACCTTGTACGAAAGTCACTAGATATGTATTGAGTCACGGAAAATTGGCCACCCCTGGGGAAAGTTTTGTCGCTCTATCAAAATAACTGGCTCATCGGTAAGGCAGACAGGCCATGCGCCATTCAATTTTGGTCAGTTTATGTTTGAAGTCCAGAAAATATGAACGATTTTTCAGGTGCAATGGAGACTCAGAGAAAGCGTTTTCGTGCAATGATTTTGAACAACTTCAAACGTGGCTTAAACGAAACACAGCCACTTGAGCGTTTGAGAGATCTCTTTAAGGACTATTCTCCATCACGCGCCACTGGTTTCGTTGGTTTGCAGAATTTAAGAGGGTTGGCAATCTCTTAAAGATGAAGAAAAGAGTGGCAGGCCAGCAATAGTGGTGCCTGATTAAAACATCCCCGCTGTAGAAATAATGATTAGGAAAGATCCAAGACTAACCTAAAAAGACATTCAGCTAGCATTAAGAATTTGTTTTCCGAGTGTTTTAGCCATTCTTCGTGAACATATTCGTGTAAGGGGTACATTGCTGCATCATGACAATGCCTCAGCTCACACCTATTGACTCATCCACCCCATAGTCCCTATCAGGCACCATGCGATTTTCTCATGTTCTCTATGAGGAAGAACCAACCTCGAGGTCAACGATTGTGGAAACAAATATTGAACTCCACTTTATGTACATGGGTGGCAACAGATAATTGCTTCTAGGTGGCATCAAAATAGAATAACAGCTGCTCCTTCCTTTTGTTAGCTCCTCTGTTTGCATTGGCCTCTAATTTAATTATTAATTGCGTATGACTAGGATTAAAACGTCGTATAGGCGCAACGTTAATTGCACCGTGTTTCTTTTATGAAGTCACTACTTGGTCATGGGGAAGAGGCCACAATTATCCCCTTTGTGATGGACAAAAACTACAATGCGTAATGTGAAAATAGATCTCACGAGACCTAGTTTACGAGCCCAGTACTCTGCCACTCAGCTAACCAGGCAGTTCTCCTATAAAGTATTGAACACACTCAGACAACACTGTCATACAAAATATGTTGCCTCATGTGAGGATCGAACTCACGACCCCTGGTTTACAAGACCAGTGCTCTATCACTGAGCTAAAGAGGCGTGCTTGTGTGGCTTCTCCTAAAAAGTATTGAACCAGTCAGATAACACTGTGATACAAAATGTATTGCCTCATGTGAGGATCGAACTCACGACCCCTGGTTTACAAGACCAGTGCTCTACCACTGAGCTAAAGAGGCGTGCTTGTGTTGTTTCTCCTATAAAGTATTGAACCAGGCACAGACAAACAACACTGTGATACAAAATACATTGCCTCATGTGAGGATCGAACTCACGACCCCTGGTTTACAAGACCAGTGCTCTGCCACTAAGCTAAAGAGGCGTGCTTGTGTGGCTTCTCCTATAAAGTACTGAACCAGTCAGATAACACTGTGATACAAAATATATTGCCTCATGTGAGGATCGAACTCACGACCCCGGGTTTACAAGACCAGTGCTCTGCCACTGAGCTAAAGAAACGTGCTTGTGTTGCTTCTCTTATAAAGTATTGAACACACTCAGACAACACTGTGATACAAAATATATTGCTTCATGTGAGGATCGAACTCAGCACCCCTCGTTTACAAGACCAGTGCTCTACCACTGAGCTAAAGAGGCGTGCTTGTGTTGATTCTCCTATAAAGTATTGAACCAGTCAGACAACACTGTGATATAAAATATTTTGCCTCATGTGAGGATCGAACTGATGACCCCTGGTTTACAAAACCAGTGCTCTGCCACTGAGCTAAAGAGGCGTGCTTGTGTTGCTTCTCCTATAAAGTATTGAACACAGTCAGACAACACTGTGATACAAAATATATTGCTTCATGTGAGGATCGAACTCAGGACCCCTCGTTTACAAGACCAGTGCTCTACCACTGAGCTAAAGAAGCGTGCTTGTGTGGCTTCTCCTATAAAGTATTGAACCAGTCAGATAACACTGTGATACAAAATATATTGCCTCATGTGAGGGTCGAACTCACGACCCCTGGTTTACAAGACCAGTGCTCTGCCACTGAGCTAAAGAGGCGTGCTTGTGTGGCTTCTCCTATAAAGTATTGAACCAGTCAGATAACACTGTGATACAAAATGTATTGCCTCATGTGAGGATCGAACTCATGACCCCTGGTTTACAAGACCAGTGCTCTGCCACTGAGCTAAAGAGGCGTGCTTGTGTGGCTTCTCCTATAAAGTATTGAACACACTCAGACAACACTGTGATACAAAATATATTGCCTCATGTGAGGATCGAACTCACGACCCCTGGTTTACAAGACCAGTGCTCTACCACTGAGCTAAAGAGGCGTGCTTGTGTTGTTTCTCCTATAAAGTATTGAACCAGTGAGACAACACTGTGATATAAATTATTTTGCCTCATGTGAGGATCGAACTGACTACCCCTAGTTTACAAGACCAGTGCTCTGCCACTGAGCTAAAGGGGCAATTGCATAACTCTGTGTTTGTGTGGAGACTAAATTGCACAAACTAATCAAGAGTAACACTTCTAGTTTTCTGTGCAGAAATGTAAATTGCAATTTCGTCTTTAATTAGACATATGTTACTTATAGGCAAAATATATTTTAATAATTATTCTTCATATGGAATTTTGTTCTGTTAGTTCTACAGCACTTCACTGAAACGAACCAGAACTCATATCACTTTGAACTAGAGAAGTAAACTTAAGTTTTTCCAGCCCAATTTATAGATATTTTAGAATAGGGAGTAGGTACATGTTATTTTGAGGTTAGGAATGTTCTTCCAAACGCAAACAAACTTTAAAGTTATAAATTCTAAGAATGAGTTAGGAACTTCGCAATTATGTCTGTACGGCTCCTGTGTAATTAAAAGATGCAACGGTTCTTTTGATTGATAAAATATGACAAGCAGCCCATTTCATTAGCATGAATATTACCATTATGGTAACAATAATTGGAGTTACACTTGTTTTAGAAACATCTGTCTGTGTTTTTATATCTTACTGCGTAATATTTGTTAAGTGAATTTAGTGTCACGTAGCATAATATACAAAGAATGAAGTATTTATTCAACCACTGCGTTACAAATCAAATCAATGTTGTGAAAAGATATATATTAACAATAAGCATTTTTATGGTACAACAGGAGACAGCCTTGTTTTCGGGAATCATACATTTTCAGCACATTATTCGGGAATTCGCATTGACATTCTCAGCTTGCTGTTCTTAAAATTCCCAAAATATCTTATCAGACAGCCCGCCGTTCACCTTGTACTGCAGCGTTTGGTTTTGTAATAATTTACAAATCTGAAAGCAAAAAACGAATTGTTTTAGTGCAGAGTTTCCAACATAAGTTTTTCTATCACACTTACAAACTGTCATTACCCTCTCCTAATTGGGTCATATGGAGTCAACACTTTTTGAGCTCATAGCACAACAATGTGGTTCATTATATTATTGTAATATTGTTATTTATTATCCCTGTTACACATACAGTAGCAGTACATTTTATTAAAAATCAATATTACAGACTACTTCAAAATGGTTACAAATTTGAAGTTACAAATGGCTGAAAACGTATCACATTTCCGATTAGATGCAAAGCATAGTACACAAAAGTTCTGGCCAATGATGTTCCCGAGGCAAATGCACAGAAACGCAGGTGCCATATGGAGCCACTGGGCATGCGTGAACACTTTCTAAATGTTAAATGAAATTCGTGGATTCATTTCTATCCGTGGGCTGTAAAGAGTTAAGCAAATTTTTAGGAGCAGTTTTTCTTTACAGGTTGGTGCTTCTGTGTACTTAAGCAACGTGGTTTGCTTCTTTGCAAAGTAATTTAGGTTTGTTTGTTTCATTTTTACAAAGAGCAACTTCTACTGTGAATTATTTTTGTGGTGCAAGTGGCTCGTTACACACCTAAATTACATACTAGAAGATAAAACAATGCATTTGTTTTAGTCTTAATAACATGGTTGGTTATTTTAAAAACAATTGCTTATAAAGCTTCACCAAAGAAGTTATAATGGGGAACAGGACAGGATATGACGTGGCGAAGGGCATTAGGCACATCGACCATTAAAATCTTTTACACCTATTTCCCTTGTGGGGCATCCCCATAAGAAAGGATGAGGCAATAGTAGGCAGAGGGCGGCCAAGCCACTAAGTTACGATGGAGCAGAGGTTTCAGAATGAATCTCCCCGGCAGCGGATAGTACCTACAACCGAAGTCCCACCCACCCGCGGTCTTAGACATCCCGCAGGTGGTTACGACAACCGAAGACCGCCCAGCCGAAGGACGAAGGTTTACAGGTGCACCAAGATCCTCACCTTAAGGGATCAGTCGGATGAAGGATGAAAGGGAATGAGGGGTGACAAGAATTGGAAGGACAGGAAATTTGACGGATGCTATAGACTTACACATCATTCCCCCAGCGACCCGGAGAAATTTCGGAGAAAACGCATGGGTCAGGTAGGTGAGCCGTTGTGATTCAACCCGCGACCTCCCGAATGTGAGCCGTAAACGAAACCTCCTGAACCGTGCCGCTAGGTTAAAGCAGTATAAATCTTCATTTCCTTAATAAAAAAACTTGGTTAAAATAGATGAGTGAGCATAGAAGGTATACATCTAAATCGCGTAAAAATCAGTCTGATATATTTCTAAGATCCACGATATTAGAAGGGTCATGTAATTAGCAGGTTTAGCGTTAGTGTGGTAGAGCCTTTTAATCTCCACTTATATACATAGTTCGATGAGTCTTACCAATAATAATTAAGTGAGTATAGAGGCGGAACGTATGTGTTGCAGGCAGCTTAGAGAGAGACACCCCTGTGCATCCGTCCATTGCTTGTGAGTTATAATTGTATTTCAATATCTCATCTCGAAGGCAAATAAGGTCAAATCAGTTTTACAGGGTTTAAGCTCACAAAATCACAATTCCAAGCCTAGTAACTATAGAGAAGATTTGCCACATTGTATGTAATTTCACTTTCCAACATGCACTTAGATACTAAGTGGAACACTAATCTCTCTTGTGAGACTTGAACTCACGACACCTGGTTCACGAGTCCAAAATAAAGAGGAGTAAATTTGTCCTTTCTCCTATAAAGTGATGAACATACTGGGATAACATTGTAATACAAAAGGCAACAGTGTGATAGAAATATGTATTGCCTCATGTGAGAATCGAACTCAGGATCCCTGGCTTACAACACCAGTACTCTGCTACTGAGCTAAAGAGGCGTGCTTGTGTTGCTTCTCCTATAAAGTATTCAACCACTCAGATAACACCGTGATGTTGTTGTTGTAGTGTTTAACGCCCGCTTTTACTACTACGGCACCGCAGGCGGTGACACTGATGATACATGAAGATGGAGCACCGGTGGAATGATATGGCGGGGGAAACCGGAGCACCCGGAGAAAACCCGCCCTGACGCCGCTTCGTGCACCACGAATACCACATGCGGGTCCCTGGGATCGAACCCGGGCCGCCTAGGTGGTAGGCGAACACCGTGATGCAAAATATATTGCCTCATGCGAGGGTCGAACTCATGACCGCTGGTTTACGAGACCAGTGCTCTGCCACTGAGCTAAAGAGGCGTGTTTTTGTTCTTTCTTCCATGAATATGGAACACGCTCAGATAACATTGTATTTAAAAAAAATTACTGTCGCATGTGAAGATCGAACTCACGACCCCTGGCTTACAAGACCAGTGCTCTACCACTTAGCTAAAGAGGCATGTATGTGTTTCTTTCTTCTATAAATATGTAACACGCTTAGATTTATTATTATTTAAAAAAATTATATATATTGCTTCACGTGAGGATTGAAATAGCGACCCCCGGTGTTCATTTTATATTTAAAAAATGTTTTACATTGACATGACTTTTTCTGCTCACTCTCCAAGCTATTCTTGCAAAATATTATTCTTCTGTCTACTTTTTATTAATCAAGATAAATTTTTACTACACATTTACACATTTATAATAAATAAAATCGGATATGTTGCACTCATACGACTTTCTCTACTCTTGTATTAACTATTCTTGCAAACACTATTAGTCCATGTTCATGTAAGTCGAAATAAACACTTGCGGAAATTACTTTATTGCTTATTTCCTTGCAGGTACCTACAAGGGGAATACAATAGGCCAGTGTTTTTCAACCTGTGGGTCGCGACCCCCCGGGGGTCTCTGTAGGAGGGTCGCGAGAGGTCGAGAGAACTCAGTAAGAAAATCAACAAGTTTTAAAAAGGCAGATATATTAAGAAAAGTTAGCAAAATGATACTCGTTATTTTATTTTACAAACACATTAACAAAAACTTAAATACTCGAGTACTCGTTCATTGTAATGTGAAGGTTGCGCTTGAGTTTGTTCAATCAATTTCTCCCATTGTGGATCCGTTTTTGCAACATTAAGTATTAAAGAACTTCCCAAATTTAAGCGATTTCTTAGTTTACTTTTTATTTAGGCCATTGATGAAAATGCCAACTCACACAAGTACGAGGTAGAAAATGGAATCAAACACTTGAAAGCCTCAGTTGTTTATTCCGGGTATTCTGTTTTTCTTTTTAACCAAAAGGTATCCAAATTTTCAGACTTGAATTCCAAGTGTAACATTCCATCGGCAGATAATTCCAGCAGATTATCTTTGAGCTTGATTGCTAAATTTGCCTCATTTATAGCTGCATTTAAAAACGGATTTAAGATCCATCTTTTCCCAGTGCTATCCGATATCTCTTGCACTGAGAAGTAATGACACAATTCTTTCTTCAAATTATCTAACACAATTTTCATACCAGATATATATATATACATATATATGAGTTGATGTTTATCTCGCTTCCAACTTCTTCAATGAAAGACTGTGTCGACGAAAATGAATCACAGTTGTTTTGATTTATAGATGATGACCACAGTTAATTTTTTTTATAAAGCCATGGAGTTTGTCTTTTGCTGTAATGACATTTTCATCCCGCCCTTAAAGACTTTTATACATGTTATTTAAATACTCAAATAAGCCATAAAGAAAAGCCAATTTCAAAAGGAATTCCGGGTCAGAAATGAATTCAGAGTAATGTAACTTGGTTTGCTGTAAATATACTAATAGTTCAGCGGAAGTTCTATAATTCTGGTCAGTACTTTGCCTTTTGATAACCACCTAACCTCTGTATGGTAAAGCAAATTGTGGTGTAATGCCCCATATTTTCACAAATGGTTCGAAACAATCGGGTCTGCAACGCTTTTCCTTTAATAGAATTTACAATGTTGTTAATAATAATATTTAGAACTTGACTGTATTCTTGTGGCAAGGTTTTGGCAGCAAGAGCTTGGCGATGGAGAAAACAATGCATCCAACAAGCGTTTGGCATCTGTCTAGCAATAAATCCACTCTTCTCATCAGTCAATGCTTTTGCTCCGTCACTACAAATAGCAATGCATTTTTGTGTCCAATCGATATTCATATCTTGTGTAGCTTCAAAGAACATGTCATGCAAGCATTGACCTGTAGTATTCATGGGATGTGCCTTGCAAAATAGTATTTCTTCCATTAAGGTTTCAGTTGGAATCAAAACGCACAAAAGCTACAAACTGCGCACAACCCGCAATATCCGCTGAATCATCGAATTGCAAGGACACAAAAGAACTTTTCTTTACTTTTTCTATGACTTGATCACGAATGTCAGTCGCCATACTGCTTATCCTGCTTATCCTGCATATTATTGCTTGGATGATATTGTCAGAGAGAGGTATACTTTTGAGCTTTTCGACCTCTTGCTTGTCAAAAATAATCGCTGCTATATCTAAAGCCGCTGGTAAAATCAAATTTTCGGCAATACTGTGAGGTTTTCCTGCTTTAGCCACACGAAAAGTACTCGACAGCTAGCGAGCAACGCTTTCTCATTTAGGTTCAACATTTGTCCTATAGCAGTTTTTGGATGTTCAAGAGCTCTTAATTTTCGCTCAAAAAATTCCACTTTTTGTGTGTGTGTGTGTGTGTGTGTGTGTGTTTTTTTTTTTTTTTTTCCTCCCTCCATTAGGATGTTTTGTGTTTAGGTGGCGTACCAACTTCGATGGCTTTATGCTTTCTCTTGACAAAATTTCCAAGCAAATTACCCACTGTGGTTTATTCTCAATCACAGTAAACGCAAATTTCACATAATTGTCGCCATAACGACGTTGTTTCTTTATTCCATTACTCCCGCTAGACGTTGATGGTTCTGATAATCTTTTCAGGAATTTATCCATTTTCAATTATAACAAACAACACAACCGCGCATGTCTCACGCTCACAGATCACTTTACAATTACTCCAACTCCAAGGTACCTTACACACAGTTCGTATAACACCGTAGTTTCACTTGCAAATCGTTTCCACTTATCGCGGTCTTGCTTCCGATCCCATTTGCTTCGCAGTCTTGCACTCAACAGCCGTGGCCGCGGTCGACCACCCTATTTATAGGCCAGCGCATTCTAGCGAGAATCATCTCCAAGCGTAACGAAATGTCCAGGACCTTCTATAAGGAGTTCTCACGTTATAAAGGTACAATGGCTCTTATGGAGAATTAGCGCGGCGTTGCCATATATGTTGCGCCATGTGATTACCGCGTTTGCGTTTATTATTATTATTATTATTATTATTATTATTATTATTATTATTATTATTATTATTATTATTATTATTATTATTATTATTATTATTATTATTATTATTATTATTATTATTATTATTATTATTATTATTATTATTATTATTATTATTATTATTATTATTATTATTATTATTATTATTATTATTATTATTATTATTATTATTATTATTATTATTATTATTATTATTATTATTATTATTATTATTATTATTATTATTATTATTATTATTATTATTATTATTATTATTATTATTATTATTATTATTATTATTATTATTATTATTATTATTATTATTATTATTATTATTATTATTATTAGTATTAGTATTAGTATTAGTATTAGTATTATTACATTAATAATACCTTATAATAAACTCTTACCCTTTTTACATTCTTTACTTAATATAAAAAATGTAGGCCTACTTCCACCAGTCGCCTTATGAAGTCCACTAACAATAAACGAGTCACTGTGTCCGGGGTTCTTTTTCTTTAAATAATCATACACCCTAAGAATTGTTTTTCGCTCGCTACTTTTAATAATTTTGCCTCTTCTTCTGCGACCCATTGCGCACTAATCACTTAACTGCAATGCACACGATTACCAGAGAACTTGTAAAACTCGCTCACACCTCAAATTCCCGAAACCTATTGAAAACCTCCACTGCAGTACAATCCGTTATCGGCCCTTCAATTGCCACACATCTGGTTTCCATCATCTGCAAGACAGGAGAACCGGGTGGTGTTGGCCGTGTGCTTGGCGCGCTAAAAACATTTGGCTTTAAATAGTGATTTATGGATGACTTGTTAGTGGGGATGTTCTATATTTATATACAAAATCATTTCGTTATTTCCTTGATAACTTTATCGCTGGAAGTTTTTACGTGGACTTACAGAACGAGAATTAGCCAGCGACGACATTTTCCACTGTATAAACAAAGAATCTTAACACTTTGCTTTAAACTTTATTTATTTTTTTTTTTAAATATTGATATAATCTAAATACTAACGTGGCCTATAAAAGCAAACGAATAATCCAAATTTTTTCATTGCAATTCTTTCGGTTTAAAGCCATGTTTAAACGTGCGGAGCGAGAAAGATGTTAAAAAATCTGCTTTCAACAAAATTTTACATTCTATTATTTTAAAAAATGTACAATTGCATAAAAGGTTTATCGTGCATACCATAGTATTCTTCGACACATTTTACACCGAAATGCATGTTGATACTTTATCTTAGTCACGTTTGAAAACACGCAACGGCGCACCTTATTCTTCCATAAGAATAATATGGTCCATAAGAGCTCGTTGTGCCTTCATGATGTGAAAATAGCTATAGATACCGGACCTGACACTGGGATTCAAGATGGCGGCCCTATGTGCTGGGAATTACTTGTAAACAACTCGTCTACAGGCTACGATTTCAACGCAGTAAAACAAAAATGTGGTGTATGCCTATTTTGTGAATATGGGCTGTGTTAAACACAAAAACACTGTCTTAAACATAATCTCAAGTAAACAAAAAAGAATTACATCTAATATGGGCAATGAAATGTATAACCTTAAATAACATTCATGCAATCTACAGTTTTACATGTCATTATGTAACTGCATTATACACTCAAATTACAAACAAGATAGACAAGACTTTCAAGTAGCATGTTACTTAAATAAAACAGAAGGGTTGGCATTGAGTTGACTCAGAATTATTAATCATTGTTTACACTGTTTTTCACACTAATTAGGTACCTACTGAATTCAAAAGCTTTAGGGTGGAATTTTTGCTTTTACTTTTACTGAAAACTTATGATTACTCAGTTAGCAACAACATATTACTCAGCACTTCACGACACTTCATTTTACAGGGCGAATCCACAAAAGCAGATGAAATATTAAAAATAATAACCCTAAAACAGCACTGTAAATGAAATATGTGAAATTCGTAACCTTAAATCAGCATTGTAAAGCAACTTTCTATAGTCTACATTTTACATGCAGCAACATAACACATTTATTCTAAACTAAAGCTACATATTTAAATTACAAAGACAAAAGATAATGTATAAATACAAGCAGCATACTACTTACATGAAACAAGCTGTTGGCGGTGCAGCTGTTACTAATTGAGTTCACTCGAAAGTATTGTCTTTCACTATTCACACTATTCACTATGTTATATATACACCGGCAGCTAACACACATAAGCTGAAATGTATAGTAATTAAATACTGAATTTACAAGCTTTACGTTGCAATTTACCTTTTTGTTTTAACTGAAAGTTTCTCGTTTTTAATTTGCATCCGTGAATGCAACAGTTACGGGGCATTGTGATGTTTGAGGTTGGTTACTATATCAACAATAACACACTACTGGAACAGTTTTTCTTCAATAACCTCAAACCACTTTAATCGTGACACAAATTGTACTTACAAACAGATAAATTAACCATCTATACGGAGGAGGATCCGGGTTCGATCCCCGGTACCAGATTGGGGATTTTATCCCCTCTGGGAGGTCTGGCACGGTGTGCACTCAGCCTCGTTAGGTCCCGGGGGGGGCCAATTGAGGAGCTACTTGATGGAGAAGTAGCGGCCCCAGGTCTAGAAGACCGCATAACTGGCCGGGAGGGCTCGGGGCGCTGAGCACGTCCCACCCTCCAGTACTGCACCTCACCAATGACGCCTGTAGTGGGCAGAGGTGGGGGACGCAGCGGCTGGGCGGTAGGCCTTAGCCCTTCGTGGGCTGTCGCGCCGGGAAAAAAATACGGCTGCTGTAGCCATAGTCTTAGATGGAACACAAACATAAACACGTGGAGAGCACACGGCACAATCAACACGTTATACGATTTATTCTCTTTCCCTATACTGGCCAAATAAAAGTTTTTAGACACTCGCTTTGCTAATATGAAGACAAACTTACATAGGAATTATTATAACAAACAGTAACTCAAAGGCATAGAAAACAATACGAAGGATAGCGTGGGAAAACACCTCAGAAATAACCACCAACAACCGGTGCCATTTATTTACAACTGGGATGCCAGTGTCAGGTCCGTTACCCAGAGAGTCCTGAAACGTCTCGAAACTTGTGGACCTTCCGCGGAACTTGTACTAGTTCCGAGTGTTATCAACAGATGGCGCTGGGAGTCGCGACCCAAACAATATGTTTGTATTTCTTTGTTAGTTATCAATTGGAAACGTATTTGAGTTAAAATTATGTTTTACATACTTAATTATATACTTATATCCGATTCCTAATAACGCAAAAGCGTTCATGAAATCTCGATACCGAGTTTTTTATGGATTGCAATGTTTCCTCTAATTTATTACAGGTAAGCAGTAGGCACAATAAAATATCTTGTACAAGGTGACTCGTACTCACTCCTAAACTCCTTTAATTTGTAATAGATGTTGTGCATTTGTCATTGATATGTAACCGTCTGTACATCGAATATCCCTATTTCTCAGTCTACTCCTCCTTTAATGTTCAACAGTTAATTGACATACCCGGAATGTTTATGTCACTTATCGCCATTTGTTGTTCTTCATGACATCACTTTCGCCTATGTTCTATGGATAATATGCTTTGATCTTATACGAGCGGAATTTAGCGATTAGAAAAACAAATATGTAGAGGTATTTTTATTCCGAGTGCATTCATAAGATGTTTCCATCAACAATTGAAGAAGTAGTAAATTGTTTTGTTGCTCTCCTGTGTAAGTTCCCGAACTGAAAGGATTTGTTATCCAGATACCTATTCCTGGTTCCAGGCCAAGGAGTACAACGTATAGCACGCCATCTTCAGCTCTCAACACTAACCGCTGCCTAAGTAGTGTCAAGAGGTCCACACAGATGGAGTCACTTCAAAAAGGAGAGTATTCAAAAAGATCTTAGTTACCGTTTTGTTTCTTCTAGTCCAGACTATTCGTTTTCTTTCAAACTAGAATACATGAAAACCTCTGAGTCTTTCATTAGTATTTAATTTCCCTTCTTATTGCATATAGCAACACATTCGTTCGACAGTGATGATACATAAAATGGAAAGGTTATTGGGCAAGAAAATGTGAAAAGGAAATCTTCGTTTCACTTGTTTCATATTTTAACACCCCATTAGGAAATTTGTATGTAGCTTTTATTATTAGATAATAATAATAATAATAATAATAATAATAATAATAATAATAATAATAATAATAATAATAATAATAATAATAATAATAATAATAATAATAATAATAATAATAATAATAATAATAATAATAATAATAATAATAATAATAATAATAATAATAATAATAATAATAATAATAAAGATGCTCCATCTACGAAAAGTCTAAACCATCGATTCACATGCAAAATTAGGTCGCTTTGCTTTGAATAATCTTAAAATGCGGTGTAGAATTTCTGACTCAAACCTTGTTTTAGGTACCTAATTTTAAGAACAGAAAACGCAATATGGGGGTTCTGGGATCTAAATATTATTTTGGCCATAAAAATTAACGATTGTGAGTATAACAGTTACCTTTTCTTTTTAAGTAAGTCGCTTAGAAAATATATTACTGGACTATCGGTTTAGTTGTAACAAAGCAACAAATCGCACAAGTACGCTTTATTTGTACAAAATCATGTTTTGAAATGCACCACCATTATAGGAAAATATCGTCACAAACAGCATTATATGTTACGTATAAAATTTTAGATAACATCTCTTAGAGAAAAAGCTATGAAAGATTCAAGCATGTCACAAAGTACTTAGGCACGGTTCCTTAGATTATTAACTTAAATTTTAGATTAGTTTTAAAAACGAACATTTAGAAGTACGGAAATTGAGCGTTAAATATGCAGAGTTTTGTTATTTTTATTCATATTTTATTGATGCATTTCGTTATGTTTTGTTTATAACCATCCAAACACACTCTTCGAAGGGCATAAAATTATTGCTTCAAGAATCTTATTCTAAGTTTCATTCACAAAACAACCCTCTCTAGCGAAATTGTTATAATTTCATTGTATAAAATTTTATTTCACGTGAAAACTGAAATAAAAGTTAATGTTACTTATGCTCTCGCACATTAATTGGGATTTGGTTCACAGATCCCAAACCCGTTAATGGTATAGTGCTAAATTTTCGTAATTGAATAGACCTTGGCTACAAAGTGTGCATAACTGTTAACGTAATTTATAACAGTTGAAAATGGAGAGTTTAAAGCAATTTTTGCTTTCTCTACCACATAATTAATAGGAGTGTGTCGTTTGTTCGTGTGAGTTTGAACAGCATAGCTAAAAAAAGTTGATTAAATGATTGTTTAAATCCTAACCTCGGTGTTTAAGTCACAATCTTTCAAAGGTGCAGCACAAAGATTTTGAAGAACCCCCGTGCAAAAATTTTAGTTTTATGAAAAATGACTGAAAGGATTTTAATTAAAATACCATATCTTTAAGATATTTTGAAGAAAAATAAAATGTATATTTTGAATTTTCTGAGAATAGCCTCGTAGGTTCCTTTTATGCCACATGGATTTAAATAACTCTTAAACCGTAAGAGATAGAGAAAATCTTAATGTACAAAATATACAAATCTCATAAAAACACACAATTTATTTTCTATGGAGATAACCATTTCGAAGATATTCCTTGTTATTGCTTTGAATTTTCAAATACTTATACTCTCTTAAACAGGAAGTCGTTACTCCTTTTTATGTCCGGGAATGTACAAAGAACAAGAAGGCAGAGAAAGACATCTGATAGCAACACATGACATTTTTACGTTTTCTACCTCTAAATTAGTAGGGGAGAATTATTGCATTTCTTTCGAAAATTGAATATTTAGATTTCACGAGAAATTCAAACTTTGAGACACCCTGAATCCAGAAATATAATTTTAGATAAAGGGTCCTGTATGGTTGTCTGTGTGTGTTTATGTGTGTGTGTGTTTGTTTTTGTGTGTGTGTGTGTGTGTGTGTGTGTGTGTGTGTGTGTGTGTGTGTGTGAACAGCATAACTTCAAAGCGATTAGTCGGTTAAACACCATATTTGGTATTTAAATGCAGCGTCTTCCAAGGATGCTACACAAGAATTATTAAGAAAATTGTAAACTACCTTATACATAGAACATTTTTGGATAATTTTGGCTTTTTCAAAAATGGCTATCGATTTTGATTAAAATACTCTATATACTTTCATGGAAAATGAAACGTTAATTTGAATTTTCTGGGAATAGCCGCTGAACTCCTTTTCATTCTACATGACTTTTGCATACTGGTAAGTCGTAAGAAATAGACAAAATCTTAGTACACAAAAGGTATAGGTATCGTTAAAGCACACTATTGTTATGTACATTTTTGTGGAGTGAATCACTTTCGAGATATTCTTTGTTATTGGTTTCAATTTACTAATACACTTGTGAAATGGGAGGTCGCTTGTTTTGCCCTGTTCATGCAAAAAGAAGGGAATATCAAAGCTCTCACACGTCAACCAGCTCTCAGAAGATTAAGCTTTGTCTATGACTTAAGCCGACTGTATTTGCCTACTCCCATAATACCTG
Source organism: Tenodera sinensis (assembly GCA_030765045.1). Taxonomy (NCBI): domain Eukaryota; kingdom Metazoa; phylum Arthropoda; class Insecta; order Mantodea; family Mantidae; genus Tenodera; species Tenodera sinensis. Next base: position 102,750,067 of record CM060963.1, on the reverse strand, counting down.
CAAAGAAATATGCAATAAAAGAACTACAATATTTATCGCGCTTAACATGAAGCATATATGAGAATACGCTTTTTTAAGACTATTTTGTTGAAGAATGAATACAAACATTGTGTGGAACTCAGTGTAACACTTGACAATAATATGTTTAAGTAGGTAGTTTAATCTAGTTTTAAAAAACAAAAGGTTGCAATCTTTTACTGCAACTAGCTTTTTTAGAAGATGAAATCCACATGCACATGAGAGGTGGAATTCGAAATGAAAAATTCTATGCCACAGCTGGGATTTGAACCACAGACCCTCCTGCCCTCATCAACAGTAAGTTTGTTGACATAAATAAATAAGTATATTTACATATTCAGCACTGTATACCTCATATATGGAATTTCCATCAGATATCAGACGCTCAAGGTCAGACTATCTCACATGGCTGCTTGAAAATACCCGATCCGACGAAAATGGTGTGGTCAGAACAAAGACGACTATGAGGGCGGCAGAACAAGGCACTTCCAGACCGTTCTAGAAACTTTCGACTGTCGATTTATTTACAAGTTCAACAAAAGTTAAATTTCGAGAAAAATCCATGTTACGCCATTATCACCTATACGTATAAGCGAAAACGGTGGCGAGACAGAGGAGTTCCTCAGGGTCGTTAAGTGTTAAATGAGACCATTGTTAGCAGTTAGTTTTAAGAGTGTGTTTGTGTGTGTATATGTGTGTATGTGTGTGTGTATACAGTCAGAGTTGAGATAGGTTTTGAGTAATGTTAAAGACAGTTTTGTCCATGTAATCATCGTGTCGGAGTTGTTTGTTGTGTTGAAACAATGTTTAGTGTGTGAATTGTCGGAGTTGCCATGGCAGTACTCGCATTAGCGTTTAGTGTCAAGGCTACGAGAGGATTGAACAGCTTTGAGTTGCAAGGTCACAAAGAATTGTAAATTACGTTGACTGTAAAACAAAAAGGACAGTGTTTTGGTGCTTTAGTTTTAGAAGAGCAGTGGTGTCAGGTGTGGGATTTGTCACTATGTCATTTTTCACAATGTAATCTGAAAATTAATTGTTCTATCACAATAGCCGTGTGTAGGACAAGATTGGCAAGGGTAGAACGAGACTAAAATATTCAATGCCACAGCCGGGATTTGGACCATGGATCTTCCAGTCTCTGTCCGGCCGCTCTAACCGAGTGAATTGGAGAATTTAATATCGCATCAGCACTTTGGCCAAGGTAGATCAGTGGTTATAGCGGCCGGACGGAGACCGGAATATCCGTGATTCAAATCCCGGCTATGGCATTGAATTTTTCAGTCTCATTCTAAAGCCTCTGTACCTGAATACCACAGCCTCTTGTGAATACATTTATTGAAATTCAGAAAGTGGATGACATGCTGCTGTATTCGTACCCGCAACACTAATAGGTCCGCCGCAGTCACTAGCATGTAAATTAACTAATAATTTACCATCATGTCTAAGCCAAATGCTTAATAATCTATTTACTAGAGGAAAACTCTTGGCTTGTAAGAGATAAGCTTCAATATAGGTCCTGGGAATGGTGAACATGAAAAACAGGTAAGGACAGCAAATCAAACCATTGTCAGTACAACATATTAGGCAATTCTTAGAATAGGAATGCAGAAAGAAAGTGTAATCCTGATTTACAGGAATGTTCCTTCTTTAGGCTCTCGTTATGCACAACGTTTTGTGGATGTTGTAGTTTTCCGAACTATGTTTCCTGGGCTATGGCCACTAAAGATAGTCTGCTAAGCTTCTGAATTATTCGCGGTGTTTATTTCTGGGAAACATCATTTTCTTTCGCAGTGATACAAATCTATGCAAATTAAGCTGTGATACATTACGTTTGTAAACTTTTTAGAATTTAATAAACGCAATAAATCTAGGTAGCAAGGGAAACAGTGCGTGATGTGGACCTCCTGCTGCTACGAGATAGATGGGTTAGGACTCTTGTGCGTTTACTTCATCGCATGATGTTGTAGCATCAAGTGGAGTGCAGAAAGGTCTACAAGATGTATTCACGGAGAAAACCTCTGAGGTTTTAGGTGTGTTTGCGACTGCCTAGACTGGGTCGGCTTTTGTTTTAAATTTAAAATATTTGCCACTAATCTGTGCACTCATATGACTTTCTCTATTCAAAAAGCAATTACAACTAACTCTAAAACATAAACTAGCAATTAGCTAGTAATTCTGTTCGTATTCTTCTTCTTAGGTCTAATATTACCAAGAGGGGTGGGTGGGGTAATTTATGGCCACATTCTGTAATTTTTAAAATTTTGTCTTTTAATTCTTTGATTAAAGGCACGCGGTTAGTAGTTATTAATCACTGTTTCTACTCTGAATTGCGCAATTGCTTCAAGATTTTCATTGTTGGTCTTTTGAGCAACAATGAAATGTCAAGGTGGTCATAAAGCAGAACCCCGTTGTATTATGTAATTCATGCAAAAAGTAAAAAAGGAATAATTAAATAGTGTTAAATATTACCTTTATATAAGACATAATACACAATTTTAAAACAAATTTGTTTTAAAAATTGCTGAGACATGTTGCTGAGACATTCGCATGCACTGCATGCCAGCATGAAACTTTACGTCACTGACCGGGGTGCAGATGCGGGACCCGACTATCATACCCACAATCACTCAACAAATGCTCCCCTGCAAGACAGGGCATTTCTTCTGTAATTACCAGCTGTTACTGCCCCCGGCAGGCAGCTCTCATTCATCACCATTGAACGCGCAGAAGCCCTAATACAGCTCTGCAATGAAATGTCTTCCGGTGGGGTTTTTTAGTGAGTAGGCTGCCCGGATTCGAAGCCAGGGTAGGAGTCTTACACTCGCATGCACGCATGCGGTTAGGGCATAAGTAGCCTTTTTCCCCACCACAAAAAAAAAAAAAAAAAAAAAAGACATTCTGTTACCAGTGGTAGTCACAAAGTACCTCCCCATTGCTAGTATAAGTTCCGGAATAAGGGTTGGCGTTACTAAGGTTAAGCCTTGAATGCCCGAATTGTTTTGCTACATACGGCACTCTTACTCTAAATCCTAAACCGGTTTTATGCCCCTTTCACACGCACCTTAATGTAAGCGATTCGAATAGCCATGACCGTTTAGGTGCTATACAATGGACTGGACATCCATACAAAGCCGAACTACGTGCATTCGATTCCTAGTGCCTGTGATAAAGGATGACGAGGGCCTACCTAAAATAAGCGGTGTGATAACATACACTGATGGGATTATATTTGACTACAGTTGCAGGATCATGCTTTGTGTTAGTAAATAAAATAAAAAATACCCTACAATAATATTGAAGTAACTGAATATATTTATGATATAATATAGCTACAAAGGCAGGCATTTTACCGGTAAAGGCCAGTAAAACATGAACATAACAAAAAGGTACTTCAAGTATTCTAAAAATAGCCCCCGAATATGCAGTTTGCATATCTGCAAAGCAGGGCATGTAAGGGTTAATACAACGCTACTATTAGCTTCCCGAATTATTCTTTATATTAAGGCATCATGAATAATTAGAACATAATTATAATCAAGTTATACAAGGGCTAACATGCAGAAATCTTGACCACAACAATGGGGTTTTTTGAAATACTCTTTGTTACAGCTGTAAGCTTTCATTAGCAGCCTTAAGCATTTCCGACACCTTCTTTGTTGTTAGCTTGAATTTACAAATGCTTCACCTTTTTTAAAGTGATAATAGCTATTCGACGTTTTTTCTTCTCTTCCTTTCTTTCTATTTCTTGTGAGAATGGAAAGAGCTATTACGCAACGATACGCTTGTTTAAAATATCTAACTATCGCTATGTGCAACCAGAGGGGGAAAGGCAGAAAGGAATTCTGCAAAGAACATCAGACTGTGATACGAGTGTGTCAATGTCAGTTAGTGATCAGACTTAAGTGAAATGCAGTGCAGGATTCTTAAATAATTCTTGTCATTTATAAACTTTACTTTTCTGCCTTATCTGCTCTTGTGTTATTAATGTTCAACAAAGCAGTAAAAATTACGACCGTTTGCCTTTCATACGTACTCAATGTGCCATTACGTCCCCAGGGTTAAAGGGAGACTTTTACAAAAAGGTTTACACATTAGTTTGTCGTTTTGTATAATTATTAATAACTTTAACCACTGCAATTCAAATGTTCATTCGTGGTAAGAAATTCGTGCAATGGGAAGAAAAGAAAGGATAAGAAAGGAAGCAAAAACCCTAAGCACTCAATTATGTGCTGCAGAATATGCTAAAGGTGCTTTAGGAAAAACGTGCAATTGCAAAATACAATCTGTGTTTCGAAAATCGTTGACGCCAAGAAAAAACTTCGACATAAAGAAAACATCAAAATACAAGCATAAATTCAATAAAGCAGCAAATCTATATTTTCATAAACTACTGTCAAAATTTACCGATGCATTACTTTGCACAGTGTATCACGGAGATGCACAGTTTCGATGAACCATTAATGCGAACTCTGGAACACAGGGTTTAAAACCCTTTTTAGCGCAGTGGCAGAGCACTGGTCTTGTAAACCAGGGGTCGTGAGTTCGATCCTCACATGAGGCAATATATTTTGTATCACAGTGATGTCTGACTGGTTCAATACTTTATAGGAGAAGCAGCACAAGCACGCCTCTTTAGCTCGGTGGCAGAGCACTGGTCTTGTAAACCAGGGGTCGTGAGTTCGATCCTCACATGAGGCAATATATTTTGTATCACAGTGATGTCTGACTGGTTCAATACTTTATAGGAGAAGCAGCACAAGCACGCCTCTTTAGCTCAGTGGCAGAGCACTGGTCTTGTAAACCAGGGGTCGTGAGTTCGATCCTCACATGAGGCATCATATTTTGTAACATATTTTGTGTCTGGCTGGTTCAATACTTTATAGGAGAAACAAAACAAACGCGCCTCCTTAGCTCAGTGGCAGAGCACTGGTCTTGTAAACCAGGAGTCGTGAGTTCGATCCTTACATGAGGCAATATATTTTGTATCACAGTGATGTCTGACTGGTTCAATACTTTATAGGAGAAGCAACACAAGCACGCCTCTTTAGCTCAGTGGCAGAGCACTGGTCTTGTAAACCAGGGGTCGTGAGTTCGATCCTCACATGAGGCATTATATTTTGTAACATATTTTGTGTCTGACTGGTTCAATACTTTATAGGAGAAACAACACAAGCGCACCTCCTTAGCTCAGTGGCAGAGCACTGGTTTTGTAAACCAGGGGTCGTGAGTTCGATCCTCACATGAGGCAATATATTTTGTATCACAGTGTTGTCTGACTGGTTCAATACTTTATAAGAGAAGCAGCACAAGCGCGCCTCTTTAGCTCAGTGGCAGAGCACTGGTCTTGCAAACCAGGGGTCGTGAGTTCGATCCTCACATGAGGCAATATATTTTGTGTCTGACTGGTTCAATACTTTATAAGAGAAGCAACACAAGCACGCCTCTTTAGCTCAGTGGCAGAGCACTGGTCTTGTAAACCAGGGGTCGTGAGTTCGATCCTCACATGGGGCAATATATTTTGTATCGCAATGTTGTCTGAGTGTGTTCAATACTTTATAGGAGAAGGAGCACAAACATGCTTCTTTAGCTCAGTGGCAGAGCACTGGTCTTGTAAACCAGGGGTCGTGAGTTCGATCCTCACATGAGGCAATATATTTTGTGTCACAGTGTTGTCTGTGTGTGTTCAATTCTTTATAGGAGAAGCAACACAAGCACGCCTCTTTAGCTCAGTGGCAGAGCACTGGTCTCGTAAACCAGGGGTCGTGAGTTCGATCCTCACATGAGGCAATATATTTTGTATCACAGTGCTGTCTGAGTGTGTTCAATACTTTATAGGAGAAGGAGCACAAACACGCCTCTTTAGCTCAGTGGCAGAGCACTGGTCTTGTAAACTAGGGGTCGTGAGTTCAATCTTCACATGAGGCAATATATTTTGTATCACAGTGTTGTCTGAGTGCGTTCAATACTTTACAGGAGAAGTAACACAAGCACGCCTCTTTAGCTCTGTGGCAGAGCACTGGTCTTGTAAACCAGGGGTCGTGAGTTCGATCCTCACATGAGGCAATATATTTTGTATCACAGTGATGTCTGGCTGGTTCAATACTTTATAGGAGAAACAAAACAAACGCGCCTCCTTAGCTCAGTGGCAGAGCACTGGTCTTGTAAACCAGGGGTCGTGAGTTCAATCCTCACACGAGGCAATATATTTTGTATCACAGTGATGTCTGACTGGTTCAATACTTTATAGGAGAAGCAACACAAGCACGCCTCTTTAGCTCAGTGGCAGAGCACTGGTCTTGTAAACCGGGGGTCGTGAGTTCGATCCTCACATGAGGCATTATATTTTGTAACATATTTTGTGTCTGACTGGTTCAATACTTTATAGGAGAAACAACACAAGCGCACCTCCTTAGCTCAGTGGCAGAGCACTGGTTTTGTAAACCAGGGGTCGTGAGGTCGATCCTCACATGAGGCAATATATTTTGTATCACAGTGTTGTCTGACTGGTTCAATACTTTATAAGAGAAGCAGCACAAGCGCGCCTCTTTAGCTCAGTGGCAGAGCACTGGTCTTGCAAACCAGGGGTCGTGAGTTCGATCCTCACATGAGGCAATATATTTTGTGTCTGACTGGTTCAATACTTTATAAGAGAAGCAACACAAGCACGCCTCTTTAGCTCAGTGGCAGAGCACTGGTCTTGTAAACCAGGGGTCGTGAGTTCGATCCTCACATGGGGCAATATATTTTGTATCGCAATGTTGTCTGAGTGTGTTCAATACTTTATAGGAGAAGGAGCACAAACATGCTTCTTTAGCTCAGTGGCAGAGCACTGGTCTTGTAAACCAGCGGTCGTGAGTTCGATCCTCACATGAAGCAATATATTTTGTATCGCAATGTTGTCTGAGTGTGTTCAATACTTTATAGGAGAAAGAGCACAAACATGCCTCTTTAGTTCAGTGGCAGAGCACTGGTCTTGTAAACCAGGGGTCGTGAGTTCGATCCTCACATGGGGCAATATATTTTGTATCGCAATGTTGTCTGAGTGTGTTCAATACTTTATAGGAGAAGGAGCACAAACATGCTTCTTTAGCTCAGTGGCAGAGCACTGGTCTTGTAAACCAGGGGTCGTGAGTTCGATCCTCACATGAGACAATATATTTTGTATCGTAATGTTGTCTGAGTGTGTTCAATACTTTATAGGAGAAGGAGCACAAACATGCTTCTTTAGCTCAGTGGCAGAGCACTGGTCTTGTGAACCAGGTGTCGTGAGTTCGATCCTCACATGAGACAATATATTTTGTATCGCAATGTTGTCTGAGTGTGTTCAATACTTTATAGGAGAAGTAACACAAGCATGCCTCTTTAGCTCAGTGGCAGAGCACTGTTCTCGTGAACTGGGGGTCGTGAGTTCGATCCTCACATGAGGCAATATATTTTGTATCATATTTTGTGTCTGACTGGTTCTATACTTTATAGGAGAAGCAACACAAGCACGTCTGTTTAGATCAGTGATCGTTTAGATCCTTTTTCGGCACGTGGACTGCTGATATACAGTTGCCTGTGCGTGAAACACAAAAAATCAAGGTTAATTTCGCAAACTTCCAATGAATATTCGCAAAACGTAATTAAATTCGTATTAACCAAATCGGTTCTCAAAATCCACGACCTTTTTGTTTTGCGAAAACACGATTTTAAATGTAATAGGTGCAGATGTCAAACGATAGATTCACCACAAACGCCAGACCATCCTCTCCTCTGTGTTGATATGAACACTGTAAATCGACACGGATTTGTTTTCACAGTTACTCAATTTTGTTGAACTTACCTTGAGAACTTTAAAATATTGAAATTCTCGAATTAATTCCTGAAGTTTCACTAAGCCTGCAAACTTAATTTACCTTCATGGAAAGACTGGTCAAAATGAATATTCGCGAAATGTAATTAAACTGGATTTAACGAAATCGATTGTCCATTTCTACTAACCTTTTTTTACGGAAAAGCTGTTTTAAATGCACCTGTCAGACGAAAGATCCGTCATAAATACCATATATTAAAAGTGGCAATTCGCATACAAAATTACCAATTGCCATTTTTTCGGCTGCTCCTATAGATTTTTCTGATGTTCTTTGCCCCCTCCCCCCCGCCCCTAAACCATCCTAGCATTGATGCGAACAAAACAGAGAAGAAATTAATTAAATCGGTCAAGTCATTTTCTAGTGTTTGCAAGACTAATGCACGGCAAATGATTTTTATAAAATATAGATAACGTCGATTTTGTATCATGCATCGTTATGTATCATAACAATTTAAATAACAAGCATAAATAAATAATATTAGGTACCTACACAGATGTATATAAGAAATACAAATTCACTTAGAAAGTTTTTTTTTTTTCTTTTTTAAACATTATTAAATTAGGGTTCAATTTAAGAACTCCATATTATAATGTTATGTTAGCAAACATGATTTCAGTATTTTACAATGGCCTTTGTGTACCTCGTATTTTATCCTCTCTATAGATATTCCTGTTATGATATTTTCATGCAAAGAAAGGATAATACGGGCATTATCTGATTGGGAATTGTACTGCAAAAGAGGTCATCGGGCATTAAGACAGCAATGCTAAGAATAATGTATTGTGGCATAGAGAAAGGCAAACAAAAGAAAAGAAAAGGTAGCTAGTAGCAGCAGAAGACGAGGAAGAGGTAAGGTAGAGTAATCAATGCTTGCATAGTTTGAACTGGAATGGGGGGAGGTCCGACTGGCCAGGGTGAACATGCGATAGCCAGGGGCGCTCACCCTACTGCCGAACCACTTTGTGCAGATATACACATGATTCTGTTTTATTACCCATAACTACTCAGTGCTCTTTTTCCAAAATAAAGTTTAGGGGAGCTCTCGGACTTGTTTACTTTAAAGTCTAAGTAGCCTATATGTTGAGCAAGAAATTAAGCAAGCCGATCAGATAACATTACTGTGTAATAATTACATAAATAGGCCAGATTTCAATATCGGCTGTTTGCTGCTGCCTTCTACTTGTCACTGCAGCTCCAATCATCTAAATACGAACACCACCATCACCACCACCATCACCACCACCACCACGACCACCACCACCACCACCACTACCACTACTACCACTACTACTACTACTACTACTACTACTACTACTACTACTACTACTACTACTACTACTACTACTACCACTACTACTACTACTACTACTACTACTACTAATAATAATAATAATAATAATAATAATAATAATAATAATAATAATAATAATAATAATAATAATAATAATAATAATAATAATAATAATAATAAACAATAGTAATAACAACAATGAATAAATAAACCCCTAGGGGCATCAATGGTATATATTCAGATTCTCCCTTTAAACAATGTTGAATTAAAAATGCTTTATCACAGCAGCTTCCTTAGTGGCATCATTGCATCTTTGGTCCAGTCAACACGCCGTCTCTCCTTACTCTTGGGGTCTGTTGCAAGGCAGACTCATAAACCAAGAGTTCACATAAACTGCTGGTTTAAATAGTTGGAGAGGAGGCTCAACCAATTTAATAAACATTAAATAGCTGACTGTAAAAAGGTGTAATGAAGCTCTATTACGAGTGACGATCAGAACGGGAAAATCCCCGTTCACATTCACTGGTAGAAAATGGAACACACTTCAATACATTCACAATTTCTTTTTGAGGCAGTTCAAAACGTTTACATAAGGATTTTATTTGATGTTCACCATATGTAATCCCGGGATTATTTGGCCAAGTTGAGCCACTCTGAGCACACTGAGAAATTCCTATGTCCGCTGCCTGTAGAAACCGACTCTGCCTTCTTCCTTTCAATGATTCATAAAATTCTGAATGGCTAAGACACTTGTTTTTTTATCCACTATCTAGAACAGTAGGTACCTCTGACACTCTATTGTTGTGCTTCAAGTGCTTCACTATAATGAGGTCCACTCTTCACTTTCCGTTTTTAATCTTTCGACTTGCTCAATACAACGTCATATCTCGTGATTGCAGCTAAAGGCTTAATTCTGACAATACTTGAAGAGTATCATCACACTTCAATCCAAGATCAAGAATGAATTCAACCTTCATGATATGCTTTAACAAGGCCTCATACATACTTCTTTCACTAGAGACTCTGTTTTCATCACCTTTAGCAGCAGTAAAGTGAACAACCAAAGCTTGAAAATTGTTCCAACAGCTGATGCAGTTCTGGAACTTGAGGATACCCATCTGTTGCCTAAAATTCCACTTATCTTAAATAAATGAGTTTCAAACTGTTCAGCTCTCGTGTGTTCTTTGGTAACTGATGGTACAGCGAATACAATTTATAAAAAGACTAAGTGATTTACTTGAGACGGGAAATCTTTTTTTACATCTTCCACCGACAGCTCAAGCCTGGTTGGCACAAAATCTGTGGAAATTCCTTTTCAGTAATGTTACAACACCTTTCTTGTTTCCCATCATTACTGCGATCCCATCTGTTGCAATTGCAATAAGATATTTCAGGAGAAAGTTATCAGAAAATCCATGGGAATGTAAACAGTTTAACAATGTGCTGTATATACCTTCAGAAGTCACTTCATGCAGCTCAACTATATCCACAAAAAGATTTGTTGGCTCATTCATTTCAAGGAGCTTTGTTCTTATGTAAATTATCAAATATGTTAGTTGCCTAATCGTCGTACTTTCGTCAATCAATAATGACATTTTGCATCTGGAGTCAACTATTTTATTTCGAATAGTCTTTCTCATCTCTGATGCAATATGATTAATAATATTTGTGCAAGCATTTCCAGAGTGTAAAATGTGACCGATGTTTACTCCATTTAGTCCTTGAAGTTCAATCTCAGACTGAAAATTATTAAAAGCCTGACTCCTTTTAGCAAATTTGTACACCGTACGGAACACGTGCACTCACTTCTTTTTCATTTTAGAAGGCTCTCGTGCAAGCGTTTCCTAGACTGTTTTCTTTGGAGCTAACGTAAAATCTTAGATGCAGTTTGATGAGCAGAACTTTCCTTATGTTTCAATATTAACTTTCGCAGAGAGATCATCTCATTTTTCTTTGCACCCCCATAAGATAACACAGAAATTGTAGCCTACCATTGTGCAATATTCATCCCTTGTTTGTTTCTGTCTGATCCTAGTTTCTCAACTTCTCCACATATTCTGCAACCAAGTTTCTTGTTTTTAATCAGTAACTAGTCATGTTTTGCACAAAATGCACTTTTTATCCCAAGACCAACCATCAGGGATCGCATCTAATTTTTCATCATACTCGAGGTCTCATCAGCATCAGACACGATTTCAGTGCTTTCGTTTTTGCTTACACCATTATTCACCGTCATCGAACTTACAGCATTATAATTTGAAATGCATTCATCGTTGTTCTGTTTAATTTTTTTGGAGCTGTAGACCAAGTAAAATGGTTATTTTCCGACTCATCGCGTCTTCTAACTTGAAAGATCACGTGTACAACTATAAGCGCGGATAAGCCGCTAAGCGTAAACAAGACACAACTTATTACTACGTCTACCACTGCGAGGAATTGAACTATACATAAGAGCACAGAACAGATCGACTCAGATCCAAAGAGTACTGATTTCGATTCTTGGCTCAGATCACATGCAGAAGAATTGTTATACATAAAAACGAATTAATCAACAGTGAACAACATGCTCGCTGAGAAGATAGATAGCGGTTATTTTTGACGTTTGCAAAGAGATTCTAACGCTACGATAATCTCTTTAAATGGAAACCAACCCAACAAATATTAACAAAAGCAATCAGTAGCTGTAAAATCACATTTTCTACTTTTTTAATAAGTGGTTTTTAAATTTTGTTTTCAGAAAATATTTAGGGAAACGCACCCCCATCGTTCCCCCAGAAAAAGAGCACTGGGCATACTGCTGAAATAATGTTCCCATTCTTGCATTAAATGGAGACTCTTTCCTTTCTCTCTGTTCTCTCCCCCCCCCCTCTCTCTCTCTCTCATTTTTCCTTCACTACTCCAGTACTTCCTTATCCCTGCTTCTTTCTCTCTGCCTCCTCAGATCTCTCAAACTCTCCCTTTGGGTAAAGTAATGTGATATTCTAAAAACCTGTAATAAAACCGCTTTTTCTGCATGTTAATAAGAACTAAAGTGGAATATTTCACAGTGCACAGACCTTTGCTTCTTCCTTATATTTGTAATGCGAGTAGTAATGGGTTTACTCACATCTATAAGCAATAGTAATGTTAATATATAACCTGTGTAATATTTATGCTGTCAACATTTTCTGAAGAGGAAACATTATGCTTATAGGCCTTTCTGGCGTAACATTTTTTTTTCCAAAAGGTGAAAGAAAACCAAGATATTTCCATTGGTTATTTTTTTTTCTTCGTCTTCTTGTAGCTCCTCTATTTGGAAGTTGCGTTTTACAATTGACAATTAAGGTATGTTATGCATAAATGTTCATGACAACCGATATGATTATCCTTACGAGGAAAGGTAGCGTTCTACATAAAGACAACAATACTGTGACAAAGACGACAAAAGTCCAGTCCAATTACTGTTTCTCACTTATTTTCTTCTAAAACGTTTGCTCAAATACTAGTTCATTTTTACTGACCTTAATATTCTACAGTCTTTCGTGATATTATAACTCACAACTGCATTCTTCTCGTGACCTCGACTCACTCCTTTCACTGCCTGTCTTCACCTTCTCTGTCTCTCGTATACTGTGATAATGCAATCACTCAACACTCATTAGAACTTCTTCGCTATGATGCAACGTATCTTTTACGACACTGCCACTCTCTCTCTCTCTCTCTCTCTCTCTCTCTCTCTCTCTCTCTCTCGCACTCACCTATACTGAACGGCTCATGTCTGTAACTGCAATTCTCTCTTCTACTGTTTCTCGCCTCCTTATATATCTGTATTTTGTTTTGATAGCATGCTTCATGTTTTGAAGACTATAAAGTAAGATTTTGTAGTCTAGTAACTACGAACTAAACCATCACTGATTATGAGTGCAAGATCAAAATAATTAAGAGAATACTGTTTAAACATTATATTAAAATTTGCCAATATAATTTTAAATTAAATAAAAATAACAAGCAGAGACCACATCTCCGGCGATTGGAAGCATTATAAAGGTAATTTGAAAACGTAGCATGCAGATCCCGGATGGTTCAAGCTGCCTGACTTTGTTCCAGGGTTCCTCAGTCCTTAGGAGATTACTGTAAAGCGTTTAACTCTTTGGGTAACAGAGCTCACTTTCCTATTCGTGTAAACAGTATTTCAAACCTGGACCTAGAGTCGACGCCTGTTGGGGAGCAGAGGAACCTATGGACCTGACAGAGTGAAAAGGGTGGTCAGCCAAACACCAAGTAAGTATGATAGTGAGGAAGTGGATGATATGAAATGTAGGCGAAATGGATGAAGGGAAAGGTGATGATAGAGCAGTTGGTATAATGAGTGGCGGGGAAACCGGAGAATACGGAGAATACCTTTTCTCAAACGTAAGGCCAAATACCGACAACCGACAACCAGTCCTTAAACTCAACTGCTTTCATTTAGTCATTTAGATGACAATTTTTTATTACTCTTCTGATAAAGGTATAGCACACTAGAAAACAGACCTTATAAAAATGGCATTACATTTTAGAATTAAATTAATATCCACTTTTATTTAGAATGACGTACTAAGAGATACTGGAATAAATTTTGACATACGATATTACACGTAAGAGCACAACAATTCTCTATGAATAAAAACATTATGTTTATGGCTTTTCAGCATGGACCTCTTTATAAGCAGCCTATTACAGTTTTGTTACCTGTGATTTTTATTGCTTTCTTTGGGAGATATGTCAGAAGATTTTGTTCCTGTTTAGGTCAAAATCTGTTTATCATAGAGACGTATGAAATATGAAGTTAGTTTGAAGTGCATTTGCGTCGAAATTCATTAAAATATTATGAGAGAGCAGGGATTTAGTGTTTGGAGCTTTATGTCATCAAAAGCTAAAACTATTAAAAACTAGAGTTTGAGTAGCGTGTTTAATTTTCTTTAAACACCATAGCTGAGCTTTGAAAAAAAATCTGTCAGTGACATCTATCGACGTAGGTAGTGTGACCACCAGAAGAAGGTGAGCTGAAGGAATGGACTACGTAAACATTTTGTACCTCTCCATCAGTAGTATCATATACAACAATCAGCGTTGTCAGATAAATGTGTAATATCTGTCATTATATACCTACAAGTATTAGACCTGGCAGCACGAGAGATTCACATACCCGCGTGTTGTAGTAAACAAATCGACTACATCAATTCATTCTCCCTCTCACACCTCAGATCCCTCTCGCCTTTTTCTGCTGGTCAGACAGAACATTGCTAGTTGCGAAAAAAAAAAGTCTTTTTTTTTTTACATCACGAGTACTATATTTTTTCTGTGATACAGGAAAATAGAATCGTACGTTATGAACATAGTTGCTGCACAAAATAATTTCAGCTTGACTATGTGTAAACATGCAACTAACACCATGAAATGACATATCTTGTACAATTTATATATTGCACGGAGCTACACACTTTTCACACACTAATTGTTTCTCTTGTAATGGTTTGAGTGTTATATAGAGTTACACCACAGCCAAAAGGCTTTGCATGTACTCAGGCAAAATATACACTTTGTCATGTCATTTTCACAGACATATATTTTCAGTGTTGCAGTTTTCAAAAATAAATGTATAGTCAACAAATATCCAAGTAAAGTATTTTTGGAATATGAGGGTTGCTTGAAGATATTTAAAAGTTATTGGGCTTAAATACTAAGTTCCACATGCTCAAACATACTCACACACACACACATACACACACACACACGCACGCACACACACAAACACACACGCACACACAAACATGGTCACACGCACACACGCGTGCATGCAATCACAACTTTCATATGGATTTTACTATCTTATCTGAGGTATAATATTTCTTTTTTCTGTTCTTCATGTCTGATTAAAAGCAGTTGAGAACTGAAAGACTAAACCGCAGTTAGTAAGCACCAAATACTGTACATTTGTATCTTTACTTCTCATTTGTTGCTACGATATTGTGGCGCCGAAAGCCGCCGCCGGCTGTACCAGCAAATGTCTTTGTCTTTTGTTTCCGCAGCTGAAAGACGCCCTCTCAGCTTGCATCTTTAACAACAGAGTTTCTTTTAAAAAAGAATAGTGTATACTGTATGTTGGTCATAATAACGTAAAACTCAGCTGTATTTCGATAATCAAATAGTAATAACTGCGATTTACATATAACTGCATTACGTATAAATAAGGTTCGGTTAACATGGTTCTAAATTATATTTTGCCGGGACCTACAAAAATATACGTATAAATACGAATTACGTGTAAAGTAGGTTCAACTGTATTTACAATTTCTGTCATTTGTTTTAGTATAAACAGGCTTGAAGAGATTATGATTATTATCTCCCTTTGAGTGTGTATGTAATTGCTGCAGGAGGGAGTTCGGCAGTATAGGTGAACAAATAGCCATCGGTGGAAAGGTCATGAGACTCCAGGAGACGACCAGCACCGTGTGGTACCAAGCGGTGGCGGTGAGACGTTAACCTTATTGCGGGTTGCAGGGCTGGCATTTTTACGAGGGTTTCGCCTGATAGAGTTAATGTGGTGGACAGTGCTCGCTCGGACCTAGGTACGGCCTGGCACGGACATCACGTGCTGGACAGTATCGTGCACGCTATTTGCTTCTTGGATTACACTAATATCTCCAATTGCTCACTGCAGACATTATTCCTTCATTTGCATTCTAGCGCTACATTTAATTTTATGCGTGTTTATCATTTTGCATGGCTTACATGTTCCTCTAAATTTAAAGTAGGACAGCGGCAAGCAGAAGTTAACTTAAACAAAGCAAATAGATCTGCAAGGAATAAAATATGATCATTATCATTAGATCCAAAATAATCATCAGTAGTGTCTCTAACTAAATCATCATCGTCATAATAACTAAGAGATCTAGTTTAATGCTTATTTCGCTGTTAGAGGATTGTGTAAACATTGTAAACCTTATGTACTAATAATAGTTGAATCATATTCATATGACTCCGAAATGGAGGTATACAACTTTCACCTACTGTAACTAATATTTAAAAACATTACTTGACTTTTCCGACCGATGATTGTTCCACCGCCAAACGGTTCCTATAGGTTATGTAGCAGTCCAGAAATTGTAAGTGTTGGTAGGGAAGTCCAATAGCTGTTTCACTTTCTTTTGTGCGAATATCAGAGTTTCCATCCGTTATTTAAATTAAATAAATAAGAGTTAAAATGTGCCAGGATAATTAATAAATTAGTTTTTTGACATCACAATTAACGGCGGATGTGAATGAAATTAATTCGTCTGTTCTAAATGCCTGGGTATGTAAACTGTGAAGAAAAATTCGTCATCATCATAATCATCATCCTCATCAATTTAGTATATTCCCCTCACATCTGTACAATTATAGATTGTTACATCTTTTTGGGCAGTGTCATCAATTTCAATTTATTTGTTCACATTATTTCCAAAACAACCAGCATTTGTGTCACTATGTTCCAATTCAGCAAAAATAAATCTATACATTTAAAATAATTCCTCTTATATGTTCTTAGCAGCGGATAAAGCGCAAAATATATTTACATTTTCATGAAGATTAAGAGTACACCCCACAAGTGTACTGCATATTAAAGTATTATTTTAATATCCTGATTTCCTACTATTATACCATAATGTTGGTAATAAATTTATAACTTTTTCTCATTTTTGTGGGTTAAATTTTTTTCATTAAGGTCATAGCACAGTGAAATTTAAAACATTTTATTTTTCTCTAGAGCACAATTAAACAATGTTATATTTATATATCTATACATATGCTCCAAATGCATTTTCTTAGGATTAAATTTTTCGGCAGTAAATTGAGTGATGTTTTATTATAGGTATTTGTTAAATACGGCAGCTTTTTACTACAAACACAATGTATACCTGTCATACTCTGGTAGTAGACTAATGTCGGGTAACTTAAAGCTCCATGGACCTCGGGCTCATTTGAGCATCATTTCACCCTTTTCATTTATTTAAAAAAAAAAAAAAAAAGAAAAAAGAAGCGCACATAACCTATATGGGAGAAGAGCATGAGACATTTTTGTTAAAGAAAATATAATTTGTGAGAATTAAGATTTAGAACTTCACTGAAAAGTTTAGAATGTTTTGAAAAATGATTATCAAGCAATAAATATGTGCCTAACGGAAACTTATGAGTAGAATTATGCAAATATATCCTGAAATATGAATTTTCCAGCTTCTTCGTTTGCCATGGCCTGCAGAGAATTCCCATGCTGCCGAATCAACTAATCTTTGGACGTACCAAAAGCGGTAAACTTAAGTATGATACAATTTCGGAGAAAGAATATACTAAACTAAACCCCGGCACGACAGCCTACGAAGAGCCAAGGCGTACCACCCAGCCGCTGCGTCCCCCACCTCTGCCCACTACAGGCGTCATTGGTGAGGTGCAGTACTGGAGGGTGGGACGTGGTCAGTGCCCCGAGCCCTCCCGGCCAGTTATGCGGTCTTCTAGACCTGGGGCCGCTACTTCTCCATCAAGTAGCTCATCAATTGGTCCCCCCGGGACCTGACGAGGCTGAGTGCACCCCGTGCCATACCTCCCAGAGGGGATAAAATCCCCATGCTGGTACCGGGGATCAAACCCAGGTCCACCGCGCCAGGGGTAAGCGCGTTACCAACTGCGCTACGGAGGCGGTCGAGAATATACTATTGGAATATTAATCGTAATTCCCTCAATATTCCGGATGACATTACAAAATATTACTCAAAGGTCACCCACATAAACTCATATACATACATGTAATAAGAGCCACCGCAAGAGGTCAAAGTATGCTCAAAAGGTTGCATTTTTAAAGCCCTTATAATGGCCAACATCAACCACTTAAGTTTATGCTATAATCTATGTGAATATGGTAAAGCAGTTGGAAGCAAAGCATAGAGAATGCGAGAAAATTCATCAAAAGCCAGCAGTTACCCCATTATAGTGCTCTCTGGTGACATTCCGCCTGTTAATTGACATCAATACCAGCAACTGTTCTTAAAGGATGCTCCAGGTTAAGATGGTGTTAACTGCAGTTCTTGAGTTGGCGATACTGTTTTGTTTAAATAGTTGTGTAGTTGCCGTTGTGTCTATTGCATTGTTTCAGTGCCTAAAATAACTGCTTTACGTTTCCTCAATGTGTTAGTAAATACAGTACGACATACTTAACCTGGAAAGTTAATAAGATTTGCAAAGAACTTACTGTTTTCGTACTGGGAAATCCTGTTGTAAGGTTGGCCGCACTTCGATTTAGTGTTATGTCGGCCATGTTTAACTTTTGGGAGCCGCCATTAAACTGCTTCTCCATAAAGTCCATCTATACTCTCCATTACACTCACTAGGTATATGAAACTTGATTGTACAAGTGGTAGAAGTGGTTTTTTATATCTGATCAGATTTTTATCACCACAGAAGTGGTTTCTTGCATGTTGCAAGATTTAACGGGATGTTTAGATCTATATCTTCAAACGTTAGAGAAGAAAGCCGCAATTATCTCTTAATATTCTTATACCTAAAAAACTGGGCTATAGTTCCAATATATTTGTACTTTATTTACCCTTCAGATAAACGAGCCGTTTAGATTGAGACGGGAGCGTCTTGAGTTTGATAGTCGACTGCCTACTGTGACTTGAACATTTCATAGTTTTCCATCGTCCGTGGGCGAATGCTGAGTCAACCTCTCATCTATCACAATTTCTTTTTCATCATTTCACTTCATACCTTTTTCTTCTCATCTTTCAGATCTCATGATGCGCCAGCGCCGGTCAGATGATGTGGATACTTGTTCAAAGGAAAGAGTCCCCTTGGGAACCAGAGGACTGCTTAGTCGAGGGTCGTTCATCGCGCTTTCTAGACAGCTCCGGCAGTGGAATGGGTCTCAGAGCCCTGAACTATTAAAGACTTTCTCGTGCCTCTGCCTGCTGTCTGTAGCTTCCCGTGTTTTCTTTACTTCATCCCTTTGTCCCATGGTAGAGCTGGCGCAATGAAAGCTTTCCAATCTCCAGGGTGCGCAGAAGACTATTTTCGTACGCTAGCGTTATATCTGCTGCAGGGGTATAGCATCCACTAATTTCTTGAGGTGTGCATATTGCAGAAGGGAGATTAGACAATGAGAGCGCCAGTCACAATGTGGGTAATGAAAGTGTCATGTGGCCTTCAATCAAGCGAGATAACCCGACTTTATCCGAGTAGTACCGAAGTCTCGCGGAGCACCTGTTGGCAAGTTTTTGTTGCGTTACATCTAGCTACAATAGATCTACGAGCACATAGTTCGCAGTGCGCGAAGGTTTTGTTCCATAATTTGCACCTATACCTATACCAGTGGTTTAAGAATGGCACATAGTTGTAATGTGTACCTTAAACTTCTGAAACACAAACGCTAGTTTTTATTTAGATTAGACATTAAAGGAAGAACCAGGAAATCACGTTCTTTCCAAATATTCATTATTTTCTTGATCCTGTGAGAACACCGAACTTGAAAATATATTTCATCAAGTTTTACACAGGTGGCTTAATACCAACACCCTCAATATTGCTAAGAGTTTCGATTATGTGTGTAATATTATTTGATAACCCTCTCAGTAGCGCAGAGGTAGCGCACCTGCACGGGTGACCTGGGTTCGATCCCTGGTAGCAGCGTGGGGATTTTCCCCCGCTAGGAGGTCTGTCATGGGGGGCACTCAGCCTCCTTGGTATCGGTGGGGTCTATTTAGGAGCTATTTGATAAAGAAGTAGCGACCCAGGTCGCGAAGGTCGCATAATCGGCCTGGAGAGCTCGGGGCGTTGACCACATCTCAGCCTCTAGTTCTACACTCCATTCATGACGCCTCTAATGGACAGAGGTGGGGGACGCAGAGGTGGGTGACGCAGCGGCCGGGCTGTAAGCCTTGGTCTGCGAAAGGCTCTTACGCTAAGCTTATTTAATATCGATATTGTTTGATCCCAACTTTCAGCTAAAAATATTATACATATTTTTAAATTACTGCATAATTTTCAAATAGTAGGAGCTGGAGTTCGATATTATTGTTAGTATAGTAGTAGTAGTAGTAGTAGTAGTAGTAGTAGTAGTAGTAGTAGTAGTAGTAGTAGTAGTAGTAGTGGTGGTGGTGGTGGCGGTGGTGGCGGTGGCGGCGGTGGCGGCGGTGGCGGCGGTGGCGGCGGTGGCGGCGGTGGCGGCGGTGGCGGCGGTGGCGGCGGTGGCGGCGGTGGTGGGTGGTGGCGGCGGTGGTGGGTGGTGGCGGCGGTGGCGGCGGTGGCGGCGGTGGTGGGTGGTGGTGGTAGTGGTGGTGGTGGTGGTGGTGGTGGTGGTGGTGGTGGTGGTGGTGGTGGTGGTGGTGGTGGTGGTGGTGGTAGTGGTAGTAGTAGTAGCAATACTCAAATTAACATTCACCACTGCTATTAATAGAAATATAGAGTGAAGTATGAGCACAGGCCACTCAAAATGTAATAAAACAATTTACAGTGCTTTAGTTGTTCGCCATAGCAAATAAATGGTGATAAATAAAATATCTAGGCCTCCAACGTTCCATATCATTGCTGAATAAGGATATCATGCGTTTCAAGTAAGAAAATATAGATCATAGGAAAAAAAAAACAAAAAAAAAAAAAAAAAAAACGTAATACGACTGATAGATTAATAGGAATTGTGTACAGGCTACTAAACCTAAAAGATAAAAGGTATAAGATGAAAACTGCGAAGTGAAACAACGAAAGGTATTAAGTTGGGAGAAATAAATAGAATTCTCATTCTATGTACGTAGCAGAAAGCTTCCAAATGAGAAAATCGCTGAGATCAGCTTATGGTTGTCCCTAAAGAATTGGGTTTATGATGTTTAAGACCGCTGCAGTCGCTGCATTGGGTCAAGAAGCTTAAACAGTTAATAAAGAATGAAATAAAAAAGCAAGTGAGCTCGACTTGAGAAGGATAGTACGAGTGGGTACGTTGATCTTCACGTCGCTTGTAGGTGCAATCTGACGTGTGTCCGTATGACTCGGACAATGCCAGCCATTATGATGAATAGCGCAATAGTCATTAATCTAGAAGACAGAGTGCAGCACTGACGAAGCTGATAGCTTTTCTTCCTCCCCCTAGTCTATGCTTTCCCGGTAGTGTTTGACAGATGACGTATCATTCACGTCCACCAGATAATTTCATCCTGGGATATCCTTATAGAACGGTGCTGCATTGTTTTGAACAGGGTGTTTTGGAAGTTCGATTGCCTTGGACAGATTAATCATGTTTCTCTTATATATGGAACTAAGCTTACGTGTAAAAGTGTGTGATCTATTCAGTGTGATGTAGTTTACCTGTTCCATTGATATATAAAAGGGAAATTCTCCAAAAATACTAATCCAGTTTTACCAAATTCCATATAAGAGCAAGTATTGCATTTCATTACTAAGAGGACATCTCCCAAACTTATGCATACTAACTAATCTTTTCGATGATGAATTTGTTTTCCTCATCATGATAAATGGTTCCAGCTCCGGTTTATAAGTATGTTTGCAACAAATCAAGGGTTTAAGCTACAATCCTTTTCTCCCCTTTTGCTACTCGAAAGCGAAGAATGCGACGGACTTCAAAACAACATTCACAAAAATGCGACAGCAATCTGCTACACAAACAAACGATAGAGGCTGTAAGCATAAGCAGTAACAATCTCACAGAATCTCTCCTCGGCTAATGGAGTTCATTTCTGATCTGGTCTGCGTGGTAAACTCATTCTTGTCAAACGTATTGAGTTACGATTGACAATTTACCTTAAGGAACAAAACGGAACGTAGTCCCAGTGGCACTAAAACTGGTCATACAAAAGGAACAAAACCTGATACTAAAGTAGGCATACTAAATAAACAATTAGTGGAAATGGGGATAGTGTTATATAAGTTGTCAAAGTAAATGTAGTGTTTAGGAGACATTCAATTATTTGTGTGTAGTTTGTGCGGGAACACGAAAAAGAGGAACCGTTAGGCGTCATCAACAGGTAAGGTGTTATTAACGCCCACAAAAAATAATAATACTAAAAAATAAAACCGGAGAACTTAAAACAGCTTTAAGTGAACAATTAGTAGAATTTCAAAGAGCTGGTGAAGTTAATGAGATGAATGAATAATTCCCACTTATGAAACATATATATAGAATATGTTGCTACTACTCCCATACTCAAGCGGCAACATCTGTAGCCCGCATTCTTTCAGATGTGCTTTCAGGCGAGTGGTGTTGGCAGTCCCGGACAGATGGCACGGATGCTTGCGCATGGTAACTCAGTGCTAGGTGGTGTTTGATCAGCCGCTGTCCTCCGTTGCGGGGCGACGCCCATCTGACCCACTGAGCGCTAGCTATCATACACCCGCAGTGTATGATAGCTGCTCGGCGGGGCCTGGAGCCGGGTTAAAGAGATCTCCGCACTTGTTAGGGACTTCCGCGCGTCTCTGTGGCCTCCTTAGCTACGACTCTGGGGCCCTGTAACACTTTGTGGCTCCCTTACTTATTCCTTGCCTCCTGGAGGGTGGTAGCCACAATAGGTCTGAGTTTATCGCAGTGCGCGAGGTGTCCCCCTTCATTTTTACACTTCACCTATCCCACTGCACACAGTTGAATGTGAATGAGGGTTTAGACGGACAATATAAATTAGAAATCAGAAATTGCCTTTATGTAGAAAGAGTTACCAAACCTCTGATAATTATAATTAACGGACCAACTAGCAATAACTATGCATAAACGTGGACGTATGTGATATAATGTAATGCAAAATATACAAATCAATACTTACGGTTTACCTTAGGTTTAATTGTCACATATTTCACTTTGGAACCCTCATTAATAGCGAAGTTCATAAAACTGTCTACTAGCAGAATTTTGCACAACCTTATATTTTGTACAAATGCAAATTTGATTTGTGCATTTTTGCGCCATTTTTTATTTTCTAGCTTAAATCCCGCAACAAATGTTTTTATATAAAGTTAAAAATTAAAAAAATTCAAACTCTTGTTTATAAAATTTCTCCCTCGCACGTGTCCTGGATACTGTTCAAGTTGAACCTTTACAAGCAGTTCTCATAAGACTTGGAATGTGTCAACAAATTTTCTTTAGGTACCTGTACTTGAAGAATACAGGTCTTTCATAAGTTCCTGGACATTCGAAGAAATGACCGAATTTAATTATTTTTGGATATGTTGTACATATGTATTAATAAAAATATTTCTCGGTGCAGTAAGAGTGCATTTGCCTTGTCAGACCAGAAGCGTTTGTTTCGTAATTCTGGATCCATTACATATTGCCATTTTTCTTATAACTTCACAGAGCATCTGCCATTTCCTATAGTACTTCGCATAAAGAGTCAGAAGAACTTGTTCTATATGAACGTAAGTTTCTTAAGACACGCCATTCAGAAGTAGGACAAATGCTCAATGGCTGAGCAGTTTTGTAGATTGATTTTTGGAAGCTGTTAATGAAAGTACCGTGGACATTCACTATGTTTTCTATATATGTAGCAGAAGACGCCGAGAAATTCTTCTTCTTCTTTTTTTCATTTACGGATCCTGTTCCACTAACTGAACGGATGAACTTTTTGGCATCGTGCACCAAACTGTCGTTGAAATAAATGTTAAATTTCAGTCACTGGTTTCTCGATGTCAAACCAGGGAGCAATCTTTCTTCGTTGTAGTAAAATTAATGGAGTACGCGCCATCTTGTTCCTTCATGCTATGCCGTTACTAAACAAACCCTAACAAAACAACAAGGTCTTCTATAATTCAGTAATTCTCCTTGTACAAAAGTGCTTTCTCATGGGCTTTGGTGAGAATATTGGGTACTGAGTCGACTGTATGGCAGCGGGAACTGTCTTTATTAATAAATATGTACAACATATCTCAAAATAATCAAAACCGGTAAATTTTTCGAGTGCCAATTTGCTTGTGAAAGATCTGTTCATATTTTCTCGTTCCCCTAAGGATTTAAATCTTTTAAAAGGCCACCCCTAATTTGTATCTGCTTCTACCACCTAAGAAACACATCGAAAACTGTTAAACAACATTCCTACCTACAAATCCGTACCGATGGCGCTTTGTGAAATGCATGTGGACTGACCAACAAATGGGCAAAGTAGCGGCACTGCTGAATACGGACGTACCTACCTAAGAATACATCAAACAGCTTCTTGCTTGTGCAACTTTATATGTTGTTATTATTCTTTCATGTTTAACTCCATACAGAAGTCACAGACTTTATTTTCTTGTTAAGAAACCGCTTTACAGTGTATTTTTCTTATTTTGCTACAAGTTTAATGTGCTTATGTCCCCAGTGTCAGCCAGCATTTACCAAAGAGCTTGGTCCAGAAAGATGGAATGCTTGATGCTCGTAAAAAAGCAGGTAATAATTTAACAAGTGAGAATGAAAACATCCAACTGAAGTAGAGATAAGCGAGGCTATACACGCATGTCCCCCCCCCCCCACCTCCCGGAAGGGCACTAAGATGAATGGCTTGACCCTTGAATGGCATAATGGTCAGGCGTACGACCCACCAATCCCAAGCTACTGTGTGCCTGACCGTTGGTCATAAAGGGTTATGGACACCACAAGTGGAGGGCGTTCCCTTCATAAAGTGGACTGACTAAACCCTTTTGTCCCTTTTTAACAGTGAACATTTCTTAAATTAAGTGTTGCCCCTAACTCCATTGTGTCAATTATAAAGCCCCAATTCAACTAAGTCATAAAAATGTCAGAAAGCAATTTAGAAAATCACGGGTTTTGCTTTTGTGTGTAAGCGGCTCACTTGGCGATTTTTGAATGAGTTGCTAGGTTGAAATGATGGAGAGCCGTTTTTAAGAAGTAAATAAAACACAAAGAGAAATATTATCTTTTAGAAAGCGCTATATTTTAGAACAGAGGCTGGCAAAATGTTAACCCTATGCCATCATTGAAAATACTGTTGGGTAATTTAAAAGATAAGAGGGGGGGGGGCGGCAGCTGTTCAGGGTTGTACATTTTTACTTTCTCTACTACGTATACTACCCCAACCTGCAAAACCCCCCATCCTGTCATGAAAGTGGTTAAGCCCTGACACATCTTGGGCTACTCACAACCTGCCAACAGACTGATGATGGTGATGATGAAAGTATTGTATTCAACCCAAAAATTCGATATCGAGCTTTCACCGAATCCAAAAAATGCATTTTTAGGAAAACGTCCGTGTGTGTGTGTGTGTGTGTGTGTGTGTGTGTGTGTGTGTGTGTGTGTGTGTGTGTGTGTGTGTGTGTGTGTGTGTGTGTGTGTGTGTGTGTGTGTGTGTTGTCTGGCTGTGGACGACATAACTCAAAAACGAAAACTCTGTTAAAAACCATAGTTGATATTTAAATTTAATACCTTAAAAGGATGCGACACAAGATTTTTAAGAAAATTTCTCCACTCTGAACTACCCTTTACATGAAAAAGTTTTAGAAAATTTGAATTTTCTCGAAAATGGCTCTAAGGATTTTGACTAAAATGGCTTATGTTTAAGATAATTTTACGACAGTTGAAATGTATATTTTGAATTTTCTAGTTTTCTCGACTTTAAAAGCTGTTCACGCGTGGGGCTCGTTTACAAGAAATTTTTCGAGAAAAGGTGTATTTTCTATGAATTTTCCGACACTTCGGTTGGAGTATTAAAGCGAGTAAGCAAGCCAGTTTTAGAGCTGTTTTTCAGAGTTGAATATTGAGTTAATTTTTAAGAGTGAAGCACTTTCCGAACTGAGTGTTGAGCAAGTGTTTAGTGAGTGACTCGTGAAACAGCTGTTTCTGGGACAGAGAGCAAAGAGACAGTGAGTGTGTGTAAAGGTTATAACAGGTCAGAACAGCTGTGAGTGGCAAGATCAGGAATTGTTAGTGTTAACAATAAAATAGAGGACTATGTTTTGAGATTCGATTTTAGAAGAGAAATAAAGTGACCGAATACGTACCTCTACTAGTCATTTGTCACACTGGTGTCGGAGCAGGATTTGACACATTGTTAGTTTGTCATAATATGTATACTTCGATAAAATACATATTTTTTTAGGTATTTCACATCTTATATTCATCATCCTCAGTGCTTCTTTCATTAAAACGCCATACCTTGCGTCTTCTAAGCATCTCTAAATAAAATAATGTTGCATGATATATTTAAGTATTGTGAATCATTTTGTTAAACTTAAAAATTTTAGGTCGTGATAATTTACTCAGTCACGTAATCATAACGGAAAGGAAGACCAAGGAGAGGAGAGGAAAGGAGAGGAAATGAGAGGAATGGAAAGGAAAGAGGAAAGGAGAGAAAATGAGAGGAAAGGAAAGGAGAGGAGAGGAAAGGAAAGGAGAGGAAATGAGAGGAAAAGAAAGGAGAGGAGAGAAAAGGAAAGGAGAGAAAACCAGAGGAAAGGAAGGGAAAGGAGAGGGAAAGAGAGAAAAGGCGAGAAAGGAGAGCAAAGGACAGGAAATGAGAGAAAAGGGAAGGATAGGAGAGAAGAGCAAAGGGGACGAAATGAGAGGAAAGAAAAGAAGAGCAGAGGAAATGAGGAAGAAGGAGAGGAAATAGGAGGAAATGAGACGAGAGAGGAGTAAAGGAAAGAAGAGAAGAGGAGGGTACAGAAACGTGAGGAATGGAAAGGAAATGAGAGTAAAGGAGAGTGGAGGAGGGGAAAGGAGTGGAGAGGAAAAGGAAGAAAGAGGAGGAGTGAAAAGAAGAGGAATGGAAAGGAGAGGAAAGGTAAGGAAAGGAGAGAAGAGGAGAGGAAAGAAGAATTGGGCAAAGGAAGGGAAAGAGAGAAGAGGAGATAAACGGAAAGGAAAAGAAATTAGATGAGAAGAGAGGAAAGGGGAGGAAAGGAAAGGAAATGAGAGTGGAGGAGAAGAAATGAGAGGAGGGGAATGGAGAGGAGAGGAAAGTAAATGAGAGTGGAGGAGAAGAAATGAGAGGAGAGGAGTGGAGAGGAGAGGAAAGGAAATGAGAGTGGAGGAGGGGTGAGGAATGGAGAGGTGATATGATATGAAAGGAGAGGAGATAAAAGGTAAGATGAGGAGGGGAAATGAGGGGAGAGATGAGCAGAGAAAAGGAGAAAAAGGGAGAGTAGGGGAACAATGGGAGCCTACAGATAGGAAATGGATATGACTTTGCCATTTTCTTTATTTGTTTTTATCCTTGGATATGGAGACACTTCATTCATT
This sequence comes from Tenodera sinensis, assembly GCA_030765045.1. Taxonomy (NCBI): domain Eukaryota; kingdom Metazoa; phylum Arthropoda; class Insecta; order Mantodea; family Mantidae; genus Tenodera; species Tenodera sinensis. The sequence continues at coordinate 102,722,679 of CM060963.1, read as the reverse complement.
ATAATTAGGTCAACTTGAAGTCACCGTTACAGAGCCATAACAGTGACACACTGGGGAAAGAAAGAAGAGAAAAAAAGAATAATGACGTTCCTTTCTGTAGCTGGCAGAGTTGCAAGACCACGCAGGGGCTACTAGCCAGGTTCGGCATTACCTTTGACCCTGCTGGGCCGTCTAATTTGTCTCTGTCCTCTTGTAAAACCCATCAATGTGTCCGGTCATCGCTCCAGCTACTACTTTAGGTCCATTCTGTACCTCCAAGACAGCACATAAATACAAAAAACCAACAGTGTTTTAACGGTTCCTGGCGAGACACGGCGTTATTTCATTGTTGTTTACGATAACCTCAGCGAAAAACAAATATTTGTACATGCTGCAGTGTAACTTTACAGTATTTTATGGTGAAGGTAAAATGTGTTTTCTAACCGCAGACTTCATCAAAGATGAGCTCAGATCCCTGATATGATTTTAGCCGTCTTAGTTATCTTATGGTGCACAAGTTGAAAAACTATGAAATATAACAATAAATGTTTGTGTTCCAATACATTTTATCTACTATTTTGGATGTACTTTGTGGCTAAAAATTGATATATGAGGTGTTCTTTGTTGTTATCTATAAATAGCATTTGATGCATTTTTGAGTTCTGTTCTCAAACTGAACTTATAATACCTCTCTGCTGCTTAAAGCAGAGCAGATGTGTCAATAAGAAAAAGCGAGGGAGTGCAGCAACTGCTCCCTCACCACATTACGGAACGTCACAGGTTGTTCAAGTCTAAGCTGTGCATTCACACTTATTACACTGTTGTTTGCCCGTCAAATACATGACACATTGTAATAGTAAAAATCTGATGTCTTGCACTCACGTGACTTTCTCTACTCTTGTACTATTCTTACACACATTCCTCTGTCGAGATAAACATTTGCAGTACTTACCTTAGCGTTAATTTCCTTGCAGATGCAAGGGGAATTTGGGAATACAGTAGGCTTTCAGTGATAGTCAAATGTTTTAAAAGCTGGTCACTATATGAAGGCTTTGAAACTCGGTCCTCTTTGCATGACCAAAAGATAAAAACGTGAAAACGACCATCCATTTGAGAAAGTTTAGGTATTTGAAACTCACACAAATAACAAGGACAGTAATAACTACATAAAAAAGCCTTTGGACATAACTTGTGCGTTTTAGCGAAATCTACATTTTTGTACAGTAAGGTTTTATCTATGTTACAGTCTACCAGCTATGCAAAAGTCATCAAGAGTAAACAGAACTAAATGAGTTATAGCAATCAAATTAAAAATATGCATATCACTTGCCATAAAAATATCTTAAACATATGAAAGTTTAATCAAAACTACTACAGCCATTTTGGAAAAATCAAAATTAAAAAAAAAAATGTTGCATATAAAGGGTAGTTCAGGGTGGAGGAATTTTCTTGAAATCTTCGACATCCTTAAAAGATATTAAAGTTAAATGCCAAATTTGGTTTTTAACCCACTTTTCGTTTTTAAGTTATGCTGTTCACAGACAGACAGACAGACAAACAGATGGACAGACAGGCAGACAGGCAGACAGGCAGACAGACAGACAGACAGATAGATAGACAGACAGACAGTCAGGGAGGCAGACAGACAGACAGACAGACAGACAATCAGTCAGACAGATAGACAGACAGACAGTCAGACAGGCAGACAGACACACACATTTTCTAAAAATGCTCTTTTTAAAATCAAGGGGCTTTAAAACGTGTATTTCCGGTGAACTCTCGACATCGAACTTTTGGATCGAATACAATACTTTCCCTACTTACTGTACGCATGGAAAAAGTAAAAATGAGCCCCGTTTGCGCAGATATTTTTAAATCGCTTAGTTCTAGATCGCCGGTCATGTTTTCTCATTACCAATTTATTAAAATCAGCTATAGAACACAAACTAAATAATATCTGTTAACACAGACCTGGATTTGCTTTCACATGATTAAATCTTAAAATGCGGTAACTGGCCCTAACAGGTTGTTGAATGGTGTCGTTGAAGTTTGTGACTGCTTATTTTGATTGAGCCTCTTGAGTGAAACTAGTTTTATGTTAAATGTATATATGCATATGTCAAATAATTATAAAAATGTAAAACAGTTAAAATATATTTCAAAAAGGTATAAATTAAAAGATTTATAAAAGGAGGAAATAAATACTACAAGAAACAAGTTAATTAAAATATATGAGTAAAGCAATGTCTGAAATAATAAAACATAATATATAACAAATAATAAACAATTAACTGTTTACGTTAAAAATTTAAGAGTTTAGAAGTTTTTTGTATGTATGTACATGTTATGAACAGTGAAGTGAATTTTGTAAAATATATTGTATTTTATATTTAACTAATGTTTGTAATAGCTGTGGCTTATCTGTAGAACATTTCTGTGTTTTAAACAAGTATTTTGGCAATAAATAATAAGAGCTAGGATAACATCTCGTATTAAAAAGTGCCAGATTTTATTTTTCTATTTTTTATTTATTTATTTTTTATTTATTTTATGTGTTTCTAGGTTTGGTGGCGTAAGACGGCACTGGACAGACGGTAGGAATACTTGCTCAAAGGAAGCACTATTTACTTACTCGTGGCCACTAGAAGGCTGCTTGGTCGACATCGTCCCTCTCTAGGCAGCTCCAGCTTGGAATTGTTAAGGAGAACCGCGCGTCCCTGTCTGCCTGTGTCCGATATCCTCCTGTGGTTCTTCGCTCCATTTCTTCCTCGTGGCAGGAGTAGATCGTAGTCAACGAGGTGCTGTATATTGTATACGTACACTAAGTACATTATATTCCGAGAAATGCATGTGACGTGACACAGAAACACAGAAAGTAAGATTTGTTTGCATCATTACGACTCGAAGTGACAGAATTGTAAGTTAAGTCTATAAATTGTGCAAAAGTTACAATAATTAATAAGTATTGTGCTGAAGAAGGAACGATAGATGTTACTTATGTTGATGAATGAATTAATGAATATGTAAATAGATAGGAAAAACGTGTGGCTTAAAACAGCAAAACAATGCCAAAAAACGCATTAAACCTATTCTAAATAGGATAGTAAATGGAAAGATTTAGATAAATAGTCAATAATTTTGAAACTTATTACTTTCTCTACTACGTACAGCAAGTAGAGGAAGCGCGCCTGTCTGTAAACAGCGCAACTCAAAAACGAAAACTGGCTTAAAAATCAAATTGTGTATCAAGAATACAGCAGGAACATATTCAATAAAATTTCTCTAACCTAAATCACCCCTACAGAATATTTTTAGAAAATTGTTGTTTTCTCGAAAATGGCAAATGAAACATAAATTTTGAATTTTCTGGCTAAAGCCCACATAGTCCTGTTTACTCTTGACGATTTTTGCATAACTGGTAAACCGCAAGTTATATTTCTGTACAACTATAGGTCTCGTTAAAACACACAACTTTTGCCCATTTTTTTACGTGAACAATTTTGGAAATATTTCAAATGTTATTTATGTGAGATTTACAATACTTAAACTTTCCTCAAATGAAATTCAATGTTCATTTCCTATATGTATCTTTGCCGTGGAAACAGAATGGAATTGCAAAGCTTTGAAAGATTTGACAGTCGCTCAAAGCCTACCGAGTGTCTCGACTAATTTAAAGAAGATGGAGGAATAAGAGTTTGCAAGAATAGTGTAAGTGAAGACAAATTCATGCAAGTGTAACACATCAGATTTTTTCTAGTATTCATTATACGAATTTTAGCAGTTGTGCTCATTTATGTATGAAATAAAATTGTTAACAAACGCAGGTTAGGAGCAAGCATACTATATTGCAAAATAAAGGTGACAAGTGTGCTTTAATGAAATTGAGCGATTATTAAGTTTAGCAATAAATAACATATTTAACGTAAGCAACTGCTTTGAGAAACAAGCACTCGAGCGTCGCCTAGTATGAAAAAGAAATACTTCAAAATGGTCGATTTTCTTTTCGACACACTCCAATGTAGGCCATAAGCTACATTACATTGGCCTTGTGGGCAGATACCTGCGCATCAGTGCGGGCAAAGTTTATTACTCATTCCAGGAAATTCATTATTCAGCGGAAGAGATGCCTAAGTCTGCCGATACAACTTAAAGATTTATATTTGTCTGACAGAAAGCAATCCTCGGAAGAGAAAACTTGCCACTGACTAAACAGGCCAGTTTTATTCGTTCTTCGATAAAGTGCACTACTGTCTTATTGAATCCAGTAAGATTACTAAGATAAAATAGATAATGAATCATGTGAGGATCGAACTCACGACCCCTGGTTTACAAGACCAGTGCTCTGCCACTGAGCTAAAGAGGCGTGCTTGTGTTACTTCTCCTATAAAGTATTGAACACACTCAGACAACACTGTGATACAAAATATATTGCCTCATGTGAGGATCGAACTCACGACCCCTGGTTTACAATACGAGTGCTCTGCACTGAGCTAAAGAGGCGTGCTTGTGTTGCTTCTCCTATAAAGTATTGAACCAGTCAGACAACACTGTGATACAAAATATATTGCCTCATGTGAGGATCGAACGCACGACCCCTGGTTTACAAGACCAGTGCTCTGCCACTTAGCTAAAGAGGCGTGCTTGTGTTGCTTCTCCTATAAAGTATTGAACACACTCAGACAGCACTGTGATACAAAATATATTGCCTCATGTGAGGATCGAACTCACGACCCCTGGTTTACGAGACCAGTGCTCTGCCACTGAGCTAAAGAGGCGTGCTTGTGTTGCTTCTCCTATAAAGTATCAACACACTCAGACAACACTGTGATACAAAATATATTGCCTCATGTGAGGATCGAACTCACGACCCCTGGTTTACAAGACCAGTGCTCTGCCACTGAGCTAAAGAGTCGTGTTTGTGTTGCTTCTCCTATAAAGTATTGAACCAGTCAGACAACACTGTGATACAAAATATATTGCCTCATGTGAGGATCGAACTCACGACCCCTGGTTTACGAGACCAGTGCTCTGCCACTGAGCTAAAGAGGCGTGCTTGTGTTGCTTCTCCTATAAAGTATTGAACCAGTCAGACAACACTGTGATACAAAATATATTGCCTCATGTGAGGATCGAACTCACGACCCCTGGTTTACGAGACCAGTGCTCTGCCACTGAGCTAAAGAGGCGTGCTTGTGTTGCTTCTCCTATAAAGTATTGAACCAGTCAGACAACACTGTGATACAAAATATATTGCCTCATGTGAGGATCGAACTCACGACCCTTGGTTTACGAGACCAGTGCTCTGCCACTGAGCTAAAGAGGGGTGCTTGTGTTACTTCTCCTATAAAGTTTCAACACACTCAGACAACACTGTGATACAAAATATATTGCCTCATATGAGGATCGAACTCACGACCCCTGGTTTACGAGACCAGTGCTCTGCCACTGAGCTAAAGAGGCGTGCTTTTGCTAATTCTCCTATAAAGTATTGAACCAGTCAGACAACACTGTGATACAAAATATATTGCCTCATGTGAGGATCGAACTCACGACCCCTGGTTTACGAGACCAGTGCTCTGCCACTGAGCTAAAGAGGCGTGCTTGTGCTAATTCTCCTATAAAGTATTGAACCAGTCAGACAACACTGTGATACAAAATATATTGCCTCATGTGAGGATCGAACTCACGACCCCTGGTTTACAAGACCAGTGCTCTGCCACTGAGCTAAAGAGGCGTTCTTGTGGTGTTTCTCCTGTAAAGTATTGAACACACTCAGACAACACTGTGATACAAAATATATTGCCTCATGTGAGGATCGAACTCACGACCCCTGGTTTACAAGACCAGTGCTCTGCCACTGAGCTAAAGAGGCGTGCTTGAATTGCTTCTCCTATAAAGTATTGAACCAGTCAGACACAAAATATGATACAAAATATATTGCCTCATGTGAGGATCGAACTCACGACCCCTGGTTTACAAGACCAGTGCTCTGCCACTGAGCTAAAGAGGCGTGTTTTGGGGGATTCTCCTATAAAGTATTCGAACCACTTAGACAAGACTGTGATAAAAAAAATGTTGCCTCACGTGAGAATCGAACTCACGACCTCTGGTTTACGAGATCAGTGCTCTGCCACTGAGCTAAAGAGACGTGCTTATATAGTTTCTCCTCCAAAACATTGATACTAATCAGAAAACAGCGTGATACAAGTTTTAGTGCTTTTGGAGACGAATTCTCTACCATTTAACTGAAGATAGGAGGATAGAAAGGGAATACCCAATTAAGACAATGGTGACCTAGTAAGCGTAAAATGACAAAGATGTGAAGCTTTATTCCTATGATATAACCGTCTATTGAATTTTAAAATGCAATCTCTTATTGAATTTAAAATATGAAGCTTCATTTAGGTTGCAATTTTGTGTTCATTATCTGTGCCAAAAATGCCTTTTTCACCTACATCTATGTGCATTAAAAGTCACTTAAAATACTACTATAAAAGACTTAACTTTGTACATGACCAGATTTTAACTGCAAAAACAGAAGAACTGCAAAGAATGCTGTATAGATTAAACAAATATTAAAACAATATAATATGGAAGTATCATCTGAAAAATAAAACACAATAGCTGTCAAGGGTTCTCATACAGTTCTGTTAAAGATAATATTAAGAAACAAACCGAGAGCACAAGGACTGCAAAATATAGACAATGGTAGTAGATGTAATTACTAAAGTAAATGTGTTTGATTATATAATGGAACACTAAATATAACTTTGAAAAATAAAGCCAGAAAGTACTCTATAATGAAGTTATATAAAGCGATGGCATTTCCTACAATAACTTGTGGATCCGAAGCATGGACAATGGTGGTACAACACTCAGAGCTACATAAATGAGATTCTTCAGAACAATAGGAGGATATCAAAGAAAAGACAAAAACCATAACACAGAAACATAGCAACAAATAAACGTAGAGCAAATAAATATAACAACAGTGAAATATACCTACAACAACCCGGAAACAACACTTAACAAGGATGAATGAAAACGGAATACCAAAACCAGCATGTAAGCACTCACCACTAGCAAGAACAAACTTGGAAAGACCTAGAAAAAGACGGCAGACTATTATGAAATGTCTATTTTCAGTGCAAATGTTTATAATTAGATAATTGTTGTTCCAATTTTAGTCACTCGTTTATAATGTAGAGATTGAGAAATATTGAGGGAAACCCCTGAGCATTAACAAAAACAAATTAAAATGACAGATAAAAATGTAAATATTCTGTAAAGAAACTGTAGGCGCATAACGAGATTCGTACCTCACTCGTTTTAAGTCAAAGTTGACAAAGACGATATTTTATAAACTTGTAAGTAGGTATATGTGACAGAGGAAAAATATGTGCAGTTTTATGCAAGGTAGATAGGATAAGAGAATAAGTAATGGTTTGTATGTGTAGATAGCCGCTTAAGATGAAGTCAAAGTCGTGAGAATAAAATGATTGATAAATATGAAAAACGGCAATGGTAATGCTGTTAAAACAGGAAAATATTTCCGCAACAGCTAAAAAAAGCGATTCGCATACGTGTAAGCAGTAAAGGACACTTTGTTGGTAACGATGAAATATAGTATTTCTTTTTAAAAATATCTGGAGTGTAACATCCGCATAACTTTATGTACCCCTCTATATCCCCAGAAAAGTTTTAAGGTTTACTTAGCACCTCGACCAATGAAGTGTTTTGTGCTCGTGAGCACTCGAGAGGGGGGAATGAGGTGAGAGGATACGAAGGATGGTCGAACTTGTGGACCGACGACTGCAGAGAGCGAGGTCCCTAACACATTCAGTGTTTAACCCCTGCCATACACGCCGAAACTTCCAGCGACACTTCATCATAATCATCATCATCACCACCACCACCACCACCACCACCACCATCATCATCATCACCACCACCATTATTATTATCATCATCACCACCATTATCATTATCATCACCCCACTACTATCAACACCACCACCAGCACCACCACCACCACCATCACCATCATCATCACCATCAGCACCACCACCATCATCACCATCATCATCACCACCATTATCATCATCATCACCATCACCACCACCACCATCATCACCATCATCATCATCATCATCATCATCATCATCATCATCGCCACCACCATTATCATCATCACCATCACCACCACCATCATCACCACCACCATTAATATTATCATCATCACCACCAACACCATTATCATTATCATCACCCCACCACCATCAACACCACCACCACATCACCACCACCACCATCACCATCATCATCACCACCACCACCATCATCACCATCATCATCATCACCACCATTATCATCATCATCACCATCACCACCACCACCACCATCATCACCATCATCATCATCATCATCACCACCACCATTATCATCATCATCACCATCACCACCACCACCATCATCATCATCACCACCACCACCATTAGTATTATCATCATCACCACCACCATTATCATTATCATCACCCCACCACCATCAACACCACCACCAGCACCACCACCACCACATCACCACCACCACCATCACCATCATCATCACCACCACCATCACCATCATCGCCATCATCATCACCACCACCATTATCATCATCATCACCATCACCACCACCACCATCACCATGATCACCATCATCATCACCACCACCAGCACCACCACCACCACATCACCACCACCACCATCATCATCACCATCACCACCACCATCACCACCACCAGCACCACCACCACCACATCACCACCATCACCATGATCACCATCATCAACACCACCACCAGCACCACCACCACCACATCACCACCACCACCATCATCATCACCATCACCACCACCATCACCATGATCGCCATCATCATCACCACCACCATTATCATCATCATCACCATCACCACCACCACCATCACCATGATCACCATCATCATCACCACCACCAGCACCACCACCATATCACCACCACCATCACCGTCATCATCATCATCATTACCACCACCACCAGCACCACCACCACTACATCACCACCATCATCATCATCAACCCTCAAGATAGGCCAGATTGGCCTGCTTCCCCTCAAAAGGAACCTTCCTAGCATTTCCGTGGTCTTCGAAATTCTCTACTACCAAATAGTTTGTACCACAAGTGTTTCTTCTGGCATTCCAGAGATATAATCTTACCATTTCTTGTATACTCCCTGATTTTGTAGTTTAAATTAAATATTTTTAGTTGCTCTCTTATTGTTTCACTTTTAATGCGATCTTTGAGACTACAGCCAGTTACGTACCTCAAAATTTTGTTTCAGCCGTTTAAATTATTCTTTCGTAATTTCTGTTCAAGATCCAAATCTGGGCTCCATCAAATATAATGCGCACTGCCATAGATTTATAAAATTTTAATATAATGTCACTGTTTGTTTTGTTTTTCAATGTTCGTTTTATAGTGCCACACATCTCTTGAAATTTATGTACGGTTTGTTTTAAATTCCTATCATATTCATAAGAAATATCACATCCTACCTAGCTAAAATATTTCACTTGTTATATCATTTCATTTTTGAGGAGAATGTTTTCAGGAGTTGGATCGCGTTGGGTATTTACCAATAAATGCTCTCTCTTTCGTATTCGTTGCTGAAAAAGTCAAATTGTACTTTGACACTGTTTTGTCGAGTTGGTGCAAAGCTACTTGTAGTCTGTCTTCAGTATCTGCCAGAATGACCTGATCATCTGATTCGCCGACCTTGAAACCATGAAACACCCAGGCGGATGAAAGCTGAAGTGAAATGAAGGGGCAGGAAATTCGTGTAATGTAACTATCCTTCCCAGCATTCACCTAGCGCCCTGAGCAAATCCCGAAAATACCCATGGGTCAAAAAGGTAGACCACGAGAATGGAACCCAGGACCTGCCAAATGCAAAGCTCGCCACGGAGTCATCTCGCTTGGATATTACTGGGTGTGCGAACTATTCTTACGGAAGCTTATTTATCTACATCATTTTAATTGACGTAACAATTCAAAGAAATAGTACGCTACCTATTTCCTTATGGACACAAAGGGAATAGGGATTGTAAAATGCTTAAGAACTAGACACTATAACTATATAGACATTAAGATACCATACCACTTATGCCATGGTATCGCAAGAAACAGTTGCATACTGACAAAACGCAAAGAACAACACGCACATTAATAACGGGTACCTATAGGCAACAGCTTATGACACAAAAAACATGGGAAATAAATTGTGGGTTTTAAGGAGAGAAACATTTTGTGTGTAGTACTTAAGTTTTCGTCAGCAGCTTAATATTTGCCAGTTGTAAGATCATGGATCAAAAATTCAAAATAAATTAGTTATGATTTTCAAATTAAAGTTTTTGTTGCAATACAAAATTCCTTCCAAATGAAGAGGATTTCAGAGGGTATCCCAGAAAAATTGAAGATATACAGATTATTTGTCAACTAAATGTCTTTGATATATCGAATTTTAATTAAAATTGTTGTAGCCATTTTTAAGAAAATTAAAAGAAGTGTTTCCTGCAAAATGGAATTTGGAGCGGGAAAAGTTTTTGAAAGTTTGATATTTATTCAATTTTTCATTTTTGAGTTGTGCTATTCACAAACATACAGTAAACTCCAAGCTTTGGAAATATCATGCTGCATATTACAATGGAGCAAAATGAGTGAAATCTATGTCACTTATGTTCAGAATACGAATGTTATGGCAATGTAATAATTAACAATGGCATAGTATTATACATATAATTACATGATTATTGCTACGCATTGGTGTTGCTCAGTTTCATACAAACTCACTTTGCCTGTCCAAACAATTTTACCAAACACAGCAGGTGGTGTTACTAGATGGCACGAGTTTACAGTTATGTTCAGTCGTAAATCCGTTGATATGAAGGTAGTACACGCAGCGAAAGTAATTGAAAATGGTTCCAAAGTGCCAGATTTCTTATAAATCTCTGGTGAAGATGATCACTTTGCACTGAGCAGGCAAGAGAGCCCGACAAATATCAAGGAAATTGAAGATTTCCATCAGCGGAGTTGTTAAGACCTTACATCGGCATTGAGATACAAGCTCCTATGTTGATCATCCCCGCTTAAGAAACTACTAGAACGCTAGGAAAAGTATTTGGTGGTGATCAGTAATCGTAATAGATTGAGAACTGTCCATGGTTTGCCTGTTGAACTACACACAACTAGGAACACACCAGTGAATGAGTCAACAGTGAAAGGACGCCTCAAAAAACAACCTCCAGGATTATGCAGCACCAAGGAAACCATTGTTGTCTCTATTAACAGGAAGAAAAGGCTTCAATGAACTAAGCTACGCATCAGTGGACAGCTGGGATTGGGAAATAGTCTTATTCATTGGTGAACTCAAGTTCGAAATGTTTGGAAGTAACAGTCAATTTGTATACCGTTTACCCAGTGAACTCCTGAATCCTCAGTGCATAATTTCAACTCTAAAGCATTGATGAAAGTAGATGAAAAAATAGACAAAAAGGATTATCATGGACTTCTCTAAAGACATATCAAGACTGCATCTGGTTGGGAAAGCGTTTGTCTTGCAGTGAGACAACAACCCGAAACTTATATTCCGCTTGTGTAAGAACTATGTCAAGTTTCTAGAGGTAAAGATCATTTTGAAAAGCATTTGAATGTTATCCACAGTTCCTGATTGTGAACTAGTATGGGTTGAGTTGGACAGGAGGATCCAGAAACAGGGGATCATGAGTGGGACACGACTGTGGGAAAACCTGCAGAAAGTACCTAATCCCAACTGAAACCTGGCATAGCTGACCCATCGTATGCCAAGAGTATGCAAGACAGTGACTAAAGCAAAGGGTGGCTATATTTAAGAATCTAAAATTTAATATATTCATTTACCTATGTATTGTTTACGCTTAATAAAGATTTAGAAAAGAATAAAATGCAATTTTATGGTGCATTGCCCTTGTAATGTCGATAATTACTTGCATATGCGAGAATGTTAGATTTCTTATTAGAGATGAAACCAAGTTCGGACAATTTAGATAAGTTCAAGGTTAATATTGTCACAAAATAGAGATCATGAGTTCAAATTGACACAAATAGTATTACTTTCAAGTGTCATTTGTTGCATCCTAGATTTTTAGGAGCCATTAATAGAGCAAACGTGTGTTGAACTCTTGAACAGGAGTCAAACCTTAATTCCTCATTTGAATCATATTTAAGTAAGCTCATTACGTACATACGAGGTAATGGTGTTAGGTCCTTTCAGCTCGGACGCAGAGAAGTGGAATAGTGCGCCGCTGGGTTACCTTAAAGAATGAGTTTTCGTGAGACATGCAACAAACCCACTGCAACTGAAAGATGTCAGTTCGCAAGAAATTGCCAATGTTCCAGGACATAATTAGCAAGTTGCTGTGCGTGGTGTCGCAGGCAGAACGAGAGAATCGCGGACATCTTCCAAATGTTATGCAAACCCCGTTGTGTGTTCAACAGCGGTATTCTTTTTTGACTACTATATGAAAGGGAGAAGAACAGAATGAAGATATTGCTGGACTTATATACAGCAAAACCCATGGCAAGCAGATCCTGGACCAACACATATCAAGAACTCCGACACCAAGTGAACTCAAAAGCAGTGTATGGATACCACCGTAAACAATGCAAGACCAAGAGTTTCCATGACCCCTGGAGCAACTGTGTGTGTGTGTGTGTGTGTGTGTGTGTGTGTGTGTGTGTGTATGTGTGTGTGTGTGTGTGTGTGTGTGTGTGTGTGTGTGTGTGTGTGTGTGTGTGTGTGTGTGTGTGTGAACTGTGTGACTAACCCTGTGACCTTACCACATGGCCATCTGTAAAAATGAGCAAAATCACCGGCAGAACTCTGTAAGTAATAAACAATGTGAACCATCCAGTCCGAAGTAAAAGCCGTAATAAAGAAAACTTATGGAATTTATACACAACTTGTACACATTTACTCTATTTTTGACAATATACCAATGTTTCGTAGACCTCCATTGTTTGTTCAACACTGTGAGACTTTTGTTTTCATCCTATATAAAATATTATAATATTTATAGCGGTTTAATGTTTGAACTACTTTTGTAACACCTCTATTTATGTAGGTGTGAAGGCGTGTTCAGGCCTATTTAGCTTAGTGGCAGAGCACTGGTCTTGTAAACCGTAGGTCGTGAGTTCGACCCTCATACGAGGCAGAGTATTTTCTAGCAATGTCATTAGAAAGCGCACACAATATCTGGTTAGTATAATAGTCTTCATGGGCTTCTTTAGCACAGTGGTAAAGCACTGGTCTTGTAAACCTGGGGTCGTGAGTTTATATCCTAGGAGATAAACTGTTTCGTAGCAATGTTTGTAGAAAACAAACATAATACCTGAGCACCAAGGTGATTGAGCTGTGCTCGGCGTTTTTATTTATTTATTTATTTATTTATTTATTTATTTATTTGCCTGTTACTTATTTAGATACATTTGAAAACTTAACTTTCTTACTTAATCAGATTCCCTACCCGTTATGTAGGAGTAACACTCACTGGAACTTGAAGCGTTAACTAAACATAAATGCTCATCGCATTCGTTAGAGCCCTTTCCGAGAAATGAGAGATTTAGAGATACGCGTACGCATTTCGTCAGCATCATCAGCATTTCAGCCATAAGACGTCCATAGACATCCACGTAGTTTTAGTTTTTCGTTGAACATTTATTCCAATATGGCGTCAGTTCTTTAGTGCTGGCGTCGACTATATCTTCCAGGGCGTTAACATATTAACCGAGGTCCTTCCTCCCCCCCCCCCCGAGAAGTGTTGTGTTTCTTTTCTGTTCTTCGTTATAAAATCTTCATCTGTCAAAGAGGTTATATTGGATCAGACTGCATATCGTTTAAGACTGCGTATGTGCTGAAAAACCTATTTTGTTTCAAAATACTTTTTATCAGTATTTTAAGCAGTGATTCGTATTTCCAATTTCGACAAGCTACTATAACCAATGCGAGATAATGGAGAGCTTCCTCTATCCACCACCTCTTTATTTACGCGACTCGCTAATTATGTTGTTTACGTCACAGAGCTGCCAGCATAATTTAGTGAATCCTGGGGAGGTGCAAAGTTATCCTGAGTTAATAAGTAGTGGTTTAAGAACATAATGTTGCCTCATTAAGTTGTTAAATCACTCTCGTCCCTTTTAAGTGACTTCACTTTTTCAAGCATATACATACGTATAACTGTACTTACCATGTCCTGATGAATAATTGTAATTTATCCTTGTATTACTACTGCAATAAATGAATACACCAATATAATTCTACGTATTCACAATAAGCGATGTTGTGTTGATATTAAATGCAGATAGCTTTACTGCTTTATTTCAAGTATATGCTCGTACATCCAGGAGTATATCGTGGATGTATGAGTATAAGGTTACAATACATAAATATGCCTCATGTCAAGGTAATTCTTTACGAACTGTGACACAATGGTTCTTTGATTAGTAATTTCTACTATGTTATTGGTGCTGTAAACTACAGTTACACCAAAATTCAAAAGCGAGGTGAAATGTTCAGAAACAGGACAGGTTATTTTTCTGCTAATTAATTACTTTTCTATTGGATTCCAAGCAGTCTGCATTCTGAGGACATAGTTCCATGTAACCAACTTTCAGTTCAATTTGTAACTGCGTCCGAGACTTTATTTTATACTATTCTTATTTTATAAAAAAGTGATACTGACAATGTTGTTCTTTCAGAGAAAATTTTACTTCTATTTATTTTGCTCTACAGAAAACTCGAAAGGACTCCGTTAACAAAATCAACAGTGCAATCCTGGACGTGTGCCGGTAACATCATAAGTTTAGCAAGATGATTACGTATGCCAACTACATCGGCTCAGCCGGATTGCTGCTTCTCTTCTTAAAGACGAGAGTAGTAAACCAATACTGCAATGTCTTTCTTGCAACTCCCTGAAGTTTAGAGAACTCACTGGTTTACTCAGGCATTAACTAAAGAAGGACGTAGCTACTTACATGGCGGTTTTCTTGCAACTCCCCATCAGTCTATTAGGAACAAGACGTCAGCCACGGAACATGCTTTCTGCACAAAAGCATTGCGGGCATATTTCATGTCCACGTCACAAAACTTCAATAGTACAATTACTCGGCATTACCGCTGGTTAAATGGTTTACTCCTAAAAATTTTAGACTTAAGTTGCACATACCCGATAACCTTGTGTCTCTTTGGAGACTCAATTATTTCTCAAAATCCTTAAACAAATGGTTAATCATAATATTAGGACACCAAAAAGAACAAAAAATGTTAAAAAAAACATCAACACGGAATGACATTGAACAATCACGAATACTACAGGGAAAAAAGCTAGTACATAAAGCCGTGTAAATATAACACGCATTTCCATTTCAATCATAGCGCCAATTGTATGAATTGTTCGTTGAAGAAGGAGTGAACAAAGAAATGTGACTGTGTTTAGCAAAAGAATGAGAATAGAAAATTGTGTGAGCGTAATACGCTGCATTACTATTCCAAACATATACAAATTTAATTAACTCTTTGTATAAGAGGAAATAGAGAAAGAAGTGTTGCTGTGTTTTGTAAAAGAAACATGAGTAGAAAAAACTGTGTGAATGTTATACATTGCATTTATATTTCAGACGTATAAAAATGTATGAATTGTTTGTAGAACAGGGAGTAGAGAAGGACATGTGAATGTGTTATGTAAAAGAAAAGCGGGTAGAGAAAACCATTTGAAAGTAAGAAGCCTCTTCAGATCAGTAGTAGAACACTGGTCTGGTAAACCAGGGGTCGTGAGTTCGATCCTCACATGAGGCAATATATTTTGTATCACATTGTTGTCTGACTGGTTCAATACTTTATAGGAGAAGCAACACAAGCATGCATCTTTAGCTCAGTGGCACAGTACTCGTCTTGTAAACCAGGGGTCGTGAGTTCGATCCTCACATGAGGCAATATATTTTTTATCACAATGTTTTTTTTTTTTTTTTTTTTTTTTTTTTTTTTTTTTTTTTTTTTTTTTGTGGTAAATATTTATTTAAGGTCGTTTTGACAGCACGGTCTTATCACGACCATACATAGTAATACATTGTGGATATTAACTTACAATTATACATACACATATTACATTATGTTGACATTTACAGTAAAGTATCACAATGTTGTCTGAGTGTGTTCAATACTTTATAGGAGAAGCAACACAAGCACGCCTCTTTAGCTCAGTGGCAGAGCACTGGTCTTGTAAACCAGGGGTCGTGAGTTCGATCCTCACATGAGGCAATATATTTTGTATCACAGTGTTGTCTGACTGGTTCAATACTTTATAGGAGAAGCAACACAAGCACGCCTCTTTAGCTCAGTGGCAGAGCACTGGTCTTGTAAACCAGGGGTCGTGAGTTCGATCCTCACATGAGGCAATATATTTTGTATCACAATGTTGTCTGAGTGTGTTCAATACTTTATAGGAGAAGCAACACAAGCACGCCTCTTTAGCTCAGTGGCAGAGCACTGGTCTTGTAAACCAGGGGTCGTGAGTTCGATCCTCACATGAGGCAATATATTTTGTATCACAGTGTTGTCTGACTGGTTCAATACTTTATAGGAGAAGCAACACAAGCACGCCTCTTTAGCTCAGTGGCAGAGCACTGGTCTCGTAAACCAGGGGTCGTGAGTTCGATCCTCACATGAGGCAATATATTTTGTATCACAGTGTTGTCTGACTGGTTCAATACTTTATAGGAGAAGCAACACAAGCACGCCTCTTTAGCTCAGTGGCAGAGCACTGGTCTTGTAAACCAGGGGCCGTGAGTTCGATCCTCACATGAGGCAATATATTTTGTATCACATTGTTGTCTGACTGGTTCAATACTTTATAGGAGAAGCAACACAAGCACGCCTCTTTAGCTCAGTGGCAGAGCACTGGTCTTGTAAACCAGGGGTCGTGAGTTCGATCGTCACATGAGGCAATATATTTTGTATCACAATGTTGTTTTTTTTTTTTTTTTTTTTTTTTGTAAATATTTATTTAAGGTCGTTTTGACAGCACGGTCTTATCACGACCATACATAGTAATACATTGTGGATATTAACTTACAATTATACATACACACATTACATTATGTTGACATTTACAGTAAAGTATTACAATGTTGTCTGAGTGTGTTCAATACTTTATAGGAGAAGCAACACAAGCACGCCTCTTTAGCTCAGTGGCAGAGCACTGGTCTCGTAAACCAGGGGTCGTGAGTTCGATCTTCACATGAGACAATATGTTTTGTAGTTATGTCACAACTTAAGAGAATCCACATAATATCTATAAGTGTCAGAGTCTACACGCACTTCTTTAGCGTACTTTAGCTATATAATGTTTTTAAAAAATAAAAACTGCACAATAAGAATACCTGAATGACCTTTAAAGAGCTCGTTTTATGCATTGGCTTTCAGTTACGTGAGAACTTTAAAAATTCTTATACAATAATTTTGTTTATATTGATAATGGCTGAGAATATAAATTCTGGTTTATTGCCCTTGAAAAACTGTATCTTTTTATCAGTTCAGAACCCAAAATACATTGGCCATCGCTGTCCTAAACGAACATAGCATATTTT
The DNA here is from genome assembly GCA_030765045.1 of Tenodera sinensis. NCBI lineage: Eukaryota > Metazoa > Arthropoda > Insecta > Mantodea > Mantidae > Tenodera > Tenodera sinensis. Next base: position 102,705,002 of record CM060963.1, on the reverse strand, counting down.
ATTTAATATTTTTCAAAGACTTCTGTGTCACTTTCGTGATGCTTCGTTCTCGGTTAGAAATGAAAGAAAAAACATAACTTTCAGCAAGCAATTAGCGGCATTATAAAAATTAAATGTAAAGTTGTAAGAAGAAATTGCTTGATTAACACTTATCCGTGTGCTACCTGACTCGTGTTCACAAATGTATGAACATTAAAATTAATGTTCAGAAAATGAATGCTTTCTTTTGACAAAGCTGTATTGCTTATGTATTTATAAGTATATAACTTTAATCCAAGATACAAAATCATCGTATGAGGGTATAAGGCGAATAAAAAGTTGTAGGTACATTTATTTCATAGTTTTATAATATATTTTTGAAATTTTGCACTTTCTCTTCTAAAATTCAAAGAAATATAGTCCTAAAGTTTTATGCTGAGTGGACTTCATCTACTATTAATGCAATATATGTTGTCTTTGCCTAGTATCGAGAACTTTTTTCATCAAGAAATTCCTGACAGGCAACTGTCGATTGTCACTAAATTGCAAGCTTAAACAATGTAACTAGAACCAGGGAAACCATGGGATTTCTTAAAACTGTGCTTGTAGGTCATAAGTAAAAAGAGCTTTTAGGCTTTGCTTTGTGGAGAACTTAATTCACGTGAGAAAGATTTCATATTTCATTATATTTGTATAAAATCTGAATGTTTTATGAAATTCCTCTTACTTCATCATATTTTGTAAGATTCAGCAATGAATCAGAGTTCCTAAATGTTAATTTTGGGCACTTTTCTGTTAAACACTTTCAGCAATCCCAATCCATTTTTTTGCAACAAGTCAGGTACATTTGAGAAAATGTAACTTTCCTTCTGGATAACGTCACGTGCGGGTTTAACTGTTCTCAGTTCTTGAAGAGTTGTTATTTTTGAAAACCGGTACCTTTAGTGACATACTGTAGTAGTATTATGCAAAGACAAAGTAAACAGTATTTTTGCTCTATTAGTCTAAAGGTTTAATTACAATCTATAAATTCCATGTAATTTGTTGAATTTCACTTTTTATTTTATTGTTAAGTATGGACAAATATCTACATAGCCTATTTTTGAACTAGTAATAAAGTTAATGTGCCCCAAATCCTTAAACTATATCATATTTTGACTTATATATAGCAACTTTTCTTTGTATTCACATATCTTTGTAATGAAGTTCAATTTTGCCAAATTTTCGCTCACATTTGCCTGTCTCTGTTTATAGCTAAAAGAGCCCGGTCAATGCGGGCATCAGGAATGAGCCGCAGCAGGCCTTAAATCACCGAAATGAATAACGACCTGCGCAGCCGCCATCATTTGTATTATTGAGCCCAGGTAAGTAGCATGCAAACGTTGTTGTTTTGAGTTTTTATAGCGAAATGCAGGAGCCAGTATCCAACATCAATAACAAGTTGTCAAGACAAGATGTTGCCGTCTCTTTGAACAAACGACCAATCATTTGTGTGGGAACAAGCAGTACTACCAACCGTGGAGCAGGTAATGGCTCGGAGAAAGACCTGCTGCTCTTTGCGGAAGTGATATCAGTGGCGTAGCTCTATCCACCTTCTCGGCAGTTGAAGTGTAACTTCACCAGTACTGAGCTTCTTTATACAAGGTTTCAAATTATGTCAATTTTTAAAGTTAAGCATATTTTGATGGACATGACTATCTTTTCTAAACTGAGAATGACAGTTGACTTTATGACAACTTGAGGAGGGGAACTTAGCAACTCGAAGGAAAGGGGATCTGCTGTGCCTATGCCCCTGATGGAGCACCCCCCGTGAGGATGGATGAGGTGAATGGACCCTAAGGGCGGCCAGAATGTTGCCACGACAGAGCAGGTTGCGGGATCCGTATATTTTCCTAGTTAGAAGCACCCTGGTGGAGGCTGGCTCAGCCCTTTCCTCTCCCACCCCTTCGGGATCGTACTCCCAAGGGGGATGAGGCTTGAACCTGGCTCACCTCCCCCCTCGGACTTGTACCATCTCATGGGGGAGCCGGAAACCAGTAGGCTCACCTTTCATTCCGGGGGACAAGATTTCCAGAGCGCATTGTTTCCCCCTACCACGCTGTTGCCGCGACGCTCGTCGACGCTTCCAACCCTGAGAGAAACCTAACGGGATGAAGGGTGAAATAAAATGATTAGTGTAACCAAATGGAGGGGTGGGAAATTTGAAAGATAGAGAAATCCTTCCCAGCATTCCCCTGGCGACCTGAGGAAACCGAAAAATCCCATGGGCCAGGAAGGTCGGCAGCAGGGATCGAATTCGCGACCTTCCGAATGCAGACCACAGACCTTACCGCCTGAGCCATCCCACTCAGTAGAGTGACACATAAGCGAAACTAGGCACAATTGTTGTACTAAAAATGTTTATTTCGTATGTATAATTTTGAAATATTTTACAAACGGTGGTCTACTTTTAGTATATTTGAAATTAAGAGAAACTTTATGCACACAAATTTATGGGACACGCATTTATGTGCAAAAGAATTTGTTGTTAATAATTGTAAAATTTGTTACTGGAAACAATGTAACATCGATGAAGGTTAAGCAGAAACAAAGTATTAATTTACCCCGTTAGAGAGCAGCACGGTGCTTATTACGAAGCTCACAAGCAAAATCTTAGATGTTAATTTATAGAAACGGAAACGACCTCTATGGCAAGCTCACTTAAAATCACAAATGTATTAAAACTTGAAAACCAAGCAAAATAACCTGAACAATTTAATTATCTGTAAATGTTTTCCCAGGAATGAGAAATGAAGAACCCTATAATCACCCCGAAAGCGGTGATTTCTGAAATCCTAAGTCTGAACCCAAACAAATCCCCTGGACATGACGGCGTCACGGCGCTCATGCTTCAGCACCTACCCAAAAAGGCTGTGGTTCGTTTGACTCAGATCTTCAATGCATGCCTCCGTCTCCGCTACTTTCCGGTTTTCTGGAAGGAAGCGAGGGTGGTATGTCTATTGAGGCCGACCAAAAACCCAGTCTTTCCTAACAACTACCGTTCCATCAGCATTCTCCCAATCGTCTCAAAAGTTTTTGAGCGGTTGCTCCACACCCGCCTATTACCTCTGTTTGAGGAGAGGCAACTCCTACCGGATCACCAGTTTGGTTTTCGTCGGGGTCATTCCACGTCCATGCAGTTGCTGCGTGTGGCCGAGATGGTATCCCTGGGATTCCAGGGAAACATCAAGACCGTAGCGGTGCTGCTGGATGTGGAAAAGGCTTTCGCCACAACTTGGCACCAGGGCCTTCTGTACAAACTTAAGCAGGCAAATATCCCTCCACCATATCTCACTATCCTTAGCAGTTTCCTTCAGGACCGCACTTTCAGAGTGAAAGTGGAAGGGCAGTCTGCTATGAGAAGAAAAAGACGCTTAAAGTTGAGGAGGCCTCGCACACTGGGGAGGATAATTCAACGACTTCGCTCGACAATCAGCTCTATAACTACATTCTAACGCAACTGCCGTCCCTAGACAAAACATTTCCCGGCCAGCACAGAGCATAGCGCTGATCTGCCAACAGACAGAGGGCGGCAAAAGCTACCCTCTAATGTCAAATCGTCACCTCCTGCTCACACTAGTTCATCAAAACACTCCATCATTGAAACTAGAAATTAAAGCCAGCGAAAAATAAAACTCTTGGAATGGAAATTAAAGTGTGCACACCTATTGAATAGTTTTATAAAAATGTTAATATTATATCTCTGCTTGTTTTGTTTTTCAATGGTTCTTATATTATGTCACACGTGTTCTGAAATTTATATACTTTGCTTTATAATAATGCATATTAAAAGAGATAGAAACGTTACATATTTCGATGCACACTGCTGGGAAGACATCCCTATGGAGCTGAACCTGTCAAGACATTAGATTAATCGAAGTGCTCATTAGGCATACATAAAGATCTATGGGGCACGTTGTGGTATTATGTGGTTCCTAACTTTTGCAGCCACCACAAGATCGAGAATACATGTGCACAACATCTTAAATTATTTCAGAACAACACTTTTAAAGTATTGAAACGGAAGCTAACGAAATGCAGTGAGTGTGTAATATTTAAGGGCCCATCGACAACTAGATCATTAGGGCCCAAGGAAATGCAAATGATTATCACATGTTTAGCTAAAGATCCTTGTGGATCATCAAACTTGTTTTCGTTTAGAAGAAACTGGTCAGATACTGAACATTTTTGACATTGGACAAGACTTGAAAATCTCATAAATGTTTGTTTATACGTGATATTTTTCCAAACTGAACCCCCTCAGAATACACAAGGAACGTATTTCGTGCCAAGTAATTGACTATGTCCGTCACAGTGGAACACTTAAATCACATAGCATTTTCACGTATTATAACCCATGAAATCAGATTATGATTAATGAATACAATGAATTAATATGTTAATCACATTATATATATTATATATATATATATATATATATTAACGTAATTCTGAAATCTGCCGGGCAAATTCTTCATATATTCTGGTGTTCTTCATCTCCCTGTGGTAGCTAGTCCTCGGATCCCACAACGTACTAAGATGGCAAGCTATAACTTAGTCACCTCGATACGAAATGCCTTGCTCAGTTAGCCATTTTTATTTACTTTTCCCTTTTAGCCATATTGCTAATTTCGTGATGCGCTACAAATACTCGCATTTTATTACCAAAGCCATCACTCAAATGTTTGCTTTTAAGGCTTTGAAACAGTTTAAATGTATTAGAGACAATTTAATAAGAACGCTTGTAAAGTTATAACAAGTCTTGGAGGTTCTTTTAAGTATCAAATTTCACAAAAAATAATCGTGTACAAGGACCTTAAAACATAATATACGCAGCTACCATTTAACTGATTTCATTCATCAGCTCAGTACCTTTTTTCTCCTTGACATATAAGTGTAAGAAGTTTTCCATTTAAATGTAGCAATAAAAGGAATTTCTGGCTAGGAAGCAGCAGATCATCTTCAGCCAACTAATATCCTTTGGAAAGCGTCCCATTAGCATGCATTTTTTTTCGTTTCTCTCTCTCTCTCTCTTTTGTTTCTTTTACGTACCAGGAAAAGGAAGTTTGAATATCCTAATTTGATATATCAACAAAATATAAGACTTTATTACTCAGATGTATTATTAGAGAATCCACTTGTCAGATTTGTCATGCTTTGATACTCCATTTGAAGCGTCCGTACTTCTTGGACTAACTACTTCAATGAACCAAAGGTAAAAACAAAGGTACATATGACGAAGGGGCCCCAAAACTGTGTGACCCTTTGTGCTTCGAATGTGACCCCATGAAGGGAGGGATAAGGGAGAGACCCCAACGGTAAGCATATTTGGAGAATACCTACGCAAGTGTGGAGGAGGTCCCTAACGTTTCCAGATAGAACGCATTCGATACCCCTCTAGCCCACACACAAGCACCAAACCCTCCCAAGGGCCCTTGTAAAAGAAGTCTGCTCAGTAAGGATGGATCCTTGAGTAGTCGCGAGGGAGAATCCTTCACTGCCCAGTCGCAAAACGCCCAACATCGTCGCTTGGCCCTACAACTGTGAAACAAATAATGCTTGGTGGATACACGAAATAACAAGAATAAGAGCGGTTGCCAGAAATCGAACCTGGATCTCCCGAATAAGAGCCTCAAACGTTACCGTGGAACCGACTTTCTCGGAAACTAAACTATAAATACTTCACCAGGGGACTACTTAATTTGAAAAGTTCATAATAAAGAACGTGATGCATAAGGTAGCTCCGATGAATGAACTGTTTTATCCAAAGCTGGGACAAAAGGGCAAAATGTACTTTTTAATAAAAGCATTTTGACTCAAGTGCGGGAATAACAAATTTAATGTTTAGATAACAGGCTAACGAGCTCATTATTGACAGTAACAATTTTAAATGATTTTTGTTAACATTTCCTTATAACTGTCTTTCTCTTACTATATAATAACCTCGTTTCATTTTTTTCCGGCGGAGGTATCCCAAAAAAACACAGATAACACTTAGTATATTGTGCGGGACGTTAAACTGATCGCTTTTCAAACAGAAACCCATGTTTGGAAATGTACGGTTTGGACGCTGTAGCACATCGTAGTGTAAGATGGATGTACGTCCACATTTCGTCAGTAGGTAAACCTAACGTCGAGGTATCTAAATTACAAACAGACTTCGAAATGTGTACCTGCTACGTCATTGCAGAGTCTACGTCGGCAGTGGTGGGCCTCATGCACATGAACCATTACGTGCGGTTGGCTTTGAAGATTTTCAATCGCTCTGTGGACTAGATCTATATGGTCCTCTACTGACGTTACAGGAGTGCCATACACCGTACTCTTCATACAACTCCACAGAAAATAGTTGAGAGATGTCAGATCGGCCGACCGTGCTGGCCATGGAAAGGTCCACCTCTACCAACCCGTCGATTTGGATATGTGGCGGTAATGTGATTCCGCATATTTACATCAAACTCTGCTGGAGCTCAAGTCGGCCATTTCAGCAGCTGTGCAGTGGTACCGCACTGCTCTTAAGAAACGTTACTATACCGGAAACTACACAAGTAACGCAGTAGGATGCGCACCAAGGACTCTATGGAGGAATGCTATTATGCTCAGGTCGTTCATCAGTACACATATGGTTAAAGGATTGCATACCTTCCGTAGGTAGCACAAATTATCACAACTGTCCGTCCTCAAACTTTGACGCTCTCCAGCAACCAAATCATGCATTTCCGGAAGGCATACCTGTTTAAAAACCCATCAGTTGGCCATCCCACACAACATACTAAGCGTTGTCGGTGTTTTTTTTTTTTTTTTTTTTTTTTTTTTTTTTTTTTTTTTTTTTTTTTTTTGGGACATCCAATATATATAAATGAATCTTTTTATGTTTGTCCTCTATGTGCTCCTAAACCGCTTGACCGATCACCTTGAAATAAGGCAATGTAGATATTCTTTAACGTAGAAGGTTTGTATGCTATCCATTTTGCTATACAACGTAACACTCACATGGTTTTCTCTACTCGACTTTCTTTTACGAAATACATTGATATATCCTTCCCTAATCACCTCCAACATACAATCCATACAATTTGCTATGATTGAAATAGAAATGTAACACATTACATTCACACATTTTTGTCTACACACTTGTCGTTTATGAAGCACAATCACATTTCCTTCTCTACTACCTCTCCTACAAGCAAATTCATGCAATTTTCCATACGATTGGCAGCAAGACTGCTATGATATAATGTTAAAAAGAAATGAAACAAAACAGAAAATTTCTGAAATAATAAATAGGATTATACCTCATCGTAGACCTGTTATGACTTCTTTGGAGTGATGTCCTAGATAAGTTCTTTCTCGTAATACATCTCTAAATGCAAAGTCTTAGATTCACACAGCTTTCTCTACTTGCTTTCTTTCCTGTGGTGTGTTTGGTTGTTCAACAGTGTTTTCCATAGGTTTTCCCGGAGTTTTTATTTATTTTATTTTGCGCCGGGTATTTCAGCTAGTACTGTATACAGATTGGTGTCTAGAATGACAAAGGTGGTTGCACTGAAGAAACAACTTCTGGTGTAAGGTCAAACGAAACACTGGATTGAAATATTCCTTGCACGCCACTGCATGTGTCTGACTCGCTCGCCCCAGTTGGCTATTTGTTATACCAAATAAAAGTTATAGCAGGAAAATTAATGTCTACTTTGCTTTTTACAAATTACCGAGAGGATATAAAACACAAGGGTAATTACATACAATAAAAATCTAAGATATCAAAGAGGTTAAACTGTTTGGTTGCTTTTATATTAAACGGCACGTGATTATCTTATGATACGAGGCGTAATACCAATACGCTTCTCCAACACGCCCCCATCCCTGGATTATTTGTACCTATCTTTAAACTGAGTTTACAAACTTTTAGAAATTGTTTGTTTTCAGATATTTATATACTTCTTAAATACGTTTTATTTCTATCAGCTTTACCAAATGAAAACAGATTCACTATAAAAAATCCCAAATGTACAAAAAATTGTACCCGTTATTACTGATAATCCTTCCTCCCTTCCTCCCTTCCTCCGTCCCTCCGTCCCTTCCTCCCTCCGACCCTCCCTCCGTCCCTCCCTCCCTTCCTTCCTTGTTTCTTTCTTTCTTTCTTTCTTTCTTTCTTTCTTTCTTTCTTTCTTTCTTTCTTTCTTTCTTTCTTTCTTTCTTTCTTTCTTTCTTTCTTTCTTTCTTTCTTTCTTTCTTTCTTTCTTTCTTTCTTTCTTTCTTTCTTTCTTTCTTTCTTTCTTTCTTTCTTTCTTTCTTTCTTTCTTTCTTTCTTTCTTTCTTTCTTTCTTTCTTTCTTTCTTTCTTTCTTTCTTTCTTTCTTTCTTTCTTTCTTTCTTTCTTTCTTTCTTTCTTTCTTTCTTTCTTTCTTTCTTTCTTTCTTTCTTTCTTTCTTTCTTTCTTTCTTTCTTTCTTTCTTTCTTTCTTTCTTTCTTTCTTTCTTTCTTTCTTTCTTTCTTTCTTTCTTTCTTTCTTTCTTTCTTTCTTTCTTTCTTTCTTTCTTTCTTTCTTTCTTTCTTTCTTTCTTTCTTTCTTTCTTTCTTTCTTTCTTTCTCTGTCTTTCTAACCTTCTCTTTTGAGTTTAATGCAGTTTATGTAATTAGGTCTTAAATGACTGTTTCCCAAATGAAATGGATAAAATGATGCTCAAATAATCTCAGGTTCCATATATTTTAGTCAACCATAGCTCGTCTTCTGAGGATAAGCGAAAATCGCTGAAACATTTTGTTCAGGCAACTTACCCTAACGGAGACTCAAACTCCGGGCTTGATCTCAACGGATTCCAAAACCGATGTGTTGGTTCCCATTAGCTACCATCTTGTTTATCCCGTAAGGAACTTGTTGATTCCTATCATCTAACAAGAGTGCTGTAATATTTTCCCTCCCATGTGACACATACTTAGGACTATTTTAATGTGATTTTCCGCTTGAACACCATTTATTAACACTAACATGACAAGGGGCACTTGTGTTCAGATTCCTTGGATTTAAAATCGTTTGATAACCCCAGTGACTGAGTTTTCATCCATCCAGACAAGACGAACTTAAGTCTGTAGCCTTTATAGCCGTTTGGAGACAAACCTCCTTAACTGGGTGATGCATTGCCGAATCAATGTATATATATAAAGTTTGGATTGGTGTCATTTGCAATCAAGGACAGAGATCCCTTATATATCTTGTATACTAGTTCGGGAGTAAAAAAGAAAAATCTGATGTGTTGCACTCACATGACTTTCTCTACTTTTGTACCAACTATTCTTACAAACTCTTATTCCTACGCCTTCTTCGTGTTAGTTGAGATAAACATTTGCAGAAGTTATCTTATTGTTTATCTTCTTGTAGGTACAAGAAGAATATAGGAATACAGTAGACTTTGAGTGATAGCCCATTCTTTTAAACCTTTTAAATTGCACGATTAACATATAAAATAAAACATTATTATAACAAATAGTAAATACAAGTTAAACCTAAAATGAAACAGTGTTACGTATTTGGTTGAATGGTAACCTCTGTTATGAAAATTAGCGGAACATAAAAGTAACAGCTGAAAACAGTAGACGCTATAAAAACAATAAATACGAATTAAACTTAAAATGAAGCAGTTTTACGTATTTGTGGAATGGTAATTCATCGAAGTCAAATATGCTGATGGACAGCTCCAAGATCTTTTACATTCGTAATTTAATGTAATTAGATCTTGATATCTTCCAAAAACCCCATTGAAGTGTATTCTCCATCGTGGTAACAAGGGCTTGCCATGGGAAAGAGAAACGGGGGAAAAAGGAATAACGATTCCAGTAGGCCTTGAGCGATAGTAAACTCTATTAATGTTGGTGGCTATGTGAAGAATTTGAAGTGTAAAGCTCACACAAATAACGAAGAATATCTCCACAATGGTTCACTCCCCAAAAAGTTTCATTTGGACATATATTGTGTATTTTAACAAGATCTACATGTTTGTATAGTAAGGTTTGCTCTACCATTTATGCAAAAGTCATCCAGAGAAAACAGGACTACATGGGTTATGGTCAGAAAATTCAAAATATACTTTTCATTTGTCATAAAAATATCTCATACGGCATTTTAATCAAAATCGTTAGCATCATTCTGAAGAAAATCTAAATTTTCCATGTAAAGGGTAGTTTAGGGTGGGGCAATTTTCTTTAAAATCTTCGCGTCGCATTCTTGAAAGATATTAATCTTAAATACCAACTTTGGTTTTTAACCGACTTTTCGTTTTTGAGTTGTGCTGTCCACAGACTGACAGACACACGGACACGGACACACATACACACACACACACACACACACACACACACACACACACACACACACATACATACACACACAGACACACACACACGAACCATCTTCTTAAAATGCTTTTTTGGATTCAAGGGGCCTCTAAACATATATTTCCGGTAAAATGTCGACATAGAGTTTTTGGGTGGAATACAATACCAATACTTCCTCTTCTTTACTATACGTAGTAGTAAAAAGTGAAAAGTATTTGTGTTTAACACCTGAATGATAAACGTTTAGGGCAGAAAGAAAGATTTCTGGAATATTTATGCAAATTGAAATGGCTTTCACATGAGAAACATTCGTACATACGTGCCGTAGCCTACGTACGTGCGAAAGATACTTATTGTGACGCCCGGCGCGGCGCAAAGCAAAGAACTGTCAGAACTAAGCTGCTTCACACCACATACCAGACTGGTGACAAACAAAGACGCAAGATCAAACCTACCCACATCACTTATGCGAGCGAATACATTACTAACAACAATCCAGCGGTAACACAAAGTTGTTTTCCTAGAGCCTTCGAGAAAGAAATGGCTTTGTTTCACCCGGCGGGTGTGTGTGAAAGTCAAGAAAAATTCCGTGTGACGTCATCCCCACTATATATGAGGCAACCAACGGAGAGAGTGTCAGTTACAGACCTGAGTCGGTCAGTATGCGAGCGCGACACAGGTGTGTGTGTATGGGGGGGGGGGGGGGGGGCACGTCGTATAGAAATGAAGAAGGATTTAACGAACGTCGAGTGATTCTATCACCGCGGCTAGTGCATGTGAAAGACAGAACAAGCGAAGAAAGACATTGAAAGGACTGAGTTAAGGTTACAAGAGGAGAACAATTATGAGTTGTGCTATCAGGAGAGATTGTAGTTTCAAGAAGAAACCTGTGTATATGTGCAAAACTTTATAAGGCAATAAAGTGACAGAAAAGTAACAGGACTGTTTTTGTCACTTTGCCACGATACTTTAGATACGGTATACACAATGCATACGACACCTACCTATTAGGGCGCTGATGGCTATGTAGTTGAGCACCCTTACACCCAAATCAATCAGGTGCCTACCGATTTACCTGCCTACCAATCCACCTATCTACCTACCAACCCACTCACCCACCTACCTGCCTACTCGCCTGCCTATCTGCCTTCCTCCCTGAATAACTACCTGTCTACCTGCTTGCCTACGTTCTAGATCCCTTATACCTATGAAGACTCTAGAATATTTAAAAAACATTTACGCGTTTTACCCAGAAGTGTGTAGCGAGTTTCAAAATCGAGAGAGATAGATTAGAGTTCGAGATGTATTTATTTTCTGAATTTTTTAAAATATAATTAACATAAAGTGTCATTAAAATGTCATTATATACTATTGATTAAAGGTCATTCACGGCTATGGACGCCCAAGCCAGCGTTTTAATTTTTGCTTATAGTTATTGATAACTTGGAATTAACACAATTTATAATACAGTAGAATTGGTGACACTCGGAGGAATATTATGTCACATTCACATGAATTTAACTACTCACTTTCATAAAAACTATGCTTATGGAAGCCTTTTCGTTTATTTCCGTAATTTTAATTGGGATAAATATTTGCAGAAATTTCCTCATTACATATTTCGTTGTAGGTACAAGGGGATATAGAAACCTTAAGTGATAGTCAAATCTTCAAAAAGCGAGCTGGTGCTCGTTTTTAAATTCCTCTTTTTGTATCCCACAGTAATGTAAAGGTATGTCTTATCTTTGAAAACAGTATTTTGAATTGGAAGCAATAAGAACAATAAAATAATCAATTTAAGAGATATGTAAGTGATAGAAAAGTAAAACGTACAAATAATTATAAATAAAACTATCGGTATGGAATAATGACATTGTGACTATAATATATCATCATTATTTAAACAATTAGTTTCCTATAAACAGGTGCTTCCACCTTATGACTCAGCAAGGTGCTAAAATCTCACAATTCGCTTGTTATACAGCTACACATTCTCTGTGTGTAAGCAACTGAAGGAACCTGGTACTCAAGACCATGAACTCCTGGGTCAGCTGTAGCATTCCTTATTTCTTACAGGGGAGGGAAAGCTTTTGGTCCCGATGATGGACTTATTTAGGAAATAACTCATACGAGGTGTAGTTCATTGTACTGCCTCCATAATACCTTTACACTGGAGTCCATTTCACTAGCCTATGCAGCACAAAGACAACAATAGACTCCTTTCTTGTCCGTCTTTTTTGGGGCAGAATCTGGGCATTCTTTACCTTTTTTAAAATCCCTCTTGATCCATTTTGCCAAACAGACGTCTTGGAAAAGAAAGAAGATATTGTCCAGAGCTCTCCCTAGTATAATCCTATCTGGATATCACGATAACCAATGTTTTCATTATTTGCGGACCGGGCTAGTTTTCATTTTGTGTTGAGGCAATTTCACTCTGAATGGAGCAACGTTTAAGATGAAGACATTGGGTCTTTTATGTCCATCGTGTACATTTGTCGACACCTCCAACTGGTGCAGTTTAAGATCGCAAGCAGGTGCACCGTATCCAGCCAGTCGACAGTAAGCTTCTGACAGGGACAAAACGAACACCCAAATAAAGCAAGACCCTCATTGAAGGCTTCCTATTATGAACTTCATAGGAAATTGTTCCTAAAATACTTTAAAATTGCTTAATTGTAAATTGAAATTATAAATTTCTGTATAGTTCTAATAATGTGTTTTGGGAAATCTTTTATTTCTAATATTTTCCATAAAAGGAGTGTTTTTACCTTATCAAAGGCTTTCCCATTATAAAAAAAAACTGCTAAATAAATTTCTGCACCAAATTCTCGACGTTTTTAAATAATTTGTCTTATTATAAGTGCATTATCATTACACGAATATACCTTCCTGGATCCTGACCATTCTTCTCAGGTTATGACTTCAGATCGCATACTTTATTTAATATGCATATTGGTCACCTAATTATAAAGTGGAAATACAGTTTGGAATTAAATACTCTACTATACGCTGATGACCAGATAGTTGTACAGGAAGCAGAAGATAGTTTACAGAGAGCTATATATATAGATTAAGCCCAAATGCAATACAGTATAATTTAACTATATCTGCAAATAGTACAAATATAATAGCTTTAAACAAGTGAAATTTTAGAAAGTAATTGGTGTACCTACTCTTATATATGGTTCAGAATTATGGACGGTAACAAAAGAAGAAAAATCACGCATACAAGCAGCAGAGATGGAGTTCATGAGATATGTAAAATGATGTACTAAAATGGACCAGATAAGGAACGAAACAATAAGAGTAGATTTAAAAATCTTTTCAGCTAATGATAACATAAATATAATGTAATGTAAATGGGATCATCATATTAACATAATGATAGCAAATAGATTACCAAAAAATAAATTAATAAATTATCGGCTATGCAAGAGGTGGATGGATGACAGAGACCGGAACAGGTGATCATAACACCTAATACTTGAAAGGAGTAGGAGGAGAAGAAGAAGTAAATGAAAGTGAGGATGGTTGTGGCATATATTTCCTTTCCCTCATTTTTACAGTCTTGAATTATGTTTCAAGTGCTTCTCCTTTGTAAGCAATCGGATACTAGTGAAAGAGCTTTGCCTCATTGTAAAATCGCGGATGAGATATATTATAAAAAAAAAAATCATAAAGAGTTTAACTTATACGTGTGCAATACACAACACGTTAAAGCTGATACAACGAAAGTTAAGCTAAAGTAGGTCACAGCAATCAGTATCAAATAACAAAATAGATGTCACAACCACACTACATACTCTCTGTAACAATTATCATTTCAAGAAATAAAAGCAAGATTGTGAAATTTACTTTTCGGCTATCTTGTGTGTTAATCATGATAAATATTGACCGAAAATGTTTTTCTAAGTTGAGACAGAATGCAAAAGTAACTGGAGTTTAATAATTAAAAAAGCGATGTTTAAAATTAAAAGAAAATAATTTCAAAAGAAGCAAAAAATATTTTGAAATACAAAATTAATTCACATCTTGATAGCATCTAGATTCTTTCTATAGCAACTCTCTATCCCTCTATCTCAAGGCATTGCCTTAGTATTTACTTAGTGTGAAGATTATATACATAATTAAAATTGTATAAAGGATTTCTCGGGATGGAGGTAACATCCCGAAAGTGTTCTCCATAAAAGGCGCCTGTCTTAATTCAATATTTCGTACTGGGCTATTCTCTTCATGCGCGCACATACACACACAGATATATACATATATACGAAATCAGGTAAATATTTTTGTCTTCTACTTCACGATTTGGGCATTCCAGCTCCAAATTGCTCATGCCATAGTTTTTTTGGTTTCCCTGGTTTCCTTTTATCTTGTGGTTTATAATTTATAGCTGCTTTGGGTATTCTGTTGTTTGGCATTGTGTACAAGTGTAACTTCCAATTTTCCTCTTTATTTGTCATAATTACATTACTTAATTAATCTACTTTTAATTCTTCGCGAATACTTACATTAGTTTTTCTATCCAGTTTTGTATATCCTGCTATAGATCTCAGGAATTTCATTTCTGCCGATTGTATTTTTTGCAGGTATTGGTTTGTATTGGTCCACGGTTCAGATGCATATTTAACGGTAGGTATTGACATGCACTTATACAGTTTAACTATCGATTCTTGTCTTACCTTATTTTTAATGTCCGTCTTAATGTTCCAGATATGTAATTAAATTTGTTTAGCTTTCCGTATATATCTAGTTCATTGATGTATGATAATTAGCACCCAAACAGTTGAATGTTGACACTTGTTCCAGAATTCTATTGTCCAGTACTATCTTGGGTTATCATCTCTAAATGCCATTGTTTGTTTGTTTTCTCCGTTGATATTTTCTTTGTTAATACTTTGTTCAATATTGTTCAATGTATATGCCATCTTTTGTAGTTCGTCTTCGGTTTTCGCCAGCATGATCTGACCTTCTGCAAATAATGTAGTTTTTAAAATTGTCTTCTCTAGTCTAATTCCACCTGTAGTCCCTTTTTTCCATGATCCTATTATTTCATCCATGTATGCATTAAAAAGTGCAGTTGATAACGGGTAACCTTGTCGCACTCCACCTATAATTAGAAGTGGACAAAGAAATGAAACTAAATATTTTTGTACTATTTTAATATTTTAAGACATTTAAACCATGGATTTCCGAAGAAATTTCGTGACCAAAATTTCAGTTGGAATGCAACTCTTCCTCTATCTAAGCGGTAGACAAAAATATAAGTAGAGGAACCGAGGTCCGAAGAAAAATTTAGGGTTGCTTGAATTTAGACAGAACTTCTTTTCAATTTCTTGTAAAACGTTTTTAAATAATTACATGGATGAATTTACCAAATTGCATATTAATAAGGAAGACTAAGAAAAACCTGAAAATAAGTGGCGTCAAAATAGATGGCAACGCCTACTTTCTGTAGAGAAGACCACATAACAGAAATTTTTGCCATTGCTTCATTTCAGAATGTAGGCACTTTAAGCATCAAAGCTTTCAGGCTTTTTATTCCTAATGGGAATGCATTTTTTGCAAGAAAATTTGTAATATTTTCAATTATTTGGCACATAGTCTTGAATATTTTGAAATAGAAGTTCCAAACCAATTTTGGCGCTGTGCCCATTTGAGCAACCTACTTCAAATTACTACAAGGCTCACCAATATGTATAATTACCACTATGGGCAGCTAAAATTGGTACAGTAAAGTTGGTTACATAATTGAAACACTCTAGGCAACGGTATTTGAAATTTGTTTTGGTAAGCGACAGTGCTTTCAGCGTTTCAACTTTCAATTGTTTGTGTGTGTGTGTGTGTGTTTTTTTTTTCTGATGTCCATATTTTTTTCCCCCTATATATAGCAAGTCCTAAGATACCAGCATGGACACTCTTTCGTTTTGGCATCTTGAATCTCTCATGGAACTGTCGAAACAATACGCGCCACACTGCTACTGTCACTTACAGAACGGAATCGAATTGTCGAAGTGAATCGTGGGAACAATACAATGCTGGAGTGGGGCCATTAGATTGTTCGTTTTTGACCATCGATAAAATACCTTTCTTTGTTAGCAATTATGGACGTAAGGACTTAAATATTACGCAGAATAATATAGAGAACAAAAAAGAAATGCTATTTTCTAACAAAAAGGGACAAAAAGACATCGGGACCGCAGATTTAAAAACCCCACTCTCTCGTTCAAAACGGGACGCCTGGTCACTTTAAATTACACCTGACATTGCCGTCATAATTAAGTTTATTTCAGTTCGTGAATATGCCTTGTGAGAGTACACTCTTGGATCATGTATTATGTCTAAGCTGTCATTGTGTTTCTTGGGTTTTCAAGGAGAGTATACTTCAAATTATAAAGTTTCTACGCTGTCACTAAACATCCTCATAAAATGGACATTTAGTGGGGGGCAGGTACAATATTTTCACCCTCACTTGTTTTATAATGGATGGTATTCTCACAATGCTTGAGAGTACCGCTTGTATGGACATTCGATCCGTAAATTGTGAACCGACCCCTAGCATAGAGCGAAGCACCGTTAGTCTGGCCCTCATCATGGACTTCCTCACCATCATCAACATCATATCTTCTCCAAACAGCTTAAGAAATCGTCACACACACATACACACACACACACACATACACACACACACACACACACACACAAACACACCTGTAGTGACCTTTTCTCTTTTCTTCATCCTCGCTTTTTATGTCGTCCATTGTGCTGTCCTGTTTTTGTCCCCCATCACAATGTCTACCTGGCCCGGCTGACCCCTCACACTCGTAATCTACATCTCACCCTCAGCCCTTCTTGAAAAAATCTACCGGACGTGGCATACTTCTTTTTTCTTCTTTCATTCTTTCTTTTCTTTTAAGCCTACGTTAACAAAAACTTTGCACATAAAACAGCCGGTTGCACATGAACCCTTATTAAAAAAATATTTAGGGTTAATCCCGTTCTTCGTCAGTGCAGCTAACTCTACATTTGTTTTTTGAGTTCCTTCCTCGGTTGCCTTCAAGCAAGATTCCAATATAACGATGACGTAAGAAGCATTTTACTACCAAAAAGTCCCATATTGCTAGGTATACAAAAATATAAGACCATTAGACCACACTTAAGATGGGACACAAGTAATTCAACGGTATCTAAGTTGAAGAGAGAGAAGATGTCGTTTATTTTTTGTTCTTTGTGGTCTCCACGAAATAAATAAAAATTTGGGAGAGGCACTATTCCATCTATTTTAAAAACATATTATTTAATACTCTTTAACAAAGAGCTAAACTCATGCTGAACTATTAAAACAAGTATTATTAAAAAGCAACTAATCTACAATTTTGTTATTTCTATTTTCTTCCTTAAACATTTTGTTCACCAGTTTATCGTAATTTACACTTATTTTATGATGTCAGGTCCCACTGAGTGTCTCGTGTTCATATTGTCTGTATAAACCTCGTTATCAACAATATTCACGAATTTTATTTTATTTTATGACAGTATGAATAAAAGAAAAATGTTGTACTTATTTATTAATGCTTTGAGACAATGTATCTATGAAGTTGGCTAAACAGGTAACAAATTTCGATTCTGTTTCAGTTTTACTATATCTACATAAAACTTGAACCATCAAATAAAATTTGAAGCTTTCACGGCGATGATTATAAATTAGAGTTTTTCGGGCTGCCAGCCTTGCAATAACTATTAAATTGTTTGAGCTTTCGGCCATATAGAACTCCATCGCATTTATCAGGAAATGAATAACTGGTAGATAAACGGCCATCTCAAAGTATGACAATGATCACAGAATTTTACTTCATGAGGACGCGTTTTTACACCACATTAGCCGACATTACGACAGACTCGTAAAACAGACATTTAAAATTACATTAGAGCTAAATAATTGTGATAGGGACAACAGTCTACGTCTGAGCACAGCTTGGACAGAAAACTTAAAAGTAGGCCATGATTTTGAGATTGCCGTTTATTTCTGATCAGTTTCCAATGAAGTCAATGAGTTTGAGATGGCCATTTATTAATTATTTATTTCCTGATGGCGGCCATGAAGTTTGAGACGGCCGAAAGTTTGAACAGAGAACCTGTAATTAATTGTACCATAATTGTATGCATTTGGCTATTAATTTCAACAATTTTAAAGTCGTGAATCGGTATTTAATTTGTCCTCCACCATTTAGTTAAAACATCAGATTGAACTTTACGAACCCTATTTTTCTCTAATCCTTATTGCTTTCTCTACTGCGTATACTAAAGTAGAGGAAGTATTGTATTCTATTCAAAAATTCGATGTCGAGATTTCACCGGAAATATATGTTTTGAGGCCCCGTGAATAAATAAAGCATTTTTAGAAAAAGGTCCATGTTTGTGTCTGTGTGTCTGTCAGTCTGTGGACAGCATAACTCAAAAACGAAAAGTCTGTTAAAAACCAAAGTTGGTATTTAAGTTTAATGTACTTAAAGAATGCGACACGAAGATTTTCAAGAAAATTGCTTCATCCTAAACCACATTTTTCGAGCATTTTGATTTTCTTCAAAATGGCTCTAACGATTTTGGTTAAAATGCCATATGTTTGAGATATTTTGATGACAAATGAAATGCATATCTTGAATTTTCTGGCTGTAGCCCTTATAGTCGTGTTTACTATGAGCGACTTTTGTATAAGTGGTAAACCGTTAGAGATAGACCAAATCATACTGTGCAAAAAAATGTAAATCTTGCTAAAATACGCAATTTATATCTAAATAACTTTTCTCGTAAGGCGAACCAATTCGGAGATATTCCTTGTTATGTGTGTGAGTTTCGGAAACCTTAAAACTTTCGTGAAATGGAACATCGTTGTTCATTTTTTTATATGTTAAGTGTGCAAAGAGAACGGGATCTCGAAGCTTTAAAAGATTTGACTATCACACAAAGCCTACTGCATTCTAAGATTCCCCTTGCACCTACAAGGAAATGAGCAATAAGATAATTTTGTACAAATGTTTATCTTAACACGACGAAGATATAGGATTAAGAGTTTGTGAGAATGGTTAGTACAAGAGTAAAATCTTGTGTTAAGGATAAATTAAAGTTTGAATAAGTTAACATTCCACTTTCTTGACATTAATGATGGTACGTGGTTGTGATTAGTCGTTCAGTATGATGAGTTGTAAATTGCAATGGGCAAAGTGATGTATCTCCGATTCAAAGGCAAATAGTGAAAAACAAAATGGAGTAGTAATCTGCCCAAAGCTTGAGAAGCACTATGTAACAATCGAGATGATTGGTTTAGGCATAAGTGTCTTTGACTTGAAGTTTTGGGTTCGAATTCCGAGGTGACTGACTACATAACGTGAATTTTCCTGGTCACTGTGCATATTGTGGGATGAATTATCTACCACGAATTTTCTTGGCGTTTATTTATTCTCATTCTGTTTACATCTCCATTTTTCACAGTTCAGATCACGCATGATGGAAAATAATGTGCAAAATTTACAATGGGTGTGCTTTTAGGAGAGGCAATGGCATCCATATCTCTGATCCTTAGCCACCTTTGAGGGTCCTGTAAGAGAGAGGTTGTAGCCCTACAGCTGATTTGCTGCGAGTGTTGCTGAACGTTAGCACCCATGGTACTTCGGACGTTGGCAGAAATACTGAGCACGTGAACCTTCCCGAAAGGGAACTTTCGCATTGGGTTGGACTCGGCCGGCAGTGGTTCCCTAAACCCGTGGGATGTTTAGTTCGCTGTCGAAAGTTTTTGGTAGCCTTCTCCTTTGGGGATGACGCGCGTAAGTGGCGTATCCAGTTCAGTCTTCACATAAACACTCCGTGTGGATTTTTTGTCTTTGAGAGTACGACTAGTGGGGCCCTTTACCAGAACGTGATGTCTGAAGACGTTAGAAGACTCAGTACACTGTGCCTCCCATGCTCATATCTAATCGCCTTGGTGTCCTAATCTCGTCAATTCAAGTAGGTTAAATAGACGTAAAAGGTCAGAGTTGCTACATGCTGAAATCCTTTCCAGCATTACTTCTATTTCATGTCGTTTGACATGCAATTTTTAATGAAATAATTTTTCACGTATATTAAAGTAATTTTTCACACTTTGCTTTTATATCATGGTGACATTGGTTTGGATTTTGACGAAAGCAGGGGCCTCCTGCTCATTTTTACTTAAAATGGCTATCTGCTTTTAAAATATTTTGATAGATTTATGTTCCATTTTTCTTTTAGTTTAATTTTTAATTTTGGAATATTGAATAAAGTATTGGTTGGACCATTACTTTTAAATAAAGTACTGAATCCGATTACTACCGTAATTTTAATTACAACTTCAGTGTTTTTATTCAATAAGAATATGAGTGGTATTATTTGTTTCCTCAATGGATGGAAGTGTATTTTCGAAAAGTAATGGTGGTTACAACACAGGGTGAAAGAAATATTTATATTATTCGTAATTAGCTGTATTATGGTGAATAGAGAACAATCAAAATTTTAGTTCCAAATTGCTTGAAGACATCTTATTTGCTGACAGGGGGGTTTTGAGGATAGGTATTCCTGGGCATACTGGACTACTTTGACATTGCAAAAGTGCAGATAAAGTCAGTTGAAGCGGAAGATATATTCCTTTAGATATCCTCCTGAGCTCCGGAATCGTACCTTATGGGCATATGGCTCCTCTCGTGTATATGAGCAACAATGATACAAAGGAAATGGCCTGCCTACTTCAACTAAATGCTCTAGTTATTCATTTGATGTGCAACTGATGCATTGGGCATACGTAGGTTGTAATAAAAACATAACATATGTAGGGCCATTTCTATAAGCGGCTCTCTGAGTATTTTGATACACAGTGAATATACGTATGATACCTGCATCTAACAAAAATATGAAAAGAAAAGATGGTAGATGGTATAAATGACAAACTTTAGAATAGCCAGTTCGATTTTGAGAAAAACTAGGCTCACGTTGATGAAGGAATATTTATACAGTTTCCACAGCGGGAAATTCTGAGAGCTGAGAGCAAATGCTGCTAATCTTGAAGTCACAACTCACATTGCAGAGAAGTGCAAAACGTGCATCAAATCTGGGCCGGCCTGATGTATATCTTATTAATCCATAATGCTACTACCAACACTATGAAGCAACCTATTACGACCCATTTCAGAGCGAGATGGCTCCACGGTAACGTGTGAAGACACTGGGTTCGATTCCTGACCGATATTTTGTCAGGGGCTTTCCCGGGACACCAGGCAAATGCTGTGAAGTATAATTATTACATATCCCGAACTCTCCGTCCCTAAATTTCATTTCACATTCATTTCAATCCGATCTTTCAGTATTGGTGATGGACGAGTTTGGCGCAGCTGTGTGGGGATTTTGCGAACTGTAACTGCTGTTCTCGACGGATGAGTTGTGTTGTAGTAGTCCACTCACCTGCTGGGTGGACTGCTGTCGCAACCCATGAGATATTCAAGTTTAATATCTTTCAAGGATGCAACACGAAGATTTTGAAGAAAATTAGTTCAACCTAAACTACCCTTTAAGTGTAAACCTTTTCGGAAATTTTGATTTTCTTAAAAATGACTGTAACGATTTTGATTAAAATGTCATATGTATAAGATATTAGGATGACAAATGAAATGTATGTTTTGAATTTTCTGGTTATAGCCCATGTAGTCCTGTTTACTCTGGATGACTTTTAATAACTCGTAAACCGTAAGCGGTAGGCCAAATTGTACTGTACAAAAGAAGTACATCTCGCTAAAACACAATTTCTGTCTGAATAATTTTGTTTTCTAGAGTGAACCATTTCGGAGATATTTCTTGTTATTTGTGTCAGTTTCGGAAAACTTAAATCTTCCGTGAAATGGAACATCGTTGTTCATTTTTTATATGTTAAGTATGCAATCTCAAAGCTTTAAAAGATTTGACTATCGAATAAAGCCTATTGTATTCTAATATTCCCCTCGCACCTACAACGAAATAAGCAATAAGATAATTTGTACAAATGTTTATCTTAACTAACACGAAGAACATATAGGAATAAGAGTTTGTAAGAATGGTTAATACAAGAGTAGAGAAAGTCATGTGAGAGCAACACTTCGGATTTTTCAATTTATTTTCTTCTAAAGCTTTCCCACAAGAACACAGTTAACTTTTAGTGACGTTAACACAGTCTCTTCATAATATTACAACAGTTCTCCTCTCGTAAATTTGATTCAGTCCTATCACAGTCTTTCTTCACTTTCTCTGTCTCTCATACACTAACTCTGACGCTACAATTACTCAACACTCATTAGAACTTCTTCACTTCAACGCGACGTATCTTTCACGGCGATAGTACCACATTCACATCTGTGTCGCACTCACTGACTCGACTCATGTCTGCAACCGCAACTCCTCTAACTCGTTGCCTCGACTCCTTATAAAGCGGGGATGGCGTCACAGGTCCTTTCTGGAACTTCTACAAACTCTCCGGCCACCGTTTGCCTCTCGAAGTCGCGCGAGGCAGCCTGGCCTTGAGCGCCATTGTTCGCTGGCCTGGTATGTGGTGTGAAGTAGCATAGCCCCCAAATGTCCTTTGTAGCGCGCTTGGCATCACAATCTCTCTCTCTCTCTCTCTCTCTCTCTCTCTCTGTGTGTGTGTGTGTGTGTGTGTGTGTGTGTGTGTGTGTGTGTGTGTGTGTGTGTGTGCATTATAAACAAGTTCACAAAGTTGAACAAATTTCTCTTTTATTGCTCCATTGATGATTTCGGGGGTCTTCACTTTTAGAACACCTTATTCATACTTTCAGATTCTGGGAGGATAGAAATTAAACTTGACTTGATTATCCCAGCTGGGAATAGAACCCGGGGCTCCGAGCAGGTACTCTACCGACTGAGCTACTGGGATACCCAATATGGTGTTCCCAAGTGATTCGTGAGTCAATTGCGGTCGAACGACGAAGCAAAAAAAAACTTGCTGAAGGCGTCCACTAGCACCATAGCATGATCTTTTAAATGGCAGTAAATTTTTATTACTGCTTTTTATTTATTTTTGTTAATGCTCGACTAATTAACGTTGTAGAATAACCATATTTCTACCATTTAGAAAAGCAAGAAGGAGAACACAGATAAAAAAATTGCACATATACCACTGTGATGTGAAACAAAAGGAAAGAAACTCAGGAAACTCAGGATAAAAATATTAAAGAAAGAGGGGAGGGGCTTATATCTCCAGAGGGTTAACGACCACTGCTGGCATATGCCATGGAGGCTTTTTATTACTAATTGTCTATTGTTTTCTCTTAATTTCTAGTGAAATATAACGGACCCAAGACTGTGCAAAAAGATATAAAGAAAGTAGGCTTAGACTCTGCATCCCACATTTTTTATCTAGTTTTTTCAATCTATTGCAATGCCTCCGTTGCTTTTCAACGCATTCTCCTCTTGAACTACACGTGGTTTTTTCTTACTCCGTTTTTTCTGCGCCCTCCTCTTTCTATAGATTTTTGTTCCGTGGACAGCGCGACCCACCCTTCTTCCTGTTGCCCCAGAGGAGAGTTTTTATCCGAACTCCCCTAAAAAAGGTAAGCTCCGTGTAACACGACCTCTTGTCCTTGGACGGTCCACATGTCCATTGTCACGCCTGCTTCTTTTCTTTATTTCAAGGCAGCACTCTTCTCGAGGAGTTGCACTCCAGCCCGTGCTGTTGAGCTAATTCTGTGCCGGCGTTATGACCCTTGGGCTCACGAAGGGTCACTTCGTGAAGGGCTCGCAAGCTTCAAGGTGATGTATGGCTCCGCTGCTGCTACTTGTGGATTCAAAACGTGCGACGCTCTAAGATGCCATTTCTTGTATGACCATCAGATTCAACAACCCAGCTATTAAAGATGTGGACACTTCAACATCTGAAAGCTTCAACCACTGCAAATCCTGCAACTGGGAAACAACAACCTCTTTCAGTGCTCAACTACCTTCAGGGAACCTGTCATCAATGAAAGGAAAAATTCATCCAGTTTAAAACAGCTTGCAAATTTGGTGAGACCTTAATTTTGAGAGAAGTGAAAAAAACACCCCTGAAGATAAGGCATGATTTGTCCATATTCATAATTTCATCCCCTCCTGATTTTCTTTTTCGTATCAAGAAATTCATGTTATTGATTAATTTGCCAAATTACTTATATACTCCTGTGCTTTTTGATTCCGTACCTCCTCAAACTGCGTTTTCTATTGCCTATACTCGTATTACCACCATGGAGAGAAACTGAGCCATCAACTTCTCATAAGCAGGCTATAGTGTTATGCATTTAGAAAACTCAAGGCCCAAAAAATGAGACATAGATCTAAGCAGGGAGATGTTTAAACCGTTTAGATCACGTCTGGGCAGCTCACGGAATACCTTGAGTGACTGTATTTTCTTTCATTCTTTCTTTTCTTCTTTCTTTCTTTTTCCGCTGCTAAAAATAGTTCTCAGTGCAAGCCGTGAGCGAGCTGCGCTCAGTTCCCTACGGCTAGTTTAGATACATAATCTTAGTTTTCGTAAGGTCAAATCTTAGCGAACAATTAGACTTGGTCTAAAGCACTTCACGATTCTTAAGATAAGGCGTATTGTACTTTTATCAATGAAGTTTGTGGTATAGAAAGACTGACTTCAAAGCGTTCTTCTATTTCAAGGATGTCCAACGTTTGCGAAAGAGGGGAAGATGGGTTTACCTCCTTTCACTATACGCGGACATTGCCACCCTTTAACCTCCAGCCGTGCATTGTGTTGCAGTGCCCTGCTGGTTAATATGTACGTTGTGTTTGATTTACGAAAGCACTTTCAAATTTTATGCACTAAACATCTGTTCATTAGTGACTTCTTTGGTACTGCTTACGTTTAAGAAATTTATCAATATTTGGCGACACAGCCGAAATGCATAGTCTTAGAAGATACACCAAGTGATCGTCGCATAACATATTGTGATACAGGCTTTTAATGTGGTTCAATTTGGAGGAAAAAATATATGTAGAGCTATTCTCCCTCTTAAACACACTCTTCTGGCAAATGTTTATTTCTCTATACACATGCTATATTTTAGTCGACATAAGCATTTTCAGAAATTACTTTCCTCCGAGTTCTCTTGCAAGTGCAAGGGGAATAAGGAAATAAAATAGGCTATAAGCGATAGTAAAATGTTTTAACAGCTGATTGCTCTTTGTAAGGCCAAGAGATACAAAAAAAAAAAAAAAAAAAAAAAAAAAAATAACGAATAACATATTCCTATTTGAAAAAAACAAAAAAAGTATACGCATTGGCAAATTCAAACAAACAATAAAGAATTTCTCGGAAATGGTTCCCTCAAAATAAAAAGCAAGTATTTGACATAAACCGAGTGTTTTAACGAGAACCACATTTTTTAGTTAGTAAGATTTTGTCTGTCTCTTAATGTTTACCATTTATTAAAAATCATCTAGAGTGAAGAGGTCTTCTGAGGAAATTCCCAGGAAATTCAAGGCATCACTTAAAAAAGTCCATGGAATCGTCTGTTTAAGTCCGTCACTGGATACTGACTGTCTGTCCTTCCGACTGAAGGAGTGGAGTGGGAGATAAAGCCGCCTATTACTAAGCATCTGCACCGAAACTAAGTTGGACATCCCTGTCCTAGCTCCTTAAAGTATATGGTTTTTTATTGCCTATATTGCCACTATATTGGACTATGTCAAACTTAATTGTGTTTGCACGCCTCGGTAGCGTGATGGTTAGCGTGTCTGCCTCACGCTCTAAAGGTCGCGAGTTCGAATCTCAATTAGGGTAAGTTATCCGGGTAAGGCTTTTTCCCAGATTTTCCCTTATCCTGAGAAGACGAATGTTGGGTAATTTAAAGCTCCATGGACCTCGGGCTCATTTGAGCATTATTTCACCCGTTTCATTCATTCACCGTCCGATATGACATTACGGTAGAGGGCGTTCATTAAAAAAAAAAAAAAAAACCGACAACAACAACCCTTAATTGTCATAAACATTCTAGTGATGTTATACATTTCGGAAACTCAAGGCCCAAAATGACACGTATATCTTAGCAGCGAAATGCTTAAACAGTTTAATCAGATCTGGACAGCCTGAGTGATCGCCATTCTTTATGTTACCTGCTAAACATACAGTTACAGTGAAGGCCATGAGCAGGCTGCTCTAAGAGAGTATCGATTCCCCTCGGCCGGTTTAGATACTAAGAGGGGTATATAACAAACTTAGTTTTGCTAAGTTCCAATCTTAGCAAACAATTAAACTTCGTCTAAATCAACAGGACTTCGCAATTCTTAAGATGAGCTCATTGTGCTTTTATGAATTCACTTTACAGAAGACTGACTTCAATACGTTCTTCTGTTTCTTTTTTCAGCCATTACAAATACTAGAGGAAAACCACCAAACAATCTGCGCGAGTTAGGTTTGAGAAGAGTATTAATGTTTTACTAAAAGAGACAAATTCAGGTGTTATTTCCAATTCTGGTAGCAAGTAAGGGAGTAAGAAAAAGGGAATAAGATTACCCTCCCCGTATGGAGGAGTTTAGGACTTACAAGCCAGTGCCTAGGGTCAGGCGCCTGTCGGGGTACACAGGAACCTATGGACCGGACAAAATGAAAACCTGGAAGCGGGTGGTCAGCCAAGCACCAGGTATGATAGTGAGGAAGAAATGCAGCCAAAATCGATGATTGGAAAAGTCATAATTGAGCAATTGGTGGAACGAGTAGCGGTGAAAAACCGGATAATCCGCAGAAAACCCGCCCAGACGCAGGTTCGTCCACCACAAATACCACATGCCGATCTCTGGGATCTAACCCGGGCCGTCTAGGTGGTAGGCGACGGTCTAGCCCCTCAGTCACACGAGTAATAAACAAATGAAATGATACATAGCAATTAATTAATCAATCAATAACAAAAACAAAGCTATTCCGAAAACCACTTCAGCTTTAGATAGCAAAATCACAGTGGAGATGAACTCTGATGAATTTGAAAAAGGACACAATCCAAAAATGCAAATGAAGAAATGACAGTATTGGAAAATATTATTATTATTATTATTATTATTATTATTATTATTATTATTATTATTATTATTATTATTATTATTATTATTATTATTATTATTATTATTATTATTATTATTATTATTATTATTATTATTATTATTATTATTATTATTATTATTATTATTATTATTATTATTATTATTATTATTATTATTATTATTATTATTATTATTATTATTATTATTATTATTATTATTATTATTATTATTATTATTATTATTATTATTATTATTATTATTATTATTATTATTATTATTATTATTATTATTATTATTATTATTATTATTATTATTATTATTATTATTATTATTATTATTATTATTATTACTACTACTATTATTTCTACTACTATTATTAGTACTTCTAATTTTAAATATAAATCCGTATCTGAAAGAACGGATTCGATTTCGAGCGCCTTTTCCTTGGTACGTTCAAGCCGATTTTTCAGTTGATGTCATTCTTGGACACAGAAGTATACCACATTTCCAACTGAGAGGAATACTCGCCATTGTTGCTACAGGAAATAAAGATTTTATGAATATGTAAAATAAATGCACTCGTAATATTCTAATTAAATGATGAACTGAAATAGTACATTGTACCTGAATTATTCTTTATTTAAATTTCCTCCATACTGTACTTCAGAATTTTCACACAATACTCACTATTTATTCCATTGTACACATTCGTATAGTCAAATCGTATAAAAGTGATCCACAATAAATATACATTTTTGTCAATTGTTTCGCTTGGTATCTTCAGTACTCGTTTACACCTTGGAGAGGAAATTTATAGAAGTATTAAAGTTTGCATTTTTATTACTTCCATAAGTGCAAACTAATAGTACTTGCTACAAGTTGAATCTAAATTAACTGGATTGACAATTTAATTTCTATATTTTTCTTGCGAGAATTGTGATCATTAGTTATTATCTAATATTCCATAGATATTAGATATGATAGCAGTGAGATTATAATGTTAGTGGCCTTTGCTTTTCGGTAGAATAATATCAAAGTCCACGGATAACGGAAAAGAAAGACACTGCCATAGTGTTGCTATTGCAATGTGTTTTTGCTGTTATAGTTTCGGCAGTTTTTGTCTAAAGGGAAATTATGTATGCACGAGGCTGTAGAATTCTACCCCTGAATCAGCATATCCCAATCCACAGCCTTCTTAGCTCAGTGGCAGAGCACTGGTCTCGTAAACCAGGGGTCGTGAGTTCAAACCTCACAGAAGGCAGTGAGTTTTTTGTGTTGTCTATATCGAAACAGCTAAGTTAACAGTACTTGATTAATTAATCTGATATAAATATATAATGGATCTGATTACACAAAAGTATTTAAGAAAGCAGTGAAAATAATCCCCATATGTTACGCAACCTATTTTTCGGAAGTGTAAAGCAATTAACCATATCGGACAAAAGAACTACTGTTAGAACTAGACTTTTAATGCTATTTTGTGCAGAAGTGCAGAAGGAGGGTTATACAGGGTGCAAGGAAAGTCATTACATTCCTTCCAACATGCGCTTCATAGAAACATTAGGAACAAAAAAGTTATTTTACTCTTTGATCACTCGATTTCGAAAAAAATAGATGGCTTTTAATCCAAATTAGATGCGTAATTCCACAAGAATGTACGAAGATAACAGTTTGTTACTTGTGAGGTGCGTAGAGTAACTTATTTCTGACTTAGCTGGCAGTAATTATGGGACATTACACAGGGTTTGAAAATAGCTAATCACTCAAAAGACGCGGAGAAATACTCGTATCTGCTTTTTCAGACGTGCAGTAAGTTGACAACGTTGCATTGATATTTATTTTTTGTTGTTTAACGACGCTATCAATTGCCAGGATCACATCAGCGTCGCCGGTGTGCCGGAATTTTGTCCCGCAGGAGTTCTTTTACATGCCAGTAAATCTACTGACATGGAGCTGTCGTTTTTGAGCACACTTAAAAACCATCGGTCTGGGCCGGATTTGAACCCGGGACCTTGGGAACAGTAGGCCAGCGTCTAACCAACTGAGCCACCCAGACCGACACGTTGCATTGAGATTGGTCAGAGAATTGACCTGGCTTCTGGATGTAAACAGGTCGAGCGCTTTCGCTTTCGTGTAATATTTTAGGAGCTAACGCTTTTGATTGTCCTACACTCGTAACATTGAAGGACAAGGCAGGGTATGAGTTTGTTTTCCAGACTCACCGTTACGGTGTTTATGTATTGAGCTAGAGAATGTGACCATCCACACAATCTGCAGTGTTGCCAGCTTGTTTCGACAAAACTAAATATCTCTGTAGAAAATGGTCAGAGACAAAAACCTAAGATACAAAATGTATTCCAAATACCGTGATCTACCACTGGTTTAAATTAATGTAATGACTTCACTTCCACCTGTATAATTCATTTGAAAGTGGACATATATTCAGGGAAATACAAAGTGGAGATTTTATAGCAAGAATTATTACAGCGTTAGTATAGTAATGAAATAGATAAACACACTGTATCCATGACGTGCATTTATGAACAAATAATGAAACTCCAAGTACATGTTTACTTTCTCTGCTGCGTAGAGACATGTACTCGTATTTGCATTAAAAGTTTGAAACCCCTGAAATCCCCCTCCACTTAAAAAAAGAACTTGGAATTTAAGTCCAGTATCCAGGACAAAGGTTACAATATTGGGTGACACCTCGCACACCTCGACCTACGCAGATCTATTGGGAGGGTAGGGATGAACCGAAGGGGCCACATGCCGTAGGAAGGTGAGCCACAAAGATGCGTGGAAGTTCTTAACAAGTGCTGAGATCTTTTCACCCCGGTGTCAGGCCCCGCCGAGCACCACGATTCCGGAACCACCCAAGCGTTTCCAGTATCCCTCAGCCGACGGAGTCAGCGTGCCGCGGGTCCGAAACCACCCAAGCGCCCCCTCCCTTCGGAGGCCAGCGGCCGTCCAACGCCACCTAGTAACGAGAACTGCAGTTACTATGCCCAAGCATTCGCGCCATCTGTCCGGCACCGTCAACACCACTCGCCTGAAAGCACACCTCAAAGATAGGGAAATGGAATGAAGGGATATGATGCAGAGGAAACCGTGGTATGAAATAATGCACATTCGCTTAAGTGACATGGAGAAATCATCCCAGTATCTTCCAAAGATGCAACCATTTTCTAGCCATTTTCTAGAAAATCAAAATTTTCGAAAAATCTTCCGACAAAAAGTAGTTTAGGTTGGAGGAATTTTCTTCAAAATCTTCGTGTCGCATCCTTGAAAGATATTAAACTTAAATACCTACCAACTTTGGTTTTTAGCTGACTTTTCGGTTTTGAGTGGTGCTGTTTATAGAAAGACACACACTAACACAGACATACGCAGACACCCGAACACACGGTGCTTTTTTTTCTTTTTTGGATTCAGGGAGCCTCAAAACATATATTTCCTCTGAAATCTTGACATCAAACTTTTGGGTGAAATATAATACTTCCTCTACTTAGTATACATAGTAGAGAAAATAAAAATTGATGTGATACGTTCCTCTCTCTACCCCTTTTAAAACGAACTGTTCTTACAAATACTAATTCCTCCACTTATTTCATGTTAAGTAATGGAAGTAAACATTTACACAAACAATTATGTTATTACATATTTCCTTGCAGGCACGATGAAAAGGAGATAATCTAATCTTTTAAGTGCTAGTTGCCATGTAATGGCTTTGAAATGCATGGCCAAAAGAAAAGGAGAATGAACAACGGTTTCCCATTTTAAGAAGGAATTTTAAAGTGCAAACCAATAACATAGAGAAGTGATAAAGTCCACAAATAAATTATAAATTATATAGATATAACGAATGTTTATCCTGTATGCTTTCCTAAACCACTTGACCAATCACCGAGAAATTCTGTACGTACCTATATGTATTTTTTTATGAAAAAGGTTTTTATACTATCCATTTTGTTATACAACATACTACATTCACATGTTTTTCTCTACTCCCTCTTCTACAAACAATTCATAGAATTTGCTCCACGTTTGAAATAGGAATGCAACATATTGCCTTCACACTCTTCTCTCTGCTCACTTTTCTTTGTGAAACTCATTCGCATGTCCTTCTTTACTCCTTCTTCTACAAACGACGTATACATTGTTTTATATGATTGAAATATAAATGTAACATGTTACATTCACAGCTTTCTCTACTCGTTTTTCTTCTTGTAGTATTGGTGATAGTTAAATAGTGCATTTGCATAGTGTCTTCACCAAATTTTCTTTATTTTGTTTGTTTTTTGTTCTTCAGGTATCCTAACCGTTTAACTCTTTGTTTAAGCGTATTAAGTAATATTTTTAAATGCCTCCAAAGAAACACTATTAAGCAAATTTACAAATTGACTTACTTGGCTGAACTTCGACCGGCTGATGTAGAGGATCACAAATTTTAGGGATGAATTGTTAAATCACTGGCAACGCTGGGTATTTCAGCTAGTATTTGATATAGCTTGTGTCCTTTAACGGAATCAAAATGTTTTGTATAGATTTTGTCTACCTCCCATGGTTTACCAGAAATGCAAAAGCCATTCAAGATGAAGAGAAAATTAAAGATAATGAAATATCTTAATTGTATGATAATTTAGTTCACTGGAGCCATTTTTGAGAAAATAAACATTTTCGAAAAATTTTCCATGTGAAGAGCAGTTTGGGATGGTGTTTTTACTTTCTCTACTGGTAAGCAGGGGAAGTATTGTACTCTACCCAAAAATTCGATGTCGAGATTTCACCGAAAATATGTGTTTTGAAATCTCTGAATAATAATAATAAAAAAGCATTTTTAGAAAAAGGTTCGTGCGTGTGCGTGTGTGTGTGCGCGCGCGCGCGCGCGCGCGTGTGTGTGTGTGTATATGTGGACAGTATAACTCAAAAACGAAAATTCGATTAAACACCAGATTTGGTATTTAAGTTTAATGTCTTTCAAGGATGCCAGACGAAGATTTTGAAGGAAATAGCCCAACCCTAAACTACCCTTTACATGGAAAAATTTTACTTTCTTAAAAATGGCTCTAATGATTTTGATAGTTGTCATATGTTTAAGATATTTGTATGACAAATGAAATGTATATTTTGAATTTTCTGGCTATAGTCTATGTAGTCCTGTTTACTCTGGATGACTTTTGAATAACTTGTAAACCGTAAGAGATAGACAGAATCTTACTGTACAAAAAATGTACTATGCCTGAATAAATTTTTTTATAGAGTTAACCATTTCGGCGATATTCATTGTTATTTGTGCCAGTTTCGGAAAACAACTTTCGTGAAATGGAACATCGTTGTTCATTTTTTTATATGTGAAGCGTGCAAAGAGAACGGGGTCCCAAAGTTTTAAAAGATTTGACTATCGCTCAAAGCCTACTGTATTCTAATATTCCTCTTACACCTACAAGGAAATAAACAATACGATAACTTGCACAAATGTTTATCTGAACTAACACAAAGAAGATATAGGAATAAGAGTTTGTAAGAATGGTTAGTACAAGAGTAGAGAAAGTCATGTGAGTGCAACACATCAGACTTTTTTTTAATCTTCGTGTGGTATCCCTGAAAGATGTTTAACTTATATATAAACTTGAACGAACAGAAAGACAGCTGTGTAGCTGGTATTCTAATCAACTGGATATTAAAGGGCAGATAGAAAGAAGAAAAGAAAAGAGAGGTATCAGATATATTCACCTACTGCCATCAAAGACTGCTATATGTGACACTTTTTTATTATATATACCTACCGTAATAAGTTGCAATTTAAGGAATAACTCTCGCCCCCAGTTTTACACACTCTCCCCTCCCCTACAACTTGTGGCGTGGTGTGAATATTTAGCACATAGCAGACTCCTAGAGGCAGATGTTACCGCAGCTGGATATTACATATTTAACAGGCGGTTGACCAGTATGTGCTATCCCATCCCACCCCACCAGACGGACTTCTTCCCCAACCATTTTTTATTGACTCCCTCTCAAGGTCACGCCTCC
Source organism: Tenodera sinensis (assembly GCA_030765045.1). Classification (NCBI taxonomy): domain Eukaryota; kingdom Metazoa; phylum Arthropoda; class Insecta; order Mantodea; family Mantidae; genus Tenodera; species Tenodera sinensis. The sequence goes on along the minus strand of CM060963.1, from coordinate 102,671,553 downwards.
CTTCCTTGTCCTCAGTATGTGGGTCAAAGGGGATGATGGCTACAACACCCTCACACCACTTCCTCCCACATTTCTCGTACAGACAATCCTGAAAGCGTCGACCATAATAATGGAGAGGCGCCGAACAGGGAATGGCAATCTACGTAATAACCAGATGCATAATATTCCTGTGTCATTATGCATATATTCTGTAAAATAATTCATGATCGTTTACTTACTGTTTCCATTGTTTTAACTCTAACCATAAGTTTATTTCCATATCCGTTATAGAAATGTATTCATATAAAAGCTTTGTTTCCACTCACTTTCGTTTATATTATGTTGCTCATGATATAAAATGAGCAGGACAATTTGTAATTATAGCAGACACAAAATTTAATGGTGGCTGAGACCTGACCATTGCTATTCTCTTTCCTGTTGCACAAATACATTTTGTGGGCGCAAATGATATTTGTACCACGTGATTTCACAGCTTGTCTAACTATAGGTACAACACTGCAAGGCGTGGCAAGCCTATGATTGGATTTTGTGTTGATGTCTCTTTCCATGACAGCGAGAGAAAAGACTGAATCGCGGGTGTTCTTTAAAACATGACTCAGTATGAAAATTTCAAACCAATAATAACGGATACCTTGGATGTGGCTGATGCCACAGAAAAACTGGTTTCAAATAAAGTCCTGTTTTCAAGAGATCTACATTTTTTATACATTAATTATTCTTTTCTCTATACCTTAGGTTAACCCCTTATACGAAATTATATAAGATTTCTCGCGAATGAAGAGGACTTTACAGGCTATTCCCAGAAATTTTTATTTTCCATTCAAAATCTCAGGCATATGTCACTTTAATTTAAATGGTCCAAGAATTTTTATAAAACTTAAATCTTTGAAACATTTACAGGCGAAGTGCAGTTTCGGTTGCAGTATTTTCTTAAGAATCCTTGCGTCTCAACTTTAAAAGGTAGAAAACTGAAATACCAAATAACCATTTTTTGGGTGTTACTTTGTCTGCTTTGTTTCATTATGTTTTAACGACATCACATTATAATAACTTCCTGTCCTTTCTATTTTCTTTTTTACTAAACTTATTTTCCTCTCTATTCACACTGTCTGTTTTTCTGTACACTAAAAACGTCCCCTCAGGGAGTGACCCACTACATATGCCCTCTTGTGCGGTATAAGAAACAAAAAACGTAACAGTCAAATCCCGTCAGAGTCCGTACCGCTGAAACAGCACCGCTTTTACATAATAATTTTGAAAAGATTATCTTTTTCTATATATGTAAATATGGGAAAATGTTACATCTAATGAAAGTTTGTTAATACAAATATGCACCACCGCAAACCGCAGAATATACGTTGAAAATCAATGACACTAGTCTTTGTCACACGTAATAGACTTTGACCTCACAATTTGCTGTTTCTGACCCAGTTTTTGTGTTGCAAAAGTGGGTCATAATCATAAGCAATGCCATGAATGATTGTCAATTTATCTAGAGAATTTGACTATCACGAGTTGCAGTTATTAAAACTATTTCACGAATTGGAGGATGATATAGAATATAAAGTGTTATTTAAAATTGTTGTGTTGTAATTACTAACTTCTTAAAATAAAAATAAAACAGGCATACATTAGTGTCCATTACAATATTAAATACCACCGACCTAGTTTATAATTTCCTTCAATACAAACTTTGTCAAAATGATTCCAAACATATTTGCTGTTGTATTCTGAATTCTGAAGCTTCCCTCTTCGAATTATTTCAGCATTAGAAACTTCATTGAAGCGAGCAGCTATTGCATCATATTACGTAAGCTATTGCGCATCTATTAGATTCTCTAACTTGGTCAGAACATAAGAAAAACAAAGGAGGTGATTATTAACATTTCAGAGAGGGTGATAGTGAGATTTCAATAACTTTTTTGTGAATAAAAGCTGTCATTGGTTGAAATTTGAAATTGTTATGCACTGAGTGTTTGATTTCAAGCAAGTCACGTATGAGTGGAATATTCACCGTAATTTTAAGAAACATGAAGGAAACTACAAACATCCCAGAAACACAGCTTAGAGAAAACATTAAACAAACGTCTGTCTCTAATGATTAAAGCTCCAGTGAAAATGCACGTGGTTACAAGTGTATGCCTTATCTTGTGAGCATTTCATGGAAATGTCCAAAAATTACAAATGAATAAAGATTTTACGATATGATAAGTTTCAAATTGTTTTATAAAATATAGGAAATTTGTCGATGGTGCAATAAAATGCAAACATATCCATCCAGAATATGCCAAGCCAGAAAAAAAATGGAAGGGAACATTTGACTCAAATACTTCACAGATATGCCAGCGCAAGTTTAAGGAGAAATTTAAAACTCAAAAGTTTTTATGTAGCTGCGATCTGTGGTGTTTAATCATACTTAATTGTTTACTAAACTTTCGCTGAGATAGCCTCTTTTCGATATTGTTCTTTGGAAGGATTCCATTTATTAAAAGAGAAATAATACAAGTAATTAATTATTATTTTGATTATAAAATAGCTAAATTATAGTATAGAATGTTGTGAGAGCATAATCGCAGAGCATTATACTCAAATTTCATAGACTATGTTCAACCATTGTCACTGGTATCGAGCCTTTTAATCACCTATTTGCTATTCGATGCACACGAGAATTGATAGTCACGCCTTCAACTGCTAAATTACTGATTTTATTGTTATGTTGGTCTTCACATAATGATATAGAGGGTACATATATGCTATAATCTTTAATATAGTAAAATTTCAGAAAGGAGAAGAAAAATTGAATGTATTGGAATGTTATTTACAATATGAACACTAATTATTAAATAAACAGGCTAACTTTATTTCAGATACGGGAATGAATAGTTTCGCTTGCAACTGCGTAAGCATGTGCGCAGATGGCGAAGTATTGCTTGCTGCATGTGGATCTTTTGATTGGTTAAGAATAGGTGCACTTTTGATTGGTGAATAGCAGTGTCATTATTAATGAGCGCACCTGTGTTTGGTAGATGGCAGTATCGTTACAAAGAGGTAGATATAGTGGTGGCGTAAAAGCGCTGTATTATACCATGGTTGAGCATAAAGTGAATTAAAAGGTGCACCCTACCGAAAGCTTTAACAGCTTTCAATCAGAAACATTCGTTGATCGGTAGTAAGTTTTCATTTCTACTAAAGTGAGACAATTCATCTGATTAAAACTAAATAAATAAGTTCGTTCCCGTGAAGAGAATGCAGTAGGTATTAAGTAGAAGCAGTGAAAACTACCTTAATAGTAATGGTAACACCTCAAAATTCCATGTATTCAACATATGGATAAGAAAAACGTTTCATGAATGAACTTTCCTGGGGGAAAGACCAAACATTTTTAAACGATTTATTACCTTTCATTCCGACGAACATAATGAATATGAAAGCTTACCGCTCTTTGGATCCTACTTCTGACACCAGTGCTACAAATGACAAGTCCAGAGACTTTCTCTCTAATTTTATTCACTCTTTTAAAATTGAAGCACAAAAGCACAATTTTCTTTCATCGTTAACACAATTTACTTCTCGTTGTGGCCTTGCAAATCACAGCTGTTCTGTCCTCTCATAACCTTGACACAAAACGTTAACACTGTTCGACTGTTTGCACAAAAACTCAGACGATTCACTCACTGAAAATTGTCCCAATACTACAAACTACTCCGACGCAACGATTAAATGTCCTAAAGTGTCTCTGACAATACACGCATTTCCTCAACACTGCTAATTGCTAACAGCGGTCTCGTTCAATACTTAACGACCTCTCGCCGCCGCACTCACTTGTGCAGGCGAGAATGCGTTAGCACGGATTTTTCTCGAAATTCACCTTTTTGTACACAAGTCCGGCCTGCTACATTGTTAAGTGTGTACTCACCGAGCAGTGATATAAGGTAGCTTAACCTTGAGCGCCTCTGGCGGACGGGTGGACGGCGTCACAAGGTATTTATTTTAAGATATTAATCCCATCTATACCCGACATCTAGGCCGCACTATTAAGTATTATATTCCACCCCAAAATATCTTGGTGTCACTAAAGGCGCTTGTAAAGAATGAGGAATGCAGCCGCAGCTGGATTGTAGTTCTTTGCTACCCCGCTTCCATCCAGAAGGAAGCGATGTCGAGGCTCTACCAGAAATATAAGCTTTGAGGAATCTTAATGAAAAGGTGTGTGTGCGCGTGCATGCGTGTGTGTGTGTGTGTGTGTGTGTGTCTGTGCGCGCGCGTGTGTGTTTCTGTGTGTGTTTGTGAACAGCATAAGACTTTGCATAACTGGTAAACCATAAGAGATAGAGCAAATCTTACTGTACAAAAAATGTAGATCTCGTTAAAACATAACTTATGTCCAATGCATTTTATGGAGTGAACCATTTCGAAGATACTACTTGTTATTTGTGTAGTTTTGCAATATTTAAGTTTTTCTCAAATGGAAGGTCATTGTTCACTTTTTTATCTCTTGGTCGCACAAAGAGAACTGAATTTAAGGCTTTAACATATTTGACTATCGTTCAAAGCCTACTGTATTGCTTCATTCCTCTTGCACCTACAAGAAAATTAGCAACAAGACAATTGCTGCAAATGTTTAGGAAGATAGAGGAGTAAGGATTTGTAATAACAGTTAGTAGAAGAGTAGAGAAAGTCATGTGAGTGCAACATATACGATTTTTACTGCTTCTGCAATAAGACAACTGCTATAATCGGTTATTATTTACAAACCATCTATAATATTCTTTTGCTGGAAACTTTCAGTTTTAAGAAATTAAATGTGGGACTACATATAACTTATATGCCTATCTAAAGTGCAGAATTGTGCTGTAAACTGACGAATGGTTCCATGATAAAAGGGTTACAAAACACTTGGGCGTGGTGCTGAGGTGTTGACTCTATTAAACAATGTGACTGTGTCCTGTCACTGTTTTCAGACAATTCATTCCCTATCATAATGCAACACGTGCGTGTTACTTGGTCAACAAACTGCGATTGTGTCACACATTTCAAAATAAAGCGCTCAAGCTACGCAACAGGAAACCATAAAAAGCACCCCTCCAAAAGCTTAAATGCACTCACCCGTTATCAGCACACAAGCGAATTATATCTCTAAAACAAAAATAAAAGATTGATTTTTACTCTTTCTCAACCTATATATTGCAAGCAAGCAACGGCAAAGAAAGTTGGTATACTGTTCACTTAATTTTAGAGTAACCAAATTATTTTATGGAAATGTAGGGCTCTGTGGTAAAAGGATATAACAGGACATTGGAGAAAAATGTAGGATGTTATCGGTCAATGCAAGAATAATATAAAGTTACAATTTAAGTGCTATTTATATATACATACCCATAAACACATACATTTATATCATCTTAAAATCCTGAAACACACAATGTTAAATTTGATCATCAACAGTCAGTCATATGCACTTCTCTGAAGAACTAATCTTGACTTTGGCTTGGTAAATACAATTTTACCCTCTGGTCGACTTACACCACCAAAACATGTGGTTGTATTGTCATCTCCAAATGCTACACAATTAAGTTTGATCTTGATCTTAACTAAAAAGTTTATGATTTCTTAATGAAAAATCATTTTAGAGAACAGCTGGAAACTTTAAAAAAATAACATAATCCTTATCAGTTTAAAAAATTCCATAGCCAGTTCTTCAGCTAATCTAAGATCAATGTACCAAATTCACAATTTTAAGACCGTATTTTTGTGTAAGCCCTCTGAAGTAATTCCAACTGTAAATATACAGGCAACAGAAAGCCCCTGAAATAACCATGTTAAATTATAGGTAGCGTAGGCTGAGTTCTCCTGTTCATGTGTGATACAACGGAGGAAGAACTGATTTTGATTGACATTATAACGACGAGAAATAATAACCATACATCGAAAAATGAATAATTCATCGTGAAATTTTGTGATTTTCACAAAAAGGAACTATATCGTCAATAATTATTCATTAAGATCAATCGAGTGCGCATAGATTAGAAAAGAACATTGACTTTTCACAATCACTGACTGTCCGCCATATTCAGCGAGAAAATTGTAAAAGTGTTTCACGAGAAGAATATTAATTTTAAAGCGTTAATAAATTGTTGAAAACATTCATTAAAATAATATTGATTGTTTCATCTATAAAACAGATCCGTACTACTCCCTGTGACAATAGTAATAGAATCTTATAGCTCTCAGACTGATGCTAGGCCCCGAGTAACAAAACTTCATAAGACTCATTCCAACGAGGATTAATAAAAGCAAAATAGCACCTCAACGGTCTGCTTGAACTGCAGTAACAGCAACACAATTAAAAATCGTTATAATTTTCATTTCAAGTACACTGATGAAATTCCCGATTTTGTTATGAACTTAGTTAATACAAGAAGGATTTTTTTTCTTATTTTCAAAAGGTTTCTTCATTTTATTCATCCTCAGTACTTCCAGTAACTGTTCTCAAATAAATAAACCGTTTTCACTGAAGGCATATGCATATAGGATATGTAGATAATCAATACATTTTTATATAGTTAATCTTGTAGGTACATTTACCTCATTTTTATCAGCAGACATATATATTTGTTAAAGAGAAGAAGCGATGTTTTGTACAGAAAGTTGGAGCAAACAGAGAAAGTAGAGCAGAATTGCATTACAGTGCGTATTTGGGTAGAAGGATCCTGTCGTATCTTTACTCATTACTACCCTAGGGCCTTTTAAAGCCTCCTAAAACGTTGGTCTTAAGTAGTAATTTGTGTCTGGGATAAAGGTGGCTCTAGACGAACCACATTAAAGTCTGGTAATGACAACCTCAAATTTATGACCATGTTAGAGAGATAAGAGGCAAGTAAATATCATCTGTCTGTTCCTTTTTTCTGGAACACGGATTCCACATTTTTGGGTGATTACAGAAAAAGTTATTGGGGTCTAGTAATCGCTGGACAAGGACATATGATAACCAAATCCTCACGGAAGTTCTCCGGAAGTGCCTGTTCTCGATTTTTGCTTCAGGAAGAAATGATTCACTGTGTGACAAAGGTACCAATGAGAACAAGAATTTTAATGTAAGCCTGTTGCCACAGAATGTTCATTGCTTTCTAAATCTTTATTTAGATGGATTCTGAGCATTACAAACGTTTTCTTATAATTAAGTTGCAGTTTAAATATAACAGGTGTTCGTGAAATTAATGATCATCTCTATCCTGATCTAGACAGGATCAACAGAAATTCTGGTACAATGAGTAAAACTTTTTTTGTTGTTTTTTTTTCATTAATATAATTTCAAAGATGTTTAAAAGATAGGTCACAGGTACTATATTATAATTATGTCATGCCATAATGTTAATTTGTGGTTCCCCAGGGTTTCAACTTAGGACTTCTATTACATTTACGTTTTATCAATTATTTATCTCATGTTAAACATTCCAACGTTTTAATGTTTGCTGATGATGTTAAACTATACGAAAGTATCACCAGTGTTAGAGATTGCTCAGAAATTCAATGAGACCTAAAGTCTCTGTATAGTGGAACAAAGCGAAGAAACTCCCATTCTACTCGTATGTTAGCAAGCGTGTAAAATTACCTAGAAGTAAAAATCCCATTAAATGTGTTGATAACATAAATACGACACTATTCGTTGATGTATTTGAAAACAAAGATCTAGGCGTATATTTTACATCGTCACAGATTTAAGAGACTTATGGAATTAATCGTAGCCAAATCGTTAAAATGCCTAGACTTCATTATTAGAAATTCATGCACATTCAAAAATATGTTACTTCGACTCTACAACTTGTCTGTTAGACAACATCTTGGATATACATCTATCATTTGGAATATTAACATCACAAAATGTGTCAATTTAATAGAAAAAGTACAGTCAAAAATTTTAAATATGTACTATTTAAAAGAACTGGATGTTAGCCTACATACATGAACTTCGAAACTATTTTTAAGCGCTTGAAAGAACATTGTGGGATTAATTTTTTGTATGAAGTCTTACACTTGATTATTGAATGATCGTCAAAATATTGAAAACTAGATGTTTTATTTGCCAAATAAAATAAGTAGATCCAAGAGGTTATTTTTCACCTCAAGAGCAAATACCGAAATGTATAAAAATTCACCGCTAAACAGAATTTTGTGTATGTATGTGTGTATATATATAACAATCTTGACTATTTTGATGTAGATATATTCAACGTGGCATAAACTCAGTTAAAATTTTCACAGTAAATAATTTACACTTACATAGACTAATTAAACTTCTAAGATTAGAACTGATTGTATAGCGTAATCATCATGGCACCTTTTCTTTTATTGTTATTTCTTTCGTCTTTTTCTTTTGTCTTTATAACTTTTATTTTATTTATAATTTTTGCTTGTTTCATGTTCATAAGTTAGATTTGGAGGTTATTGTAAGTAAATGTACTTGATAATGAACTTTTTAATTGGGTTTCTGCGTGTTGTGTTCATAATAAATAAATAATGAATGAATAAAGGAATGAATGTCAGGCGCATTAACACTGAGCTCTAGGGTGGAAATGCTGGAAGTGTGATTATGCACTACACTTAGACTACCAGGAGTCCTCAGATCTTATACTGGTGGATTTCATTCTGTCGAGGCAGATGAATAGGTCGAGAGAACACAAAAGATCGCAACGAGTATTGTGGTAAATAGCGCGAAAATCATGGAGCAGTCACATAGTTTCATGTTGAGATGCATGGAATTTGTAACGTATTGTAAAGTATTTCGAACAAATCAAAACCAAATAAACGATAACTTATTTGATTTTTGCTATAACTTGCATTGAATAAGTTGCATTGATCTTGCACACAATTACATTGCCAAAGTTTTTCTTATTAGTTGAAAAAAGAAAATGAGTTGGCACCATAAAGAATAATTCACCCAAGAATGATATAAACACTAAAGGTGATTCTGTGTCAAGTGAGGAGAAAATATGGTTAGTTTACTTTTTACCTTCCTCGTGCCAGTCTTGTGCCATTATACAGTACTAATTTCCGTCATGAAGTGAAATTGTATAGGTGTAATTTATTTGTAATAATACTACGAGAGGGTTTGATATGACGATAATTTTGCGAGCGCGAAGGGCGAATAAAGGTATCCCAAATATGAAAACCTTGAGTGATATTTGGTTAGAGTATTCCGCGAAATAGTTAATTACTCATTTGTTGAATACTATTTAATATTAATAGCGATTTAAAAGTAAACAACTTAGAACTTACAATAACATTCATACATTTTAATTAAGATATATTTTCACAGTTGGCACTACGACTAATCCAGTAAACTGCGAGCTCTAAACCTCTTTCGTTGCAAAACATCTGATTCCATGCATATGACCTGTTCTCTTCATAATCTTTGACTTCGCCTCTTCATTTAAAATATCAATATCCTTACTAAAATATTCGTCGTATCTTTTGGCTGCCATTTTTGAATGGTCCGCTAATTGTTTTTACTGCGAATGGATACGTCAGATGTTCAGGAACGTAAGAAAATGTTTAGGTTGATGGAACCGCAAGCAAGAGATGATATAACCAAAGCAATAATATTAACAAAAAGAGGTGATAATCTGACCTGAGTAGAATAGTCAAGCTAATATCCTATTTTAGTAAATTAGTTTCACCACTTTGAGGCATGTTGATACTCAGCGTAAGACAGGTTGTCCTTTTTGGACTAGCATATTCGACTTTTCCTTCCACACGTGGTGTGACCAATTTTTTGTGAATAGTTTATTTAAAACACACACACACACACACACACACACACACACACACACACACACACACACACAAACTCAGATTGGAGACACGTGCTTGGACACACGTGCTTTCTGTTAGATCATACGTATTTTCATTCTGAGAAAGCAGGTTACCTGATACTTGGGGTGGTTGATGTTTTTAATCTTATATTTTTCCTGTATTGTTCAGTTCATAGGTATTACTTTATTCCCTTTTTCACCCATCTTAAAAAAGCTCTAAGGATCTTAATAGCGCTGTAAATATATTAAAACAGCCCTTTTCACTTTCTGGTCTTTTTTAAGGTTAATTAAAGGAAAAGCCATGCCTCAGGAAAGGTTAGTGATGAACCGCACTGCCGTCCAAGAACAGCTGTCAAAATCTCAATGTTTGAGAATATGCGTAACGTATAGCTAACACAGTCGAAACTGACGGCATCTAATTCGCGCATAACTTCGATCATCATTATCATCATCAACAGCGTTTCCCAGTTTAAGCCAACAAGGCTCTTTCCGGCCTAATAGAATTTAATTAAAATTGTTGTATCCACTTTTTCTTGATCTACCAATATTTGTTTTACCTAACGCTCAGCCTCGTTAGGTCTCGGAGACGCCAATTAAGAGGCTACTTGATGAAGAAGTAGCGACCCCAGGTTGCGAAGACGGCAAACCCAGGACGCTGGCTACGTCCCAGGCTCCAGTACTGCACCTCACTTATGACGCCTACAGAGTTAGGGGATGCAGCTGCCGTGCGGTAAGCCTTGACCTGTGGAATCCCTGGTTAACCTATGGCCGAAGCAATACCTTCCACCGGTACATAGCGCTTTTTGTTAACCATTTTAGAGCTAGATATGACAACTTGATCGTCTGCAAATAATTGAATATCTGCAAAACTTGGATTCCCTTTAAAACTGACCCATTATGACATAACTGTTGAAACTTCATTTATCTGTCATTGCTCAAACTTAAACTTGATCGAGAGAGCCTGATTAGTTTAGAGGAAACAATCTTACCAACTATGCACGTTCCTTCTCGGGTACCTATTGCATCACTGATAAACCTGAAAGAAGCAGGTCTGAGCGATTCGTTAAATTTTGTTTTCACGGTACCAGGCCGAGAGACCCAAGAGAGATAAGCAGCTGATTAGCATTCAGGTAATTGTATGGTATGCGTGGCAACACCTACAATTATCTCGGTAATTATTAATGTCACGGCCACTCTGATCATTCATAGGGTTTACACATTTCTCTTGTGGCGAAGGAAACATGTTAACTGTAAACATTCAGTGAATTAATTACTCGACTCTCCTACCCTGCCCTGGCGCGCTCCTCTGAATGCCTAACTATTCCATTATCACATTCCAAATAATATAAAAAATAAACCATTTGTGTTGAGTTGAGAGGCTCTTGATCGTTTACTACTGTGTATTCTAATATGAGTAATTGAAACGTCTAATAATACCAATGTAAATACACTGGGTGAAAACAAAGAAGTTAAAAACAAGCGTATATAAGAGTGTGACATTTTTATTACTACAAAGTGAAATGTCATTCCATAGTTACCAGTTTGTACATATCGTAAGGTTCAAATACATAGTACCTGTTCACTTTCTCTGCTACGCACAATAGAAGGGGAAGTAAGGTATTAGACCCAAAATTTCGATGTCGAAATTTCACCTGAAGTATATATTTAGAGGCCCCCTGAATAAAAAAAAGGATTCTTAGAAAAATGTGTGTGTATGTGTGTGTGTGTGTGTGTGTGTGTGTGTGTGTGTGTGTGTGTGTGTGTGTGTGTGTATGTGAACAGCATAACTCAAAGTCGATTAAAAACGAAAGTTGGTAGTCCAGTTTAATATTTTTCAAGGATGCGACACGAATATTTGGAAGAAAATTTCTCCATCCTAAATTACCCTTTACAATGGAAAATTTTTCAAAATTTTTTATTTTCTCAAAAATAGTTCTAACGATTTTCATTAGAATGGCAAAGATATATTTATGGCAAATGAAATATTTTGAATGTTACAGCTATAGACCATGTAGTCCTGTTTATTCTTGATGACTTTTATCTAATTGATAAGCCATAAGAGATAGACCAAGTGGCACTGTAGAGACAATGTGTTGTGTTTCTTGAAGGAATGTTCACCGAGTTTAGGTAGCAGACCGATTGCACCTATTTGGCATTTTCAACCCTTGAAGTTAAAGATGGGATCTCAATATCCTAGCTCGATTCTCTCGATATTTCGTGGTATCGAAGTATGTCTAATACTTTGAGATAGACTTTCGAAACTTTTTCGATATCATTAGAATTATAACGTTTGTATTACTGACAATTGTTGCGTTTAATTTTATGCTAGATATGGAATGAATGGAGTCAAGACTTCAGTTATTGTCTCCAATAAGTTTCTGGACTACAGCTCTCGACAGATCTTAACTGTAACATTCCACAGGTTGTTCTGTCTTAATGAATACATGTAATACATGGAGGAAAGTAGACATACCTATGTTAAATGCAGCGTTAACTGAGTTGTGAATGAAACTGATTTAACGATGCACTAAATTACATTTATGTAATAGTCTGGCTGGTGGATTAAATTTACCTACTCCAGTGATCAAAATCTCTAAATCCAGCAGAAACAAATCAGAACTTAAGGTGAGAGATAATACAACGTTATGAAATACTTAATATTTCCTTCTATCTGTTTGTGTTTCGCATATAAAATTCAGCTCACAGCGTACATAGTAGGTATGCCGTGTGAGTAATTTCTATAAATATTTTGTTTAACCGATGTGCAACTGTAATACCCCATAAAACTTGAGTGAAGTGTGACACTAGTTTGAAGTACACAGTACTATGGCAGAAATAAAATTTTATGGCGGCTGATAGCTGGCCATTACTATTCTTTCTGTTGTGCAAATAAATTTAGTGGGCACCGGCTTTACAGCATGATTTCACAGCGTGGTTAACTGTACAACACCGCAAGGCGTGAAAAGTCTCTGATTGGATGTTGTGGTCAGCCATCCGCCATTAAATTTTAGCAGTGTGTATTTTCGCACGATGGTAAGTCACAAACACTTGTTACTCTGATTCCCTTCTCGCATGGAGGCGAAATGAATGAAAGAAAGGTTATGATGGAGTACTTAGTGGAATGAATGGTGAGGGAAACTGTAGAATGGGGTGTCTGCAACTTTTATTAGAAGTGGGGAGTATTATTAAGTTATTTTGAGTTAATTTTATAAAGCAAAATATTTCCTGGATACCAGGATCTTTTAAAAGATTTAATAAGGGAAGGACTATTGAAGCAGTTGCTTGCACTAAGAAGTATTTTAAAAAAGCTTCTTTAGAAAAAAATATTTTTACTAGAGGAGAGAAGCACAAAACCCGGAGAAAATCCGCCCAGACGCCACTTTGTTCACCACAAATTCCCTTGCGGTGCCCTGGGATCGAACACGGGCAGCCTTGTTAAGAGGCCAGTGGTCCACCATACAGGGTACAACAAAGTTAATACAGCCATGAAAAATATGATTGACCGCATTAGGAGAGCAGACTATTTCTAAGTCCCAAGTCGTGTTTCAGCGTGATTTACACAAATCGATATTTCCTACATGCAGCTGAGTTTATTGATGGTCTCTGTTCCATGTTATTGTCTGTCGTACACACAAATAGGTTGTATCTTGAATCACCACTCGCATTTGCATACATACTTACAAATACAAATGTGAGTCTCCAACAAACATGGCATTTAGAAATATTCTGCTCTCCTAATGTGCTGTCATTTTGTCCATGAGATGTGAAAATGAAGAGCAAACAAAACATTGATAGCATGAGTTTATGCACAGAAAGCTACTAATAAGGACACATTTCGGTGTACAAGCTATCGCCCTTATATCCTTTTACATAATGAGCAAACAGTATCGATATCGATAGCTAAAATCAGTATCAAATCAAGTATCGAGATATAGTAGTATCGTCCCATCACTACTTGAAATGGAACTATAGTTTATCTAATTAGCTTACTATTTTATCCAATTATTCACAGTAAAATCTTCAACAAATGAAAAATGAACTTATAACATCTTAAATAATTGAATTTTGGGGAAATTTTCGGTGTATTGGCAATGATTATTAAGGCTTCAAGCCATTCATCGTTTTCTGTACATCTATGTCACTACACAAAGAAATAATTTCTTCTTTTCTTGACGCGAGTGTTTATTAAATATTTTATCGACTTAAGTCACTTTGTCACCTTTGGAATATTGTAAACGAACCGTTATCACATGTCGATTCGTTTATTTATTTTTCTACTACGTATAGTAATTAATATTGTATTCTACCCAACATTTCGGTGTAGAGATTTCGCCGGAAATATATGCTTTGAGGCCCTCTAAATAAAAAAAGCAGTTTCAGAAAAAGGTCCCTGTGGTGTGTGTGTGTGTGTGTGTGTGTGTGTGTGTGTGTGTGAGAGTGTGTGTGTGTGTGTGTGTGTGTGTGTGTGTGTGTGTGTGTGTGTGTGTGTGTGTGTGTGTGTGTGTGTGTTTTTCTGTGAACAACATAACATAAAGAAAAATCTGTTAAAAATTTGGTATTTAAGTTCACTATCCTTCAAGGATACGACACGAAAATTTTAAGGGTATTCCTGCACCCTAAACTAATTTTCTCAAAAACGACTCTTAACGATTTTGATTGAAAGCCGTATGTGTTTGCGGCAAATGAAATGTGTATTTTTGAATTTTCTGGCTGTAGCACATGTAGTCCTGTTCACTCTTGATGACTTTTGCATAACTCGTAAACCGTAAGAGATAGACCAAATCTTACTATATAAAAATGTAGATCTCGTTAAAACACATACGCTATATCAAAATGCATCTTGGATATACTCTTTGTTGATTGCTTGAGTTCAACAATACTTGAACTTTTCTCAAATGGAAGGTCGTTATTCACTTTTTTATCTCTTGGCAGTGCAAAGAGATTGTAATTTGAAAGATTTGAAAGATCTGACTATCGTTCAAAGCCTACTGTATTCCCATATTCTTCTTGCACTTAAAAGAAAATCAGCAATAAGATAATTTCTGCAAATGTTTGTGTCGACTAACATGAATCAGATAGAGGAATAAGAGTTTGTAAAGATACAAGAGTAGAGAAAGTCATGTGAGTGCAACACATCAACTCTTTTTTTATTTGTTCCAGGAGCTATATTATGTCTAGGCTTAAACATTTAGAAACTTTATCTTTATAAAGTGCAGAATTTTGTTCTCTCTGAAGACACTTCTCTTGTTCCATCAAACATCACTATGTACCACTTAAATAGCAATAATTGTATTTTCTAAGCAATTTCGTTATCTACAGTTAGTTTGCGGGCATTTTCCCAGCAGGAGTTCGTGATTTTCTCATGTACCTCCGCGACCTTGACCGGGTTCCTGCGTGCCTTCATCTCATGCTAAATCACTACTTTTGCTGACACTCAGTACCGCTTATCTCCAATGTTTATTAAGCTTCGAGTCTACAAATTACGAGAGATCCAAACCCAGATAAAACAAAAGGGAGGAAAACGTTGCTTGCAACCTTCGACCCCGAACAACTCACGGTCCCACCGTGAAATTTGCTTTTCGCGAGCACCTGCACCATGCATCCGGTTTACGGGGAAGCAAGTGGTCCTTGACGTCTCTGAGAATTTAACTTCCTGGAAATATTGCTGTCTGCAGAGAAGCATAATAATGTTTTGTCTATGTCTGTTTCAAATAACCACGCTTTTGTCTCGTTCAAGTTGTGGCATAATGAAGCCAGTGCTCTCCAAGCGGTTATAGTAAGTATTCCATGGAAATGCATATTTTATAGGAATAAAGGACTCAAACTTAGTACTTAACCATTTCATTACCTTCTGGTACCAAACATGTATACTTTTCCCATGCTACATGCATGTTTTAGCGTATGCATACTACATACTGTGACAAAACACAAGTCTAGTTACTTTTTGTCACTTTATTTCCGTTAAGCTGAATCATAAAACAGTCGTCTTTTTTATCGTGAACACAATTCGTTATGACGTTACAACTCACAGTGTTTTGTCCTCTGGTAACCACGACAAGTTATGTTCTCTCTGTCTCACAAACTGCTTTCGACGATACACTCACACTCACTCAAGCCGGCTATAAAAACTGCTTCGCAGAACAAACAATTCCGACGCGACCATAAAGTGTTTAGAACTGTCTCTGATAACACCCAAATTCTCTCAACACTAACTCACACACACACGCACACAAGTAGTAAGATTTTATAAGATGTGAAGGTTTCACGGCGGTGATTATTAATTAGTCACTCAAGTCACCAACTGGTAACATCCATAAAAGTGTTCGAGTTTTCGGCCATATTAAACTCAATGGCTATCAATTGCCTCGAACGATTTTATAGGTATTACATGGCTAGTAATTCGAGAAGCTCTAATTAGTAAGATTTTGTCTGTCTCTCTTGGTTTATCAAAATTGATCCACAATGAAGAACACTGCTGAGTACTTTGTCAGAAAATTTAAGATACATATTTCATTTGTCATAAAAATATATTTCCGAAAAATGTTCCATGTGAAGAGTGGTCTGGGGCAGGGGGAGTTTCTTGTCCATCTTCGTGTCGTATCTTTGGCATTTAAACTAATTTTGTTTTCTGAGATTCAGGTACACACATACACGGATCTTTTTCTATTTTTTTTTTTAATTCTAAAAAATAGCCCCACAGCTCAACAGAATTTTCCGGATCAAGGCTACCGCACGGCCGTACTCCAGGTGGGGCGTTGTCAGCGTCCCAGTTCCAGGCCGGTTATGCGGTCTTTTCGACCAGGGGCCGCTACTTCTCGATCAAGTAGCTCCTCAGGAACCTAACGAGGCTAAGTGTACCCCAGACCAGGTCTCCCAGTGAGGAGACGCCGTTACCGGGAATGGAACCCAGGTCTTCCGCTTGGTAAGCAGCTGTGCTAACATTGCGCTGAGGAGGCGACCTTTCAAAACATGTATTTCTGATGAAATCTTCTATTGAAATTGTGGGTGCAGTGCAGCAATACTTCCCATACCTACTTACTATACATAGTAGAAAAGGTAATAACACCTCATTTTGTAAAGATGAAGCACTCTCATTTCTCTAGTGTGAAATGCTTGATAATGCTGGTAAAAACGCATAAAAACTTCAATTTTTGAATGAACGTACCTACTTTACTTTTGAGTGATTAAAATAATGCTAGCCATTGTCTTTAGTAGTTGAGTAGCTACTTAAAACTCGTTCTTAATTGCAATACAGAACCTTTGATGACATAATTAATAGATCTTATGACAACGCTACCTTAAGCAAAATTTTTTCTTAAGCTCCCAAGCGTATGGTAGTCATCTACCCGCGTACCGCCTCCTCGTACCCATATAAAAATTTGCAGTGTGAATTATATGCAGTCCCAGATCATTTGCAAGTCGTTTTGGATAGTTGCCAATGTGACCCATGACCAGTTTTGGTGAAGAGGCTTAATATCTTTCGACGTCCGCTGAAATATGACGTGTAAAGCGTAAATTGCAAATTAATAGCAATTCAACATTGCCATCACCATTCTCCCTTAAAGTGTTAAAAACAAAAAATCACACGCTATAAAGTAATTCTCTTAAGCAATTTAAAGTGCTAAGGTGTAAAACGCAAATAAGGCGTAAATAAGCGAAAACTACGGGAAAAAGAAGATAATGTAGAGAACCTGATGATACCTAAACTTGTTTTACAAGTTATCTAATCGGAGAAATGGCCTCATTAGAATAGATGAATACTCTGAAAATAACTGAAGGCATTTGTGACCTCTTGGCAAAATGTAAACTTTGCTAAAATTTTACATATATTCAATTCTGGAAAAGAATGAGACAGCAGCTAAATAATAAATTTTAATCCGAAAGTTCCCTCAATCAGCCGCTAAATTTTTCGAACTCTAGCACCCCCCTCCCCGTGGGCGCTACTTCTGAAAAAAATCTATCGCCATACACAACGTAAAAATGACACTCGAGAGACACGTGATATGATTTAGAATGCGAGGTTTTTTCTTAAGCCCCGCCTACATATCACTAGCCCTACCAACGTTCCTATTTACGTGGTCTAATCCTAAATACCTGAGCAACCGTATGTGCTGCATAATTTTCACTGCGTAAATTTATCCTCAATCCTAGGAATGAGGTTCCCATTCCATTTCCCAGAAATGGATTACCTGTATATTATCGGCCTGATTTTTAAGACATTTGACTTCCCAAAACGCCTTGAGGTATATTTCCATAGAAATGAATAATTTAATAAATTAATATATCCTTAATTATTCTTATTAAGTTGGTTGATACATTACAAATTACAGTCTGGCATATTACACTCGCTTTACGTCTCTTTTGCGTCAGCGCTTTCACTAATCAGAATGCAATATGTATTGTGTAACGGCCAATTAAAGCACAATGTTGGTCATGCACACTGTGGCGATCACATAAAGTTACTCCCAGGGTAACGTTATATGCGCTTATAAGGAATACGTTCACCTTAGGTGCAAAGCATAACAATTCTCCAAGAAAGCACTGGACAAGGACTGCGTACTTCTCCAGTATTTAACAGGTTATAATTATAGGATTTCCAGGTAATGAATTCCAACTATAGGAACGTGGCGGCTAGTTTATGGCTGTTGGTAACATGGAGAACCATTGTCTAACATGTGCTAATCTCTAACCTATGCGTGCAGGAGGTCATAGCTTTGTTTCTCTGCCCAGGTGGTCAAAGCATTATTGTCACTAAGTTTTCCTTGACAATACCATAAAGGATATCCCCACGTGCGGTACTGTTGGTCACAACAGAATCTTAGCGTTTTCCCCTACTTTCTTGTTCATCACCACTCACTGCACTGGTCCTTAGAGAAGATTAATACTGCGACCAAGTCAAATACTATTTTGAGCAGGAACAAATTTATTGGACTTCAGGAAGAAAGTAAGAAACGGATGTGTTCCACTTACATGACTTTCCCTACTCACTCTTCCGCAAACTGCAGCGGCCAGGCTGTCCTTCTAAGGGCTATTGCGCTGGTGTTTAATTTTAATGGTTTTTTAAATCAATTGCTCTAGTAAGCCAAGGAAACGTAGGCTAGTTTTATAATCACGTAGCTGCAAACAGTACGTGAATTTTCCGATGTGCTGCTAGTACATTTTGTACCGCTGATTTTACCTTTTCCCTTGCATCACTTACCGAGCTTCTCTCGTACCCACGAGTTATACTTAAACTTATTGCAATTTTAAACAGGAAACAAAAACATATATTATATTGTGACGTTGGGCGTGGCGCAAAACAAAGGACTGTCGGGGCTGGGCTGCTTCACGCCACATGCCGATCCGGGGAACGGGAAAAAGCGTTCAAGGTGAGGTTGCCTCGCGCGTCTGCTTGTGACTAACAACAACCGAAGCGGCTACACTAAAGAGGGATTTCTCCGGAGCCTTCGAGAAAGATCCAACTGCATGACCGGTGACGCGTTTATGGACATCGAGGAAGGTCTGTGTGACGTCAGTCGTACTATATAAGGAGGCCAGGAAACAGAAGTGAGTGAGTTTACGGTTACGGAGATGAGTTAGTGTCAGTGAGTGCGAGATAGTTGTGCGTGTGTGTGTCGTCGTGATGAAGATTCTAACGGGCGTCAAGTGATTGCATCGTTGTAATGAGTGTATGAGAGACAGAGAACGTAAGGAAAGACACTGAAAGGACTGAGCAAGGTTACGAGAAGTAAAATTGAGTTGTGATAGCACGGAAGTCTGTAGAATGTGTTAACGACGAGAAGAAAGGTGTGTATTGTGATAATATTTTGGAAGACAATAAAGTGATAGAAAAGTAACCAGACTGATATTATCGTTTTGTTACAATATATGAATACGTTTCAAAAATGATTTGCCATCAGAAACGTTTCACATATCCAGTCATAAAACATGAAGATGAACCTGGAATAGATATAATAACAGAAGAAGAATCAGAAGCAGAGTCTGAAAAAAGAAGGGGTTAAAACAGCAACTGTTACAGATAAGATACATAATATGCATATCGCTTTAGGATATTACTTTTAGATGCAAAATACTGAATTATTCTGGGGGAACCCTCACAAAAGAAGGAGAAACAAAAATGCCTTGTGAAAGAAACTGTTTCTGTTTTAAATCGAACAATAGATTAGACAGATGAAAATATTGTTGCACAGTAAATAAATGCGTATCGCTCTCGTATAAGCATTAGGTTGAATATCAGCATGAGCATCGCGTAATAAATATGAAAGGACAATACGTATCATCCTTAGGGAAGTTACACAAGGAACCTCAGTAATTTAGTGTGTGCGCCTAGAAACTGGAAGTTTTCGAGTGATCTGCTATTGGTGGCAACATGTAGCTACAAGTGACCTGACGGTCGGTCCATGGTTCGCGTATAGTCTAGGAGTCTAGAAGTACGTAATATACAAGCATGTTCCGGTGGTGTTTTCGGGAAGGCCGTAGAAAACCCTTAACAAGTGTACATTACATAAGGTAATCCACTTTCAAAACCGAAGAAAGCGTCAGTTAATCCGTGTGTTATTTACAAGGAATTAGTGAATATAATCCTTCTTCACACTCGAGGTAAGTTGATGCAGTACCCCGCTTACAGCTTATTATCTATTCCACAAATGATGCCATTTGATTTGTTTTAGTGAATTTATTTTCCTAAAGTAATCACAGAAGCATCATAAATACGCTAAGATGTTGTTTTCACATAGTTTATATATACAACTTTTTGGTGCATTACATTATGCTTTATATTTATAATACTTTCTGTTAAAGTGTTGTATTAGTGTTTATTAGCCACTTAAATAACTCTCATTAAATAATTGTATATTACTAAATGCAAACAATAGTTTTGTGCAATAGTTTGCTGTATCAGTGTTCAGGGAATAACTTCGAAATAAGTTAAACCTTCAAAAACATTTTTCGAACTTTTTAAATCCTCTCCAGGCATCTGCAAATTTTTAAACGGTTGTATTTCAATTCCTATCCCTACTATTTTTGCATATAGGAACTTAGGGATATAGGCAATGAGTAACTTATTTTCGTAATATAAGCTTTTCGTAATCCTAAGATATTTTGTATTATCCCTAAAGTGAATTGTCTTACAGTACTACTTTGACAAAACAGTATCACAAAACAAAAAATACACTGGGTGCGTTGTATTTCAGGTGCGTTTACAAATTTAGTTTCTTGGGTTCTAGTATTTTGTGTACTTTTTGGGAAATACTGACAAAAAGTTTACTCTGCATAAACTACTGTTAATACGGTAGAATTTATTTAAATCAAGCTTGACATTTGTTCGGGAATTTTCATTACGTGTATATCGTAATTCGCTTTTAGGAGGCTCTCTCTCTCTCTCTCTCTCTCTCTCTCTCTCTCTCTCTCTCTCTCTCTCTCTCTACGGCAGAGTATTAATGCACCCAAATATAGGAAAGTGGTCTAATACGGGTATTTTGGACAGTCAGCTGGAGGGTTTTCTATAGCCTTGTTTGTCTCGATATATTACCGCATTCTACCTGTTGCACTGGAGTTCGTTTGGCTATGTTCAGGCTTCTGATCGATATTGCTCGAAACATGAACTAGCATAAAGGACCAAGTGCTAAACTTTGCTCCAACATCTCAAAACAAAAAAGGGAGATATATCTAAATATTCAGTATGTGATTTTTAGCATTTTCTCTAGTAAAGTTAATGAAGTATCAATGCCAATTCCTTTTGCTTAGTTAAAATTAAAACAATTTTAAAAGATTTTGACACTTTTTTTACTGGAGCTTAAGATTATCTTTTTTATTGTTCCTTTTATATCCTACCTTTAACTGTAGAGGTCATATCGGTGGTCTTACTTATTGGCAAATGGTGTTACTCGTTTAACAATGGGTTTTTCGGTGTTTGGGGTTCTTATACGTTGAATTCATACACACATTCACACTTCCATTCATACTTCCAGACTCAGGGAAGGATGAGGAATAATCTTGGCTGGAGAAAAATTCCTACCTCCCTGCCGGGAATCAAATGCGGGACCCCTAGCACAGCAGGCAGGTGCTCTACCAACTGCGCCACGGGGCCAGCCAAGATTATCTTTATGTTATTTACTTTGAAAGTATTGTTTAAAATATCCCACAGGGCAATATTTCATTTTTACCCACAGCCCTTTCCTAGTACAAGAAACCTAAGTATTTTATTAACTGTCTATTCCATCCACTGTCTTTGTTAAAATAATTTTTAAACTTATATTCATTTAAAAACTACTGTATACAATTATTAATATTTGGGTAATTTGTTTATCTGAAGCAAATTTTTACATTCTGGTTTTATACATCAAAAAATGTTTTCATACATGAATTATGATGTAAATAAAACCTTGTGGCCAAGTTAAAATCTATGTCACCTTGGTGTAGTTGCAGAAGAGAAATTTGTCGGGATTATTACAATGTAATCAAAAGAACTGCCGACGCTCGAGAAAATGAATGAATGAAATGTAGCGCAGCTGGTAAACCTTTTGTTCATTACTACGAGTTCGAAAGTTTTATTTGTTGGTCAGGCTTCGTTTTTTATTGATGAGCAGATTTCGCACGTGTGCCGCAACAGTTTTATTTGCTTATGTGGCATATATTTAGCAAATAAATATTTACAAATAAGTATATTATGGCCTAAAATGATTTATTTGTGTATTTACATGAAATTACTGCATAAATGTTGTGCCACTAAAAATACTTTTGGTTACGTGGATGGCGGAAGCCGTTGAAATTATTGTAGTGCAAGAACGTCATAAGTCTCTATTCGGAGAGGAATAATTCCACAGCCAAATTTAGCCCGTGTTAGGTTAGGTTAGCGTGATTATTATCGGAATAACAGGGACCTATCTCATCGAAATTAAGCTGGTGTTAGGTTAGATTTGGTTAGTGTGACTATATTATCAGGATGACATCGAAATTTAGCTCATGTTTAGGCTTTTCATCCTAAATACGTTAATAATTAAATTTAATACATATAATACTTGTTTATAAATATTTATTTTCTAAATATCTGCAGCATAAGCCAAACAAAAACCGTTGCAGCACACCTACGGAGTTTGGCAATAAATCAAAAATGAAGCTTGGCCGCCAAATATCACGTTCAAAATCTATCGATTGCACTATATTTCATTCAGTTCCCCAAGCGGTTCGTTTTCTACATAATTACCCAAAATTACCCAAAAGTCCTTTGACGTGACCAGTCGTATAAGAATAACTACGTATGCTATATATTTTCCAATAGCGAAACACAACGGCTTGTATTTTAAGCTTGTGTTAAGATATAGCTCTAATTTGAATTAGAGGAATATATATGTATAGCTACACTTGGAAATGAGCTTTTGCCTAATTAGTGAACTCGAGATTAAGACCACAAATATCACCCCCCTCAGGTTTATACCTCTCCACACTGTTTCTAGGATACAGGTCTACCACAATACGAGCATTTGTGTCTTCACTAATGCCTAATGGGAAACGTTTAAAATGCTAAGCTGCTGAAACATTGTTGCTTCTAACACAACTTGCGAATTGTGATGATAAGCAGTGACTACTTCATTTGTTTTATACATGAACATTTTCTATCGTTACGGGCATGTGAACTTCAGAGAAGCTACGTTAATGAGAGCTTTCAAAACTGTAATTTTAAAAAACGATATTTTGGCGTCTTGCACATAGGCCCGATATATTTGCTTTAATACTGATAATCTCAATTTCTAGTTTTCAAATTTGGCCTACGTGCATTTCATGCACCTTCGGTCTCTGAATGTAACTGAATTATATATTATGTCGGACACTTTAATTGTCTTAGCTACAGGCCCAAATTACCTAGCTGTCGACGGGTCCTTAAACACTACGCACTCACGCACTCTTGGCTACACTGGCTTAAACTGTTTGCTTTTCCACAGAACTTGCTTACGGGTTCTGTTCTCTGACAAAACGTGAACTTGTGTTTCTTACTTTATGCACTGATTTTAACACAAGAGAAGTATTTATTGCAATTATTTATCTCCTTATAGTTTCTTAACAAAATTATTAATCTTACTAATCAATTATTGCAGCTTCATAATGGTCGTTCAAAGAGCATGGACATCATATATCGACACGCTCTTCAAAAATCTGGCTACAATTTACCTATAGTACTGTACTATGAAATGTGTAAATGTAAATTGAAAGTTTGTCTGAATTTACAAGAAGTAGGTTAATATGCGGCGTCTTGTCCGAGTGGTTAGACGCTTGACTCTCACCAAAGCGACTCGGTTTCGATCCCAGGCGACTGCATTTGGGATGTATGGTAGACACACAGGTGCAGGGGCGTGTTTTCTCGGGTTCTCCGGTTTCCCCCGCCATCATTCCATCATTTGCTCCATGACCACCTTTCCTGTCACGTTTCCCATCATTTTGTATCATCCACTACCTCGCATTCACACCAGGCTTTGGGCTAATCGCCCATCCTGGTATCTCTGTATGATTAACTCCGGTTACGAAGACCACATACACTGGCCGGGAGGGATTGGAGCGCTGTCCACGTCCCACTCTCCACCACTGGACCCCATTCATGACGCCTGCAGTGGGCTGAGTTGGGGTTTCCAGCGGCCGGGCGGTGCACTATGTTCTACACAGGAATAGCAGGAACTCAAAATCAGAAGGTTAATAATAGGATCTCATAATATACTTCATAGAATATGAGTAGAGATAATCATATGAACGTAAAACATCAGATATACCGGGTGTAAGGTACTGCCTCGGTACACAGATTCTACATGATGCGTGTAATAAATATATCCAATACAATTATTGTCAACAAAGAATCATTTCGCCAAAAAGTGTCATATATTTGGAATATTTGGAGCCATCTAGCGTCTAGACGAATGTATTTAAATGGTTCATTATTTCACCAGCTGTAATGTCTTTCTATTTGAATTCAAATTAATTTAGGCACAACTTAATTAATTAGATTCCCATGGCCGAAGCAGTATCTTCCATCCTGTATTTTTAACATTTATAAAGTTTGTTATCGAATGGTGATTCTTGATTAGCCCAGGCT
Organism: Tenodera sinensis; assembly: GCA_030765045.1. NCBI lineage: Eukaryota > Metazoa > Arthropoda > Insecta > Mantodea > Mantidae > Tenodera > Tenodera sinensis. The sequence continues at coordinate 102,646,662 of CM060963.1, read as the reverse complement.
TATTCCTTAAATATGCTGGGAAAATGGAGTAGGAACAAGGACAAAATATGGACAAAAAAGAAAAATATTGGAACGTCGTTCTGTCTAGCATTCCTTCCCGCGGGTCCAGCGTGACAGAATGCGTAAAAACGTAAACTCATGTTCCTCCGCGGTCAGCAGCGTGCTTTAATGGCTGGAAGAAGGTCGACAAAGGAAATGTCGAAATTCCAGGGTCCAGCAGTTGAACCTGTTCCTAACCACAAGCGGCGTGTTGTCTAATTTGTTAAGGACAACTTTATGATGTTCAGTGTAAAGGAACGAATGAATGGGAGACGTTCAGCTCGCCAGGGCGGCAACTCCATCATACACCTGTCTGCCCACTCTGCGAAACCTGGTTTTCCCTAAACGCTATCTCTTTCTTTAGTACACCACCATAAAGGTACCTTTACACTTGTCAGACACTTCCATAAACTGTTATAAGGCAATGCATGTGCAAAGATAAAAAGTCCAGTTTTCTCGAGATTATTTTGAACTTTTTTTACTATATACTCGAAAGACAAATCGTGTAGTGCATACAAAATTTTACCGATCTAAGTCAAAGCGTTGTTAAAATGCGAATTTTAACATGGTGGTTCTACAAAATATAATCTTAGGCTGCAATTGGTGAAGAGTTTTACTCTTCATCGGAAGATTTAAAAGAAACACTACACTAGACATTTAAACACTTAATTAAAATTCTAGGACACTATAGAAACAATGTTTATACAGGGTGTTCCAAAACCACCGACAACGTTAATATGTTGTGTGGAATGGCAAACTGATCAGTTTTCAAGAAGGAATTCCTGTCCGAAAATGCACGGTTTGGACGCTGTAGTGCATCGAAATGCGAGATGGCTGTTCACATTTCGCAAATAAACCCAACGTCGGGCTATCTACATTACAACGGGCTTCGAATTCTGTACCTCCTAAATCATTGCAGAGCCTATATCGGTGGTAGTGAACCTCATGCACATGACCCAATATATGCGGTTGTCTTTGAGGATTTTGAATCGCTCCGTGGATCCAAGCAATAATGTCCTCCGCTGACGTTACAGGAGTGCCGTACGCCATACCCTTCATACAACTCCACAGAAAATAGTCGAGAGGTGCCAGATCTGACGACCGTGCTGGCCATGGAACTGCTCCATCTTTAACCAGCCCATTAATTTGGATACGCGACGTTGAGGTGATTCTGCATACTTACATAAAAATGTGCTGGAGCTCATGCTGTTAAAAAACATTATTGTATTGGAAACTACAGAAGAAACGCAGTAGGATGCGCACCAAGGACTCTGTGGAGGAACACAGCACATTGCAGGAAAGTTATTTACGTCAGGTCGTTAATCTACAGTAGACAGATGGCTAAATGGTTGCATACCTTCCGTATTAAGATGCAAAACGAATGCTAACAAATTGTCATGAACGTTCGTTCTCAAAATTCAACGAACCGTGCATATTATATATACTAGACAAGATAATACAAAAGCACTGTTGAACAACCACAAATACCACAGTTGTAATGACGATTTCATGTTAATGTAACTGAGTGACTTCACATTCGGGCAACTGAGTCACTATTTGGAGAGGAAATTTTATTGAAAAGAACTAATAGCAATTTAAGTAATGTAAAAATAACCTGTTTATTTTCAGTAAGCAGTACACATTAGTTTCAACGAGCTTTTAAAGGCATTACATAAAATTAAATAATTAATTGTGCGAAATATAGTGAAATTCAAATCCTAAGTTAGTAATTTTCGCCTTATCAAAGGCTATTTTGTCACGTTTGGTCGAAATCGGTGCAAACGCTGTACACGGAAGACGTACACACGCACACACAGACACAGACACAGAGAGAGAGAGAGAGAGAGAGAGAGAGAGAGAGAGGGGGGGGGGAGAGAGGGAGAAATTAAACTTAATCATTTTTTGAGTATGGTACTATGCCGTTTGGATTGAAGAGTTTATCATATCGCTCCCAAGGTTTTAATAGTTATAGTTAGTAGGTATACGTTCATAAATTACTGTGGTATTTCATAATTTTAATTAGTGTAAGAGATGAAATGTTTGTATCTATGTTCCTGACCTCTTCAAAGTTTCCAATGCGAAAGTTTTGGATGAAAATTACTAAACTCAATTCAAGTATTACAAATTTTTAATTAATGCACAGTAATATTTAAATCTGTAATTCTTAAAGCTCTGTTGAAAATTTTAAGCTCGTAAGTTATGGTCCAAGGAGCTTGCAGAAGCTGAAAAGAATGTTAAGCGCTACAGGACCAATTAAATATTCACTTGATGGCTGTAAAAACTCTTAATTCAAACGTGCATAAGGTATAATTATAATAAAAGTACAACAGAAATTGAAATTTTTCAATTATTTATCATATTTTACTCATGCATAGCTTTGTTGATCTGTCTTAATCATGGAAACGGTTTTTGCGTTTACAACTTGCGTCAACCGAGGAAGTTCATCATCTAATTGTAGAAATAGAACTCGGAACATTTCTATGAGGTATTTATAAAAGAGAGATGTAAACTGAAAGATTACTTTAGTTAAATTTAAAAAAGAAAAAAGTTGATGATGTAACACCTGAAGCAATAAGATGTTAGAAAACCCCGTGCTCGTACCCAGTTATACTTCTTGCATTTACTTACTCATTGCGTTCTCTAACAAAACCTGTAAACTACATTAATTATGAGATATATACTTTCCTTAACATCCAAGTTGCACCATAATTAACAATTCCATATGCATGTTTCAAACATTCCAAAATTGGAAACAGCTGCCAACAAAACTGGCACAACTGTTGGAGTATTTTTTTTAAAATTTGTTGTAAGTGTAAATGCAGCTTAATTGGGCATTTAGGATTAGAACAAAGATTTTTCAGCTCGAAATTTCGATATGAAGCCTCAGAGAAAATTTTAATGACGTTTGGCTATAGTAAATCACTTGAAAAAGATTTGCTTTTCTCAAACTTTTTGTTAAAGTTCAAAGCGCTTCATTTGCATTACGTGTTCATTAATTTTAGAGAAAATTCCTGCATAGCTTCAAAAGCATACGTGATGCTGACAGCGTGAACGTTACCGTTGACGACGTCTCCAATCTCGTTCTGTGCTATCAGCTGCTACAGTAATGAACTATGTGAGATCTTTATATCATGTATGGATGGTATGAGAATAACATCAGTTAAGTGGATGGTAAATTTAATGGAGGCTTATTATACTTGAAGTGAGTTGCTGACTGTTGATGTTAAGGAATTACAGTGTCTCCAAATCTTAACATTCGAAATGGTAACTGTTGAATTAAATCTACTAACTCCTGGCATATCACGATTTAAAAATAACGGTTTCTGTAATAACAATGTGAATGTATGTTGCGGTTAGTCGCAGAAATATTAAGCTGAAGTCACCGTTAATTTAGACACTGGGGAATGCCAATAATAATATATAATAATATTTGTTACTCAGATATCGTTCAGAGGCAATAAACTGAACAACTGATTGGAACAACACATTTTGATATATGTTTATACTTTGACTAAATTCTAAAGTAAATTTTCGCATTGGTACTGGTCATACTATGCAGTTTGTTCGGCTTTTATCACAATCATATTGTATAAAATAGTGTTTTAATGAATTTCTTTATATGATTGTGAATGCTTTTGAGAAAATATACACTTGGAGGTAACACTTTTAAGCAGGAAAGTGCAAGAAATGTTTACATGGTACACTCCCGTTGTACTGAACTCATCTGTTCCAGTCTTTCTAGCAATTTTCCATTATTAAATTGAATATAAAATGTCCTTTCTAAAAAAAAAAAACTATCAAAGGCAGTCTGGCGGCCCCTAAAGATCGGGCCCCTGCACCGTAGGGTCTGCGGGGCCGTTATTTACACCACTAATCACAGTAGACACTTGAGTAAGTTTGTGAAAGCACGAAAGAAAATACCCCAATTTTAGCAATGCTCGTTATTTACTGAAGTCTCGCCTGCGAAGCATCATTTCTTACCAAAGTTTTCACACACATTGCCACCTCTGCTAATAATTCGAATCTGAAGAGCGAATGCTGCTATGTATGAGCATTCTTTAATTCTAGGAATTTGATTCTGTGTCCTATTGTGATATATGGCAAAATCAGTCCGGTTGCTTTTCTATCTCTTTGTACTCTAAAGTTTCATCACAAATACACAGCTTTCTTCTCATTGTTAACACAGGATATAGTCTTTGAGGTACCACAACTCACAACATTTTACTCCTCTTAACCTTGCCTCAGTCCATTCATTGTCTTTCTTCATTTTCTCTGTCTCTCATATATGTAATCACTCGTACAAACAAAGTGTTAGGTGAGGCAGTCTAATCTTGAACGCCTTTGTCCGTTCGCCGGCCCGGCATGTAGCATAAAGAACCTCGTCCCGACGGTTCTTTGTTTTGCACCGCGCCCAGCGTTACACTATTTTTCAGTATTCTATCCTACGCGACTGGGCAACTGCCTGACTCTGACTTTCCAGGGATCTCACCTTAACCTAATGGTGTATTAGTCAACTGGATTCACAAGTAACCTAATTACCTGACCTTCACTAAAGGAACTCACTAATAGCCTCATGACAGTCTTTTATTTTGCCATCTGATGACATTATGCATTGATTTAACATATAGAAATCATTTGTTATATGTAATTATCTATCTCCCTTTCATTTCTTTATAAAAGTATAAATATTACCCATCAATAATTCCTAATCAAGTACAGGGAGTGATAACCTATTTTAAAAGTAACTTTTTGAACTCCAAGTAATACATTAATTCTTTTTCACCCCCAATATAAGCAGCTCATCATATATCTCAAGGTCCATTTTTCGCCATAGGCGAGCTAGTCAAAATACCACTATGCTGCAGAAGTTGACACAGGTTTTTCATAAATTTGCATACTAACTTTTTATATAATTGTTTTCTCTGAAAGCTATAGCAGTTCTACTTCAGTAGTGCGGCGTTCGGAAGTCAAATATGTGATAGTTAACTACTCTGGGATCCCATACAGCAGAAATGGGATATGCTGTTTAGTATGTTTACGCTGCTATCGATGTGTCAGAGGTTTCTTAATGCTGAGTTGCTATCAAACAGGAACTAACTTGGTAAACGATTGGGCTTTACGTCATTTTATATTTAGAAATGTAATTTTAGGGTATGCAGGTACAGAAGAGTCAAGAGCAGCAGTAATTATTCAAATAATAGTATGATGTGAATAAAGTTTCACTTGAGAGGGATTAAGTTTAATGTAAAGTATTTTGGATAAAATCAATATTGCTTGTTAATTATGTTATAATGTGCATTTTCAGCACCTTTTCAGTAATAATAATGATAATAACGCTATAATAACTAATAATGATAATAATATATAATTATAATGATAATAATTATTGTGATGATATTAATAATAATAACAACAACAACAATAATCACCACGCCAGGGCGGCGCGAAACAAAGGACAGTCGGAGCTAAGCTACATCACACTACATACCAGGTCGGCGAGCAAACAAAGGCATGCGACGTCAGGCTGCCTCGCGTGACTGTTTGCGTATACGTGGCTAACAACAGTCAGAGCGGCAGAGTAAAAGGGGTTTTCTTCGGAGTTTTCAAGAAAGATCTGGCTACGTCATCACCGGCGTGTTTAAAGGCGTTCACGAAAAGTCCGCGTATCGTCATCTCTACTATATAAAGAGACGAGGAAATAGCGGAACAGCAGAGTTACAGTTATGGACATGAGTTCAAATCATAAAGATTTACGAGCATCGAGTGATTGTGCCGTCGTAGTTAATGCATAAGAGACAGAGAAAGTAAAAAAAAGACATCGAAAGGACATAGTCGAGGTTACGAGAAGTAAACAATTGTTATCTGTGATAGGAGGAAAGACTGGAGGCTGTGTTAACATCAGTAGAAGAAAATTGTTTATTTGTGCAAAAGTTTAGAAGACAGTAAAGTGACAGAAAAGTAACCACACTCATTCTGTTGTGTTTGTCACACTGGTGTCAAGAGTGGGATTCCTAAATTATTGTTTTGTTGGAATAGTAAGAAGTGAAGAAGTCTCTGGTAGAATGTAATACATTATTTAATGGCGGCTGGTATGTGATCACTGCCATTCTCTTTCATGTTATACAAATAAATTTGGGGGATGTGAATAATATATCACCAGCTTTACAGCGTGATTTAAAAGCATGTTTAGCTATACGCCAGCCTCTGATTGGGTTTTGTTGACCAGTTCCTTCTACTACCCGCCATTAAATTTTGTGTAGTCATAATTTCGAATAGGTTTAAAATGGCTAGTTAGGTTACACGTGTAATCTATTTCGTCTTATAATATAGTCGTTTGTAACCGACCGGATCGTCCCGCGGCGGTATGGGTCCGAGCGAGGACTGGCGCGCCCTCCGCCGGAGTTACTTGTAAACGACCGGCTAGACACGGATTCGGAACACTAACTACTGTATTAACTTACATTAGCTTTACCTGCATCCTTACCTTCAATGTGAATACATTCCCTATATCTCCGAAAACAATTCTGGTTTACCAAAAGCCATGATATTATTCATGAAGTTCTTCACCAGGCTGCAAAAATTGGGGTTTGGTGCAGTGGGTGAGCGTGGTATTATCGGTCCCATATTTTATGACACAACAGTTGATTCACCCGTTTGCGTAATTTCTGTTTTAAATGTTTCTTTTTTCCACAACTAACAAGAAGTGAAAAATTGTGACGTTTCAGGAGGATTCAGCTATAGCGCACACTACTGCAAATTCTATAGATGAATTGGGAAGTGTTTATGGTGACAGAATAATTAGTCATGGCCACCTCGTTCCCCTGACCTATCTCCATGGGTATTTTTATTTATGGGGAAAGCTAAAGAAAAAAGTGTAAGCATCAAATTTGCACACGTTACAAGAATTGAAGGACAAAACCACAAGAGAAATACAGGCAATCAATCAGCGTTAACTTTTGCGAGTAAACCAGAATTGTTTTTGGAGATATAGGGAATGTGTTCGTGTTGGTCATCTGTTTCGACATCTGTTGTGGTTAAGGTAAGCCATGTTAGTGTTCCGTTGCCGTTGCCGGTCGTTTATCTATAACTCTGGCGGCGGGCGCGCCGGCCCTCGCCCGATTCGGTACCGCTACAATATGGTCCGGTAAATCTACGAACACAATGTACATCCGTGGTATTTCAAATATCGGAGAGCTGTCTTCACTGTACATAACTGTAAAATATTTATTACGTTAAATTACAAATAAAAACATATATTAAACGAATATTACATAGAAGTTTACAGAACGATAACAATTTTTATGTGAAAATTTAAAGAAGTTAATCACGTCATAAACATATGAAGTCATTAAAGGAGTTATCGTAAAGCTGTGTTTATAAAACAACCTGTTCTATAAAACAGGAAAGAAATGTCAACACACGGGTTATGAAATATACAAAGAAAGTTAGGATGGAAGAGAAGGAAACGGAGAAAGGTTATAGCACACCTTTCCTTTATCGCTTTCTGAGCAGCTGCTCAATTTCATACTCGACAGTGCGACTATTTCTGTGTGTTATTTACTAACTCTTTGTTCCTTTATGACTGCTTGCTCATTCTGACGTCAGAAACGGGTACTGTAAATGTTCAGTGTCAGCAGAAACTGAAAACAAACGAAGCGCGACATTAAATTCCTGATTCGCAATTCCCTGACGTCCAACTTGGGTATGCATACTTTTATAGCTTTGTATGAAGCTTGAACTTGAAGTCAACGCCCTAGTGCAATGATTTGTTCAAACATGTTCCCTTTAACACGCCAAGTCTTTGTGCATAATGGTGATATAGCATTGTCAATCACTGTTAATAATCTCAGGTCACTGCTTAGATCAAGATCCAAAGCTTGAACGGTAATTTTAAATATGTAATTATACAAACACAAACATTCTTAGCTTGCCATGATTCCAGAGTATTGCTTAAATTTAAATTGACATCGTATCTAAATGCCACAAAAGTCAAGTAGAACAAAGAATTTTATCACTCAATGACAACTTGAAGAGGGGGACTTAGCAGCTCAACCGAAAGGCAATCTATTGTGTCTATGCTCCTGATGGGACACCCCCCGGGAGGACGGATAAGGGGAATGGTTCCTAAGGGCCGGCTGAGCGTTGCTACGATAGCGCAGAGGGTAGGGTGCCTACATTTTCCTAGAAGCACCTCGGCGGAGGCCGGCTCAGCTTGTTTCCTGCCCCATCCCTTAGGGTTCGTAATCACAAGGGGGCGCGGGACTCGAAAATCTACTCCCCTGTCCCCCTCAGACTCATAGCAGCCTCTGTGTGGCACGGAAAGCAGCAGTTTGTCTTCCACTTTCCAGGGTGCATTATTTCCCTCTGGCGTGCGTTGCCGCGACGCTCGCTGACGCTTCCAACCCTGAAAGAAACCTAACGTGACGAAGGGTGAAATGAAATGACTAATGTAACGAAATAAATGGACGGAACATTTGGAGGATACGGAAATCCTTCCCAGCATTCGCCTGGCGACCCTAGGAAACCTGCGAAGGTGGTGGGTCAGAAGGGTCTATCACGGGGTCGAACCCGCGGCCTCCCAAATGCGGGCCAGGGATATTACCACCTGAGCAATCCCGCGTGGTAATATATACAAATACGTCGTTTGCATCATTCATAGCCTGTCATGAATCTACTGTATCCCTTAGATTGAAATCGTATCTAAAATGCTAAAAGTAGTAAAATAGAACGAAGAATTTGCTCTTGGGTTCATAAGAAACAATTTGATGCCTCACAGGACTTTCCCTACTCCTCTTCTACAAACTATTATTATAAAAACTTATTATTCCAGCTATTTCTTGTTTATGCAGATAAACTTTCAATATCATTTCCATCTTGTTTATTCTATACAGTAGGCAAAGATTTTTAAAGAACTGCCTTTTTTTCATGCACCTTCAAAGGTGATAATCACTTCACATTTGAGAAAAGTGATTTTTACTTTCACTACTACGTATTTCACTGTCCAGATTTTACCGGAAATGCATGTTTAGAGGACCCCTGAACCCAAAAACGAACAACAAGGTAGCATTTTAGAAAACAGTGTGTGTGCGCGTCAGTGCGTGTGCATGCCCATCTGCCTGTGAACAGAATAATGCACGTAAAGTCGGTTATAAACCAGACGATGTATTTAAATTCAGCATCTTCCAAGGGTGCCAAGAATATCCTCCCAACCCAAACTATCTTTTACATCTTTAAAGAATTTCGATTTTCTCAAAAATGGCTATGAAGATTTTGATTAAAATCATATGTTGGATGTCTGCTGCTTCTTCAACACACCATTTAGCCTGTTCCACTCCCAAGATAATTCCTTCCGTCTTTTCCTCGGTCCTCCTATATTCCTTTGTCCTTGTGGTTGGTACTTACTTTCTATTTTGGGAATTCTGTGTTCTTCCATTTTATTTAGGTTGATTTCAATTGGTTCTGTAGTTTATTATTAATTCGTTTAATCCTTATACTTTTAATTGTTGTCGGAGTTTATCTTTTTTCGTTTCCTCATCTTTGTTTCTTGAAGGTAATATGAAAAATGAAATGCAAATGTTGAATTCACTTGGAATATCTGTTGTATACTCTGTTCATCAAGAGATTAGAGGAGATATAAACAAAGCACCGGTTTGTATCACTCCGCGGCCACGTGCTTTCACAATGACGCAACACGGTTACCTACCGCTACGCGTAGGTATAATATGCATTTTACACTACTAAAGGATATATTTACTTGATCCAAATAACATGTGGCACATGGAAATTAACTGCTACTTACGTCATCTCTGTCCACAATAACACTTTTTCATTTCCTGCTCACAATCTCGAAACCAGTCTCCAGAAGCAGCTTGTGGAGGGAAGTTCGTTTTAAATCTGGAAGATCGGGATCAGTTAACTGCCAACAGCACTTTGTTTAAGGTAGTGGTTCATTGTTAACAAAGAACTGGTGAACTTTTCGACGGATTGCAGATCTCACACTCACAAATTCGTCCACCATTTATCTAACACATGGTCGCTTTTGCCGGGATCTTTACCAACTGACGATTTTTCTTTGGGTGTACTGTAAATACTTGCAACTGACATACCGGTAAACTCGTCACGTCTTCGATAGCAAGTTCGGGATATTTCTCGTAGAACTTGTTAAATATGTTCAATATTGTCTTTTCACCACTTCGCAACGGTTTGCCGCACTTATGTTTTACAACACTCACTTGTTCTGCCATGTTACTTTCATACTGAATAATGCGCGCGCAGAATGAATTAGGCTGGTTACAAATTCACTTAACTGCGTGTTCTTACAGTTTAACTATGCTTAGTACACTTAGTTCATGCTTTAGCAAACATTAAGTGATATTTCAGACCTTAGTAACAGTATTTCTTCAAGGGACTATTTACACGGCAAAAGCGTCAAGAGGGTGCGCTGTGGTCAAAACGCACGTGGCTTTGTTTACGTCTCCTCTAATCTCTAGATGAACAGAGTATAGTTCTCTTCATTCCATATGACTTTCGCATACCTCTAAACCGTAAAATAGACAAAATCTTACCCCAGAAAAATGTAGATCTTCTTAAAGGACACAATTTATAAAAACGTTTTTGTGGTGCAAACCATTTCCGAGATATTCTTTGTTATTGGTTTGAATTTTCAAGCATTATATTTTTGTAAATATAAACACGTTATTCTTTTTATCCATCGCTCATGCAATGAGAATGGAATTTCCAACCCATTATTTAGGGAAGAGCTCTTAAGATTTGACTATCGCTTAAAGGTTACTGCACTTACATATCTGCCTTGCAACTACAGTTTATGCAAATATTTACCTTGATCGTTTGTAGAATAGTTTGTACAACTGTACAATAGAAGGGAAAGTTATGTGAGTGCAAAACATCAGATGTTGTTTAGAAGTCTTTCAAAATTTAAGCCAATGACAAGGAAATGAGTATCTTCATTACAAAAATGAAACATTTTCCCCTTTTTATGGCTTTGTATTATATTTTTATATAGTGTCTTACCGTTACTGTACATATATACTACATTATAGTTGTGAACACCTATGTAGAAGGTGGTAAGCAACGTGAAGTATGATTCCAGGGCTCTGCCCAGTGTTGATTATTAGTTAACATTTAATTAGTCCTGTACTCTTATAAGTGCATGTTTTTCATTTTAATGTCCTGTTTTGTGGATCTGATGAGTAGCTTGCAGGAATTTGTTGAACTACTGGATTGTAGTGTTAGTCGAAGGAATTACAGAGTCCTCTGTGAGCTCTGTTAAGGGCTTCTGCTTCTGAAATATTGAGATATGAGTGAATATCACAAGGTCGCGGGTTCAAATCCGGCCCAGACCGATAGTTTTTAAGTGTGCTTAGAAAGGGCAGCTTCATATCAGTAGATTTACTGGCATGTAAAAGAACGAAATTCTGGCACACCGGTGGCGCTGAAATGATCCTGGCAATTGACAGCGTCGTTAAACAACAAAATAATTTTAATTTAATTTCTGAAACCTTGTACATATCGTATTATCACAGTTTCATGAAGTATAACAATATTTTCCAGTTAACAGCAAATTCTTCCACAGTTGTATTTGAATGTTGTTTGCGTGAATGACTATAAACGTCCAACGTCCAACGTCCTAAGCTTATGGTAATCAGTAAGGGAGGACTTCGGTAACTGAGTGCACAGTTGCCTACCAAATTGTATTTATTGCATCTTGTGTATCAAAGTATACCTACTGAAATGAACTATGTATTTTTTGTACGTTTGGAAAGAGGTGAAGGGGGACGACTAGGTCCGCGGCTAGGGGCACGGAGCTCCCTAACGTCGGTAGGCATTACTTCCTGTAACGCCATACATATATTTATTTTCGGATGCTATTTAGTTAGGTATGGATCAGGGATTCGCTGCAATGGGTTGAGTGAAACTTAAGTTGGTTGGAGGAGGAGTTATTGGAATTAGCTCTCAAGTGTACCATCCAGAAGGTAATAGATTGTGTTAACCTCTTCAGGGACGAATTATTTTTCTAAATAAGCTCATCAAACGCTACAAAGAACTACTGCGTCTTCGGAGAGAATAATGGCCACAAAATCTGAAGTGCTGCAAATGAAGGAAACTAAACGAGTACGCATGTGTCGACTGGACACACTAGTTCATACAGAGGAATTTGCCGTTATTGCGGCGTAACATTATGACCCAAGCTTATCGGCAAATCGTGCAGAATTAGCGCGATCGATGGATAAGCAGAATCTTCTGGAAGATTCCCTTCCCTTATCTCCATTGACCACGTATTTAAGCAGGTATTCTCGCGAACCAGGCAGGGAATTGTCAAGTTAGTTTCTGGTATAACAAAAGTTGCTGTTCTCCGAGCGACTTTACGACGTGCAGCAGGACAGATTGGAGAATTCATGTGTTCGACTCCTCGGAAAGTGAACTGTCAGAAAGAAAAGACTACGTCGTGCACAAGGCATTACGTGGTTATATCGGAAGAGAATCAACAATTTCTCTCTACTCCAAAATCTCATAAACTTAAGCTGTAACTTCACAAATCCTTGCAAGTGAAGCTATTACATAGAAATAGATTATCGTACCGCAAACTTAAATTTAAAAATCCTCTAATTAACTATATTTAATATTGAAAATGAAATGACAAATGTCCCGTGAAGGCAAAGGCCTCCTATCAAAAGGAATGGCTCATTTATCCTAACGTGGTAACATGCTCCACGTTAGGTGTTGCACATACTTATTGTCCACTATTCACTAATTAGTCTCTAAGGATTTCCAGTCGCTTCTTCCTCTCGCTACTCGTGACCACTGTTGTCCTGTCCAGCGTGTTCCTTGAAGAGGTCTGTCCATCTGCGTCTCGGTCTTCTTAGTAGTCGTTTTCCTATACGAGGGTCCCACATAGTATCCTTTTAGGTCCACCTATTACCTTATAATCTCGCCGCGTGACCTCCACATTTCCACTTCAATCCTGTGGATAGTTGTGTCAGGTATTTTGTCTGTGATTTAATTTCACAGTAGAGATTCTGTGTTTCAGAGATACCCCCAGTAATTAGCGTTGCATCTTCCGTTGGCATATTTGGATTTTGTTTTTCTTATATGTTGTTAGTGAGCATGTCTGACACCCATAGAGTAATACAGAGTTGACACAGATTTCCAACAGTGTAATTCAGTTGGTCTGCTTAGCGTTTTGTCTGAGTATGAACTTAAGACCCCAAAATATCTTCCACTCTAGAGAGATTCTCCTTTGTATTTTCTTTTTCATTTTGTACTGAAAGGATATCATTTGTCCTAGGTATGTATACTGGTTTACGTATGTAAGTCAATTAATAAGGTGCTGTTGGTCTATTAGACATGACCTGCGTTTTTAGTTTGTCTAACGAGAGACCTGCAGATTTACTAAGTTCACTTAGCTGGTAGTTCTGTCGATGTTTTGGTGAATAGAACAACATCGTCGGCAAATCTTAGATCCATTATTCTGCTTTAATTCATATTTATTCAAAAAAGTTTGCTGTGCTTCATTTTTCGGAACATATCTTCCATCACACTCATTTCATACTGCTCTGATATAAAGTAGTAATTTCCATGTCATATTGGTCAAATAAACTGAAGAAGTAAACTGATCGACTATGTGGTTTCTGGAGTTTGAATCTCTCCCCTAGTTAACTTCACCCGAATAAACTCGTGTGGGTTAAAGAAGGTAGGTATATATAAATCAAAGTTGTATCTCGGACGTTAAAATAGACATTAATAACTTCTGCGTTAAGACCTAGTGCCGTAGTAATAAAATAATGCAATTTTAGGCGGAAAACTAGGAATTATTTCTTATTACAAAAAAGTTGGGTACTGACACAGTATTTGTTGTGTTCTAGACGCTGCGATAGAATGAAACAGGATGCCTGCCTGCCTGCCTGACTCAGTCAGCTGAAGAGATACCGCTATGAAGTGTAGGATAGGTCATGGTGCTAACAAGGGCAGCCCACACAGTAACCGGTTCCCATACCTTCCCCCTAACCTAACCTAACCTAATACAAGCTGTCCTCGCCAGCCGTGAGGGTGGACCGACCGACCGACAATAAAATAACAAAAAAGTTATTACACGGCCTATAAAAACTTCCGCGGAAAATGCACTTATGTTTTGTTTGTTTTAGCCTCCCAAGCGATTGCCAGTTTTTATTACTTCTTCAAGGAGCAATATGGCTATATACGAACAGGGTAAAGAGACATGAATAGCACGGGATGTCAAGACTTACATCCCTAACAACATAGCTTTTATGGGTGATTTCCATTTCAGCTTGGGCTGCATTACTGTTGAAAATACAAAAGTAAGGAAACCAAACAAGTACTAATATACTGAGCATTTTTCTTTGTTCCGGAGATAAGAAAAGTTACCTGAGTTAAACCGAGTGAGATGACTCGCGTGGTATTCGAGGATCGCAGGTTCGACACACATACACTGCCTACTTTGGCCTTGGGTTTTTCGTAGTGTTTCCTGGTCGATGAGTGCTGGAGTGGTCTCTCAACTAGCATGATGCTTTTCCTTCCTTTCCTTTTCACCACTCCTTTTCGTCTTTCAGGTGTGCAGATGGAGCACGTGCCATTTCGCAAATCATGTCCGAGGAAAGTTAAATAATCGATTTTCAGAACAACGTGTTGGCAGAAACGGGCCAATCTTGTGACCAGCTAGAAGTCCATATCTTAATTCATTAGACTTTGGGGCTGTGTCAAGAAGGATCTACAGTTAAAGAATTGAGAAATTCGACTACCAAAAACAAAGAATAAACAAAAAAAAAAAAAAAAAAAATGCAAGCATTACGCCAGGTGTTCTTGTAAGAATGTGGGTAAAAATTGAACTTCCCTTAGACCTCTGTGGTGTAGTAAATGTCTCCAAATTGAAACTAATCAATGTTACCTTAGTTACTGGATTAAACAAAAGTAATTTCAATCAATTACACATAGTAGGGACTTAATTCACAGTGAACTCGTGAGACCCCACCATAGACTCTCGGAAATCCTGTAATTTTGTTATTTTTAAAGCGTTATTATTTGGTTGTTTGTCATTCTATCACGGAAAGATCATATAATTTCAAGGTGGATACATAGCTACTGCTTTGAAACTTCTTGACTATCGAATCGGTTTTCGTATTGTAATATCCAATTTTCGGGTGGAATGCAAAACTTTCTCTACTTATTATGTACGCGTTAGAGAAACTAATGTATTAATTCAGGAAGTCTCAAAACCTGTATTTTTGGTGAAAGCTCCCAATCAAATTTTTTATTGCAAGGCAATATCTTCTCTACCTAATGCCAGAGAATATAAAATATACACGAGTATATGCATCTGAAATTTCAGTATTTTTTCGCGGTCGAACCCTTACATTTTAAACTTACGGCATAACACTTTTCGAAAACGGCTAATGTTCAGCATAATAGCGTATTTCAATGAGTTTTGTATATTTCTTATCCTCCTAATTATACAAAAACATACAACATTCTTTAACAGTTTAGGGACTATTTACAGAAATTTCAAGATATACATTTTGTTTGTCATTCAGAAACTAAACTTACGTATTTCATGAGGTGTAAGCATCAAGATAATCTGAATAGTCAATCACCCATAAGATATTCAGAAACTCGTAATAATGAAAATTATTAAAATCAATTTTGAGAAAATAAAGAATAACGAACAAAGTTCCACGTAAAGAGCAGTTTGGTGTAAGGCTCATTTTGAAAGACTGGGCAATTAATACGATAAATAAAAAAGGAATGGACAAAAATATTAAGAGTATCGAATTAAAAGCATAGTTCTAAGGAGATTAAACATAAGGACATTATATTTATAATAATCCATTAAAGTTCAGAAGGCCTTGCGTGGAAAAAAATATAACTAATGTATTTAATTTATTGCGTAATATGAAGAGAGTCTACAAATTCCGAACCAGCTGCGCGATATTTTGTCTGTTCACGTCCTCGTTACCATCTGCCGCTATCACAGAAATGCGCGGATGAAACCATACAACAGTTTTAAAACTACTTTTAAAGGCTTTGCTTACCAAATTTATGAAAGTTGATCATTATTGGAGCTGTAAGAAACCTACTATTGTTCATGAAGTAATCCTTCATTATGAAACAATTGGTGCACGGTGCGCCATTACCAGAGAAAGAGTAACAGGGCCATTTTTTATTTTTATTTTTTTTTTCGGCCAACAATATTTGTAGTCTCCTCGGTCCACGGCCTAATCTCTTGCGATATCTATCTCTGGGTTAACATAAAACACACAGTATGCAAGACAAACCCACATACTCTGGAAGAATTAAAACAAAATATCAGCCAGGAAATTGCCAACGTGAACTATGGCGAGTGATGGATAGTTTCCTAATGAGGTGCCAAAAATGTATGAACAACGACGGTGGCTAGCTTCAACATCTCCTTTCATTAAATTTGTAGCTAAAGCTTTTAAAAATAGTGCCAAAAATGTTGTATGATTTCATCTGCTCCTTTCTGTGATAGCGGCAGACGGCAAGGAGCGCCGAGAACAAGGAAAACACGCGCAGTCGGTTCGGAACTTTGTGGCTCTCGGTATTTTAATGTCTCATTAGCGCTTGTATTATTCGCTAAAATAGTCAAACCAAATCTACCTCGAAGTTTTTTACTCAGACAAAATCAGTCGCGACTCGTGATTTTTTCGGAATAACATAACCTCTACTTATGATAATTTCCATCGCACGTTTACATTTTTTTCTGTCCTTCAGATATTAAAGTTGTCTCATAGCGTGTGTAATCAGAGGAGGATAGACTAGGAGGGTCATTGTTCAGAGGATATGCGACCGCAGCCTCGGCGTAAGTCTATTTCATATGTAAATGATGCCTAGTGTCCAGCCAGCACAGGTCCATTGTGCAACTGACCCCTCTGCCGCCGTCGCCACAGCAGCAAATAAAGCAACAGCTAAGAGGATTTAAGGTGTAGGCTTCACAAAGTTCATAGAGACCAAAAAACTGGGATGGGTGAATGGGTTTTAAATTGCGATGTTGCTGATCGCCGTCTTGTGGGCGTCCATACTGTCTGTGGGGTACTTTGTATTGCTATTACCTAAGCAGTAATTTGTAAATAAAAAGCATTGTTATCAGGATTATATGCAATTAATCTGGTCTTGCAGTATTTTCATGACCATATGGAAATTGGAAAGTCGGAACAAATTGACTTGGAAACTCATATCTTTCTTTGTATACATTATGACAAAACGACAAAAATCCAGTCCAGTTAATTTTCTCTGACTTCATTTTCTTCTAACTGAGAAAAACACAGAAAAACACAGTTCCCTTTTACTGAAGTTAACACAGGCTTTCGTGATATTACAGCTCACAACTGTTTTCTTCTCATAGCCTGACTCACTCGTTTGTCTTTCTTCATCTTCTCTGTCGGTCTGGATGGCTCAGTTGGTTAGACGCTGGCCTACTGATCCCAACGTCGCGGGTTCAAACCCGGCCCAGGCCGATGGTTTTTAAGTGTGCTTAAAAACGACAGCTCCATGTCAGTAGATTTACTGGCATGTAAAAGAACTGCTGCGGGACGAAATTCTGGCACACCGGCGACGCTGATTTGATCCTGGCAATTGACAGCGCCGTTAAACAACAAAATAATTTTTTCATCTTCTCTGTCTTTCTTCACGCTCTCTGTCTCTCAAACAGCTGACTTTGACGATGCAATCACTCTACACTCATGAACTGCTTCGCTATCTTCCTTTTGACCTGACGGTACGCATAACTGGCACTCACACACACACACACATACACACACACACACACACACACACGCTGAAACTAAAAATTCACTGTCTGAAACTCACTCAGTCTGCTCGTTGCTTTGCCTCCTTATATAGGAGCATGACGTAGTATGAACCCTTCTTGAATTTCTACAAAAAACACCGGCTGCCGGACAGTTCTCGAATAATCTGGAAACTGCATAGTATTCACTTTACATATAAGTAAAAGGTAGTGCTCTATAGCGAAATAAAAACATCAAATATTGTCAATTCAAAGTAGGCAGGTAGCAGCACCATAGTTTACTCCAGGTAAGAAAAAAAAATACAAACGTATTCAAGCAGTTAGTTCATTAGTTAATATGTGATGAGTATAGAAACAGCAAATACCGAGCTTTTACTGAAAAAGGAACGTTTTCTGTCAAAATGTAGGACTATAGAAATGTATAATCAATCTAAAACTGATATAACCTGCTAGAGAACAAAATTCTGCATAGGATAATGTGTTCAAATCTGAAATTTATAGCAACTAAACATTTACAGCATGGTATTATTAACCTGGCAACAACGCGAGAGTAGAAAAGGACGAAGCTAACGGCAACTTTTATACGCTAGATAGAGAGAGCGATATACCCCCTTTAACGCCATACTATCATTTAAGGGTGAAACAAGCTATAGATGACTCATCGCGGTGCGTGCGTTTGAGGATTTTCTCGAAAGGTCGTGTGACGTCATCCACAGTATAAAACCACCCGAGAGAGAAGCAGTCAGTCACGTTTAGTCAGTCTTCAGTTAGTGAGTGTACAGTTAGTTTTTAGTTGTTAGATTAGTTTTGTTACAATACACTATATCATTGTCTTATAGTTATATTTCTTACACCTTGCTTACCTCTGAAGGGCTCGGTTACTTTCTGCAGCAAGACAGTTCCGCAGCATTATTATTGAAAAATCAATATTTTTACTTTCTCTATTGGTAAGTAGAGGGAAGTGCATTCCACCCAAAAATTTGATGTCCAGATTTCACCGGAAATATGTCTTGAGACCCCATGAATAATAAAAAAAGAACTTTAGGAAAAGGTCCGTGTGTGTGTGTGTGTGTGTGTGTGTGTGTGTGTGTGTGTGTGTGTGTGTGTGTGTGTGTGTGTGTGTGTGTGTGTGTGTGTGTGTGTGTGTGTGTGTGTGTGTGTCAGTCTGTAGACAGCATAACTCAAAAACGAAAAGGAGGTTAAAAACCAAAGTTGGTATTTAAGTTTGTCTTTCAAGGATGCGACACGGAAACTTTGAAGAAAATAGCCCCACCCAAAACTACCCTTTACAAAGAAACTTTTTCTAAAATTTTGATTTTTTTGAAAATGGCTCTGAGGATTTTGATTAAAATGTCATATGTTTGAGATATTTTTATGCCAAATGAAATGTATATCATGAATTTTCTGGCTATAGCCTATGTAGTGGTATTTACTCTAAACGAATTTTACATAACTGGTAAACCGTTAGAGATAGGCCAAATCTTACTGTACAAAAATGCAGATCTTGCTAAAGTACACAATTTATGCCCGAATAAATTTTCTTGTAGGGTGAACCATTTCGGAGATATTCCTTGTTATGTGTGTGAGTTTCGGAAAACTTATACCTTTCGTGAAATGGAACATCGTTCATTTTTTTATATGTTAAGTGTACAAAGGCAACGGAATCTCAAAGCTTTAAAAGATTTGACTATCGCACAAAGCCTTCTGTATTCTAATATTCCCCTTGCATCTACAGGGAAATAAACAATAAGAAATTTGTACAAATGTTTATCTCAACGAACACGAAGAAGATAGAAAAAGAAGAAGAAGAAGAAGAAGAAGAAGAAGAGTTGGTAAGAATGGTTAGTACAAGAGTAGAGAAAGTCATGTGAGTGCAATATATCAGATGTTTTCTAATGCATCCTGAAGTTTCTGTTTTACAGTTTTTCCTAACTTCTCCGATTTTGATTTCCTTTAATTTTTACACATGCTTCTTCCAGTATGCGTATAGTCTTTGGTATGAATAACTCAGATGTTTCTAAGGAGCTATTACATTGGTTAAACAAGAAAGGTTACGCTTTATAAAATTTAAACAATTGCAATTTCAATTGGATGTGACTCTTTGGAATCTAAAGCACTGTTGATTGGTTTATCTGCAGTATGTACCCTTATCAGTAGCTTAAAATCACGGACCAGGTCACTGTAAGCTACCCTCTAGTTATATCTATTGAAATAGAGGAACATTCTGCTGTTTCAGCGACCAACGCGATGTCAACCCGATCTCAACTAGGACATGGACCATGAATCTCGCACTTGTGGTTGATTTTTGAAATTGTGGGGAAGATATTCATTTGCACGAACGCTTTATGTGTCTGCCAGTTGGCGCCCCGCTTCCTTTACTCAGTGTACTCATAAACACCAAAGATTCAGGGCTGTCCACCACTTGTTGCTTCAGGCCCTTGCAGAAGCAACAAGCCCTCGTACTCACTTTTCTTTGTCCTTAAAGGGCCTTTGCAAAAAAGACAGGTCCAATGAAGCAAAACCACAATCGTCTAATATATCTATGTTAAATACACAAAGAAAAAAGCTTGCTCATTGAATTTATACAAAAGATACAGTATTATCATGATCGTATACAACGTTAGCCATGTATCAGACTACCATTAGTACGTAACTCCGAGTCTTTTTCGTTAGCCACGGCAACTCACAAGTGTTTGCTTCTAGTAAGCGTGACTCACTCCTTTCAATGTCTTTCTTCACTTTCTGTGTCTAACACAACTCCGACGATACAATCACTCGACACTTGTTAAAGCGTCTTCACTTCGACACGACGTACCTTTCATGACAGTACCACACACACAGTTGTCTCACACTCACTGACACACTGACCGACTTTTTCCTCGTCTTCTTATATACCGAGGATGACGTCACACTACCTTTCTAGAACTTCTACAAACACCCGGCAGTCGTACAGTTTTCGAAGGCTCTGGAAAAAGTTTGTGTTGCAGTTTGATTGCTTTTAGTCACGTGTTTGCTCACGTGAGTAGTGTGGGGAAGCTTGATCTTGACGGCCTTCATTTGCTCGTCAGCCTGGCATCTGGTGTAAAGTAGCTTAGCCCCAACCATCTTTTGTTATGCGCAGCGCCTGGCGTCGAAATATTTTAAGATACATGTGCGCAACTATAGATAATTAGTTTTGTATATTGGCTAAAAGATTTTCATCTGCTTGCCAACACGGCTTTATCCTTAAACACCCCGTTTGCTAGCTAGCACTGATGGCCATAACTACCAGACCATTTCAAAAACTGACTATATCGAGTTTGGGTTTATATGATTAAATGTGCAGTGAGAAACAACACATGTTGTATACTACTAAGAGTAATTTTCCATTGTCCATTGTCCTCGGTAATCCAGATGAAGACTCTGCGAAATGTTTATTTACACCATAAATACAATTGAACAACGCATTATAGGTCTAACTTGCGCCTTACAGAAGTGGTGCTGTGAATCGTCCATAACGGATATTAAAGATAATGTGTGGGAGAAAGTGCGCGGAAACACAATGCACTCCTAACAGCCAATCGGAATTTGCACACAGTAAGTTTGAATTCATCTCTTGTCAGAGATTCATGTTGTTTCTACAAGTTGGCGTTTCTCCTTTGTCGCTATGATCAAGAACCTGTTGTGAATTTCACTAATCACTTTATCGTACTGCTACCATATTTTCTGATTTTCTTCTCCTCATCCTTATGCACATGTGCTTTGATATGTTCAGAAGTACCAATATATATTATATGTTATTATATGAGTATTATATATACAAGTGTCTCAAAATTAGACTGACAAACTTTAGGAGCTGATAGATAACATTATTTCAAACACCTTTTGTTAAGGAAAGCTTTTGCTGCGGTGCTTCATTTAAGCGCTAGACGAGTTAATGTCATAGGTTACTTACTGTCTCCCACCCAGTTTGAGTATTTACGGCAAAATCAACAATGCAGATTAGTATTGCATTTATCTTAGTAAGTCACACAATCTTAATCCAAGAAACATACACGGAACACATAGACGAAACACAAACATATTGTTTACAGTTAATCACAGCTTTACTATTCAAAGTAAGTGTTGGAACGCACGCCCATTGCGATTAACACAGTGTCTCTCGAAAAGACATCAGCCATTTTTCTGGTTTAAAAGTTTGTCGTTCTAATTTTGAATTTAAAATCTAATTTATACCCAGTTTAACCTTGCCCCCTTTGTTTGCCCACCAGTCTGGTATGTAGTGTGAAGTAGCTTAGCCTCGACCGTCCTTTGTTGTGCACCAAGCCCGGCGTCACAGTAATATAAAGTATTGCTTGTATCACACAGTACAGTCCTTACACTACCAAAATATTAATTTGAGCTGAGTATACAAATATGAAGAAGGTGTTGTGCACGTGTATTTCTTAATTTCAATTGTTTTAGGAGAAAATATAGTTAAATGTTATTGAATTTTTCAACTTTTGAATTATGGAAAATGATTTCAGCTGAACTATTTAATATTTTAACTAGTGTAAAATTTTAAATGCATAATTCCTGGTGCTGTCCTGAAAATTTCAAGTTAATAAGATATAAAGTGTAGTCAAAGAAGCATTATGAAAGGTGTAAAATGCTGAAAAAAGAAGTGAGAAAAATTGGGTTTAACGTTTACTTACGTTTGTGCTACAGGACCAATTAAACAGGTACTTTTAATTTGAAATTTTTACATAAAAAGCAATTGAGTGCTATTAAAGTACAAGTTATAAGTGTAATAAAAAGATGAAAAAATACAGCCTGTGTTTTTTTACCAAATTTCACAGATGTTAATAGTTTGCCGTAAAAAAGAATTATAATGACTCGGAATTGTAACATACTATGTTTTTATGGTCCATGTACGCTAGTAACATTAACGTAACTAGCCAAAAACTAATCACTTATTCATGGTATCGAAATGTAGTTATCAAACAAAATAATTAGAGAATTTTAATTGAAAAATTACGATATTCGGAATATTTACATTATAACACATTCCTTTTTATGAAGTGCTGTGTTCATCGTTATTTCATTAATGAATGAAGAGATAACAAGTGAAACTCATAAACGTTAGAAGTTCGAAAATTGAGATATGAATGTTGTTAACAATTTCCGAAAGTCACATACAGGTACACACGTGTCATATTAATTTGAACTTTAATTTTGCGTACAAAATTAATTTGTTCGAAGTGTATGACGAGTTATACTGGTGGCTGTGTGCCTCTTGAACAGTTGGTCATCAGTAGGCTTAGTAGTCCAGCTATATTAAAGAGGAATCAAGTTATGCGCGTTCGTAGTGCACGTGACGGCATAGTGTGGGAACCGGTTCTGTCCGTCTGCTCTACAGACGAAACAGCATAACTTCATTCTTTAGGTAGCTCACCTACTAATCTTACTCATTAGCAATAATGATCTTAAGTTTATAGTGGTGTTAGTGTTTGGGTTTGTTCCATGAGTTCCCAGACCGACCGGACCGCTCCGCGGCGGCACCGCACCTCCGTCAGAGTTACGCGTAAGAAACCGGCAAGTCACGGGTACGGAACACTGTATTAACTTGCATTAGACTTACCAGCATCACAACACATGTTGAAATTGATGACCTTCAACGTGAACACATTCCACATATCTCCGCAAAATAATCCTGGTTTTCTTGCAAAAGTTCATGTTGACTGATTGCCTGTATTTCTCTCGTGATACTGTTCTTCAATTTTTGTAATGTGAACGTTTCTTATAGTTCTTAGCACGCTCGGGCCCTAATGACCTAGTTGTCGATGGGCCCTTAAACTCAATTCACTCACTCTTAGCGCGCAATATAGCGTTAATACCCACATTCAGTGCCGAGCAGTTATCTTAATTCTTCAGAAGTCTTCTGTTGCGAGAGTCTTCTGTTTGGTCTAGTAAATTCCTTATACCTCTGAAGTACCTCTAAATCTCTGTAAGCGGGAGGTTTACATATATATCTATAATAGAGTGCTTTAGATACTCAATCTTAACGGATGCAGTTTTTCTTTCTTTTCAAGTTTTCCCTTCATTTTATGTTATTTTTCTGTGAAAGTTTATTGGTACCTTCTTGTATCTATCAAGTTCCACATTTAGTGTATCCTTTCATTGTTCAAAAGTGTTTCATTTCTATTCGTGCATGTGATTCTCAAACAAAGTAAATTTTTTCCCAGCAGCTATATTGCAGCTGAAGGGTAAACATTCTAGCATGAGAGAGCCTCGTTTTCGGAAAAATATTCTCAGACACTTATACTTAAATAAGTAAGTCCTGATATTAAGAAGAACATCTTATTATTAACTATTGAATCTATGACTAAGTTTGTTGAACCTCTTTTTATGCTCTGTATTTGTACGTTTTCAAAAGTGTTGCTAATTTTGAGCATAAGAAATGATCTGCAGTGTACACCCCAGTGTATGACACCAGCAGTATTTGTGATTACTAAACGGAAGACGCAGATTCGATTACCGGTATAGGGGTGGGAATTTTCCACTCTGGGAGACGTGGTTGTCCACTGCAATTTTATATACACTGATGGCTCTAAGAATAATTGAGGAATAGGGTGTGCTTTTCTTCATGATCGACAGAGTTTTGGCTTTCGTCTTTTAGCGCAGTGCTCTTTTCTAACAGCTGAGCTTTTTGGTATTTACCAAGCTGTTTTATATATTCATCGGCAAACCTTGCGGCATTGGCTTTTCTGTTCCGACTCCCTGGGTGCTTTGCGGAACCTAAGGATGCTGTGTAACTACCACCCGCTCGTGCAGCGTATCCAGGACAGCCTGCACTCACGCGGGTGCTGACATTAGCATGTTTTTGTGTGGGTGCCTGGACACGTAGGCCTTCCATGGAATAAGGCTGCCGATGCTGTTGCGAAGGCAGCAGTTATAGGTCCCAGGTGTTTTATCTCTTGTGTTTGCTTTGACGACTCGCCCGTAGTTTTACGCTGTGTTATCCTTTCTTGGTGACGTGCTAACAGGAGTGCTGTTCAGGGGAACAAACTTCGGGAGGTGAAGTCCCTCCCAGTCACCTGAAGTGATTTTAGCTAGACTTCGTATCGGGCACTGCCGTTTTAGTCATGGTCACTTTTTATCTTCTGACACGGCGCCGCATTGTTCTCATTGTAATGAGCTTTTGACAGTACCCCATGTTTTAATTCAGTGCCAGTTTTATCTCAGTTTTTCGTGTCCCTGGGAATGCCCGTTACCCTGGTCGAGGTTCTGGCATTACTTCCAGTGCTATAGAGCGACTCTTAATTTTTATTCGTCTCAGTGGTGTAGGAGGCCGTGTTTAAAACGCTGACTTTATCTTTAGTTTTTCGTTTTTAACTTGTTCTTATGTGCAGTTCGCTACATGTGGGTCTTAGTGTTACTTTTAGCTCTGCTTTTGGCATTACTGGCACTGTCTTGGTGACTTTAGTTCTTGTAGGTAACATTTTAGCCAGCAGATTATCTGCCTGCACCTTTTAAGTTGCATGTGTTGCTCGGGCGCTAATAACCCCAGCAGTTGTGCGCCCTAAAACATCACTACTACTATTACTACTCACATGGCCTTCTCTACTCTTGTTGAAAACACTCTTACAATCACGTGTTCCTGTACTTCATATTAGACAAGATAAACATTTGCAGAAATTATCTTATTGTACATTTCCTTGTAGGTACAAGTGAAATATGGGAATACATTAGGCTTTGAGAGATAGCCAAATCTTTCAAAGCTGGTAAAGCTATGTGAAGAGTTTGAAATTCCATTCTCTTTGCACAACCAAGAGATAGAAAGTGAATAGTGGTCTTCCATTTGAGAAAAGTTTAAATATTAGAAAACTCACATAAATAACAAGGAATACCTCCGAAATGGTTCTCTCCACAGAAAAATGCATTTGGACATAACTTGTTTGTTTTAAAGATACCTGCATTGTTATACACTAAGACTTTGTCATCACTTACGCTTTACCAGTCATTGAAAAGTCATCTAGAGTAAATAGGAATATTTGGGCTATAGCCATAAAATTCAAAATAAACATTTAATTTACTTAAATATATCTTATGACATTTTAATCGAAATCGTTAGAGCCATTTTGAGAGCCATTTAAAAAAAAATTCCATGTAAAGGGTAGTTAAGGGTAGAGGAATTTTCTTCAAAATATTAGGGCGCATCCTTAAATTATATTAAATTTAAATACCAACTTTGGTTTTTAACCACTTTTCGTGTTTGAGTTAGCCTGTTCAACACACACACACACACACACACACACACACACACACACACACACACACACACACACACACACACACACACATACACACATACACACACACACATACACACACACCTTTTTCTATGGGCCCTCAAAACATATATTTCCGGTAAAATCTCGACATCGAATACATTACTTCTTATACGTAGCTGTGATATGAAGGAGACACCTGGCGATAAATAAGAACACTCAAGACTTGGATCGGTGCAGCGAATGCACTTTGTGAAGAGTTTGCATTTTGGACAGCACTTGTACTTGCTGGAGACAAAGGTCCTTGCTTATAAGTTAGCTCCAGTGTATCCAGAGTCTTTAAGACTTAAGGCAAACATCCGTAAGAGATACGGATAGCGAGCAAGGAACCAAGTTACCTTTTCTTCATCAAGTTCCCTCCCGGCTCGGCTCGGCTCGGCTCCTCGCATAACAAAGTGGCCAATTCAAACAACACAGCCTGTGTATGCTCAGAGATTCCTAGATTAGCACAGGGACCCATTGGTGCCGTGACACACAACCAACTTTGTTTCTCAAGTGTGAACATTGTTCCACAACAGAGAAGGAAACATGTTCTTTTTCAGCCCTTTTTTATAGTCTTAAACGAAAATAAATAGCCTTAACTCCAAATGTAAGATAAGTATAATATAACATAGTGTAATATAACGTTTTGCATTTAAGTCACATAATTCAAGATGGATATTTTGAAAATTTGTTTACCTGAAACATTCATAGATAAATGCCAGATTTTTTATAATTTGGAATTTTATCCTTTTTAATGGGGTCATGAGCATTTGAACCTGCGCTTTTAATACGTGTGTGCTGGCATTTATCAATTTAGCTGTTTGGGTTGTGATAGGGTTTATATTGGTAAAACTAAATGTCATTTAGAAACCAGAATGAAAGAGCATTTTAGAAATATTTAATATAAACAAACTGATAAATCAGCGGTGGCAGATCATTTTTGATCATTTAATCGTGATATTAATCCAGAGGTTAAATTATTAATACAATCAAGTGGACCTATAGATATGATGGTTTGGGAAAATATATTTATTTTAAAAAACAGAAACCGTGTTATGAATTTTAAAATACTCCAATACTATTTACTATGACAAATAGGGTTTTAAAATGAGCATCAGTAGCTATGGTAGCTTATTTGTATAGCTTTGAGAATGAGTTAGAGTCAACTTAAAACGTGTTAGCTGCAAAAGATCTTGCAATATTACTAAGATAAGTGAAGCTTTTAGTTTCTAATTTGTTCTTATTTTACATAATAAAAGTTAGTGTATCATACCCAGAGTTTTTTATTTAAATTAGTAAATTAAGTATACTTAAGGGTTTACCAATAGTATAAGATATGTTAACAGCATGGGCAACTTAGAGAAGTTATTAAAAACTCATTCGATCCAGCTACAGAAGTATAAACGATTTTACAGTATAACTGTTGCAGTATGAGGCAGTTCTTTTAGCTTTGCATTGGCAATTGTTAATTTTTCCTTCTGATAGTAGTTTCAGAAAGTATCACCTTTAATAGGCATCAATATAAGGGAGAGGGTTTAAGCCTTGTATTACCAATGGAGGTGGTACATTATGTCCACCTTCTGTAATTGTTTAAATGCTGTGTTTTAATTTTTTGATTAAAGGTATGCAGTTAATAGTCATTGTCAATCACTGTTTGTCCCACTGACTTGCGTAATTGTCTCAAAGTTTTCATTGTTGGTCTTTTTGAGAGACAATGAATTGCCAGGGTGGTCATAAAATACTGCCCCACCCTCGGTACCCATTTTTAAAATAAATTTGTTTTAAAAATTGCTCAGACATTTTGTTATCAGTGATGGTCACAAGGAACAAGGCTGCGTTGCTGGGGTTAATGGATTTTTCAATGCATCCTGTATTATTTGTAATATTTATGTTATGGTCCTTTGACTTGCAGAGTTTTATGACTTACTAACCTCATTGTTGCTCGGTGGCATTATCAGGAGACAGTGAAGGAAGAAGACATAGTCGTGGGTGTCAATATCATAGACACCACTAGTTTCCTGTGACCACTAGTCAGCTGCTGATGACCATATCTCTGCACCAAACGGACGGATGCAAGTTAAAATGGAAGTTGGTATCGCGGAAGATAAACCATATCGATCACAGAATCCCTCTGTTGTCCTGTGGATATTCCACTCCACAAGGTCAGCTCTGTTGTTGAAGCAAAACCACACACACATTCACTAGTTGGGAATTGTTCTATTTGAAACCATTTTAAATAACCGAATTTTAGTTTGGGTTTGCGTCGAGTAAATTATTTCACCGAAACTTAGACATTTCAAATGTTTTATACATAATCAGCCATATACATCAAAATATTGTCAATTGATTTCATTCTTAACTGTACAAAAACCTGTAATATAACTATTATTGAGACCAGAAGACAAAGAGCAATAAATTTATATGAACTTAGAAAAGTTTGATGTGTCGTATTCACTCGAGTTTTCCTACTCCATCTTCTGTAAACTATTCTTAATCTGTTGCTTACTTCTTGTCAATCTAAAAAATTATAAGATCCACTTTCCTTCTGATTAGGTACTTTGTAATTTCTGAACACACTCAGAACATAAAATAATGAGTAATACATAAAATTTCAATATCTTATGTCCAAAGATTTTCAATTATTAATACGAAATCAAATTTTGATATACTACTATGAATTGACCCTTGTACCCTACAGCTTATTGTATCTCTTTGAGTTCAATATGCAGGTATAAAGAAATTGTAATTATTGTAAAAGATACAATTTTTTTGTATAAAACATATTGATGTTTTCAATTTTTTCAGTATGAGTTACAAAAATATTTAATTTCAGCTCAATTATTTAACATTTTATCTAATACACGATAATTTTATTACCTTTATCTCTGAAACTCTTCTGAAAATTTCAAGCTAATAAGTTATAAACTACGGTCCAAATAACATTTGGCATAGTAAAAAATGCTGAAAAACAAGAATTGAGTAAAATGGATCTTAAAGTTTAACAGTACATTTTTGTATGTACGTCATCTGAATCTAATCACCTTAATACTCCCCAGTACAATATGTAGGACCTTCTGCTGCTTGCTTCTGCTTCTATATATAATATGTTACTGCAGACCGAGCCA
Source organism: Tenodera sinensis (assembly GCA_030765045.1). NCBI lineage: Eukaryota > Metazoa > Arthropoda > Insecta > Mantodea > Mantidae > Tenodera > Tenodera sinensis. Next base: position 102,617,410 of record CM060963.1, on the reverse strand, counting down.
AAAGTTCTGGAGCCATTTGGAATATTTTATTCTTATTTTTTAATAATTGACTTTTATGATCCTTTGCTGGAGAGAAAGTCTGTGACTAAGTATTTGTGTGAAAGTCTTAGCGTGGTTTTACTCCTCGCGGCCTAGCATCAGTTGGAGAGCTTGAAGATTCATTTAATATTATCACAATAGTACTATGGATATATTATATTGAGGAAAGAATCAATATTACTTTCAAGAATGTCAAAAATTTTATTAGCACTCAAAAATCGTCACCTTCCTAATCACTTTTGCAAATTTTCCACTAAACAATGGTGGACCTGGACGCTAGTGAAGAAAATGGCTAGACACAGCCAACAATTTAAAAAGGCCAACTTTTCTCGAGAAACTCACTGCAGTTAATTTAGTTCAATTATTGTCATTTGCAATACAATTTATTTTATGAGAATTGCATCAAATGCACAATTATTTTTCACGTTATAATACATAATTAATATTTTTCGTCGTTACTCAATCGATACGCTGTCTATATTCTAACAGAGTTATTTTAGGGGGCTTTCTGTTGCCCCTATATTTATGTACATTTGGAATTATTTCAGAGGGCTTACTCAAAATACTGCCTCACTTCTTTGCCTCAGTAGCAGTTTTTGAGAATTTCAAGTTTCCTTGGCCGCTTCTTAATATGAAAGTTTTCCTTTCGTCTTCCTAATGTTTATTGTGTATTGCTCTTAGCTAACCTGTGTATTATACACTTTCGCTAATTTTTACCCCAAACTCATAAAATATTTGCTTAGTACAGCTTTATTACAAGCTAATAAATAACTTACAACCTATGAAATACCTAAACAATGCCTAATATATAACTGCAACACTGAAATGACCTAGCAAGGGTACAGAATTACACGTTTTTCCAGTAAAATTTCGATACCAAGGTTTGGGATGCAAGACAATGCTTTCTCTACTTACTATAGATAAATAGTAAATATAATAAACAGCAATCTGTTTTAAATTATGGATACCTACTCCTACGTGGGAAAGCTGTGTACGTAATACATATAACGGAGTTGTTTGCTGGTAAATGAAACTAAAGGACCAATAATTTGAAATAGGCTATCAACAATTTTAACCAAAATGAAATTCATCTAATACAATTTCTGTACCTGCTAATGAGAAATATCAATTTGCTATTGGATTTGCTATTAGCTTGCGTCTAGTGCTATAAAAACGCAATGCTTTTTTCATGAACTGCTAAGAGATGTTATAGTATATTAATTAAATAAACAATACCTACTGTTAGAAATAGTAAATAATCAAATGAAATTACAGCTTATTAGTTTTGAGTGCAATGCAACAATGCTTGCATTACAGTAATCACGTGTGAATTTATTCGCTTGCAGTAACATTTCAAATTACTTTTATTTCGAGTTTTTTAGGGAGCTACTATGAGGTTTGTTAATAAAACAATATATAAAATATTGTAAAGATATGTAAAAGGAAAGCTTTTAATATTCATGTTAATCTTTGAAATCCTAAAAAAGAATTCTAGACATTTGAAAAAAGGAGTGCAAACATCAGATATACGAGTACCTTTCTTTTTACAAACTCATAAAAGAACATTAGATATTTTTAAGTTCAGTATAAACCATCTCTTTCTGGCCTATATGCTTTAACATTGCTTAACCATTTCTTTTTTAACTTCTTACATCAATCACATTATGCCGACGGGAGGTAACTTAAGACCACCTTGATATTTATTTGTTTCTCAAAAGACCAACAATGAAAACTTTGAATGAATTACGCATCTCAGTAATAGAAAGAGTGTTTGACAATAACTATTAACTGCATGCCTCTAGTAAAAAAATTAAAAGACAAAATAAAAAAAAAATTAGAGAAGGTGGGTATAATGTGTTGGCATTACTAGGGTTAAGTGTTTCCCTGATTAGTGATATTGGCAAATATTATTGCTCATTTAGCTTTTACTATAACTGCACTTTTCAATTGCTATTCTCTAATGTTTCGTTTACTATCCGCCAAGCTATAGCTCCTTAATCCCCTAAATCCAGCAACTCGCACACTAATCTTCAAATTACAACCCAGAAGCTGTTCAAAAGAAAGAAAAAAAGAAACTCACCAGCTGATGGTCAGCTATGGTAAAGTAGGGTCAGTTACAGATATATGGCAGGTCAGAGGTCAGATCGCCTTTTCCCTTTTTGTGCTAGGGTGAAATGTCCATTGTGGCTCACTGAATGCTATATGGGAAGATTAACAAAAGACGGTCGTTGTATTGTAACGATGAAAATACGATATCGACCACATTTACATTTTATGCCGAAGTATTTCCATAATATACAACGGTTGGATTTGTATACATTTTTATTCCCGTTTCATGCAGATGTGCTCTCGAGGAGTGCTATGCTTCGACAGTTTTCCAGTGGCAATGTACTGGTGCAAAAATTCACGAAGTCGCGTGGATAGCATTTTGCGTATAGTTAGTTTGTCAGAAGGCATTGATTTGTTTTGCCAAAATATTATCCGAAGAATATATTTTTGTTTCCGAAGTTGAACTATCCAGAATTCGTATTTAAATTTATGACTCACTTTTTAACTCTCTAGTCTCTCACGCACCTATTTATGTATTTACTCACGTGCTCGTGCACTCACTCACTCATTCACTCACTCAATCACTCACTCACGCACTCACTCACGCACTCACTCACTCACTCACGCACTCACTGACTCACGCACTCACTCACGCACTCACTCACGCACTCACTGACTCACGCACTCACTCACGCACGCACTCACTCACTCACGCACTCACTCACGCACTCACGCACTCACGCACTCACTCACGCACTCACTCACGCACTCACTCACGCACTCACTGAATCGCTCTCACATTTGGCTGCCTGGAATTGGGAAGTATCGACTGAAGCTTCTGACCATGACCATGAAGCTGCTGGCAGGCTGTTCAACCTTAATAATTTTTCTGCGTATGTTTAGAGTTTAACCGCAGATAGGAAATGTTTTAAGGGTGTCGTGCTTTAATTTTGGTTGGTTGAGCTTAAGAAGGAAGTTTATTGGCCCTTGGCGGTTGCAGTAAATCTCCTAAAGGTAGGAACCAGCTTTTCCCATTTTCCTATGGGGGTAATAAATACAGAATGATTTATGCAGAATTAGCATTTCTTGTATTCTCTGTTCCTTATTTTTGTCTTATTCTTGACTATGGCTTTAGGCCTGAAATTTTCTAATACATTAAGTATGTGTACCCGGTCTCTTACGACAAACGTCTTAATGAATTTCGGGGTGACCTATCTAGTCGTGGTCTTACGTCAACAACTGTGGTCAGCCGAGATGAACGAATTTTGTCTTTTCCACTCACCAGAATTCAGTTGTTCCAATCCCAATATTGTGATTCTTTCGGGAGGGTTAGAAACACTAAATTCTCGACAGCTGTAGTCGAACTCATAATCCAGTATTGTTTACAAGGAAAAGCTGTTGATTTCATGTGTACTCCATTATCAGAGCAAAATGTCGAAAACAGCTGTCAATAATAAAACAAAAGACAAAGATAAGTAATAAAGAATAAACATTATAACACATATTGTTACAGGAAATCGAAACTCCCGAATATCTTGCTTAATTTAAGATTAAAACTTGCCCATTAAGCGAATTTCCAGACGAATAATTAAAGAAAAAATGTATCAATTCTATATAAATCACTCCGTATAATAGAATAATGAAGATTCCAAGATTTCTTTCTTTTATTTATTTATTTTTTTTTTTTTCACTTTCTTTTTACTAAATCTTCACAATGACATTGACTAAAACTCCATGAAAAGTTAGTAAAACATTTCAGTATTTCTTTCTTATACTGCAAAAGAATTCTTTATGCAAAATAATTTTACACCTTTAATGTTTAAACGCGGAATTGAATAACCAAGCGGGTTTGTCTGAAAAGTTTGTTACAACTAGCCAGCAATTATAAGATTATTATGATGTAGGCATAACACTTCCTGTTCCAGAAGCCTGAATGCAGCGAAAACTTCAGGTCTAGAAATCTCCTAACAAGAGAAGCATGCATAATTTGTTCAAACGTGGAAAATGGGTGTACCAGGAACTGTTTAAATGCAAACTAGGCAAGCCTTGTAACTTTACGAGCTGGCCTCGCTATATATGACCCTTGGTCCTACGCGTGAGGAACATCCCGAGATTCGATGCGGACATTCTGGCGAGTTAATTTGCTGAAACTTCCCTGTCAACACTCACATAAACAGAGGGCTGTATTTCATCTGCGTTGAATTAATAGAGTTGTGGAGGCTGTGGGAGGCGGCAGAGACTTGTCACTCCAGCATCTTGCCTTAAGACACTTTCAACATCTCAATTCTCTCCCAGCATAGCTCAAAAGTGTGCTAAGAGACAAGGTTGCAAATAAGAATGCTATAGATTCAGACTTGATCAGGGGTAAAAATTAAATGCTTCGTAACCATTGGAGTGAACATAAACTAATCCATCATGAACTACTACTTTACAGATCTCTTCTCCTCTTTTGACTCTAAATAGCATAATCAATGCAAATGGACTTATATTAAACAGCTGAAATTCCCGGTGCTACCCGTGGTTTGACGATTTTATCCCTAGAACTTTAACACTTAGTTTGCACTTTCCCAATAGCCGTGTTTTTACTTTCCTACTGGTAAGTAGAAGGAAATATTGTATTAAACCCAAAAATTCGATGTCGAGATTTCGTCGGAAATACATGTTTTGAGGCTTCTGAATCCAAAAAAGCTTTTTATAATAAAAATGTGTGTGTGTGTGTGTGTGTGTGTGTGTGTGTGTGTGTGTGTGTGTGTGTGTGTGTGTGTGTGTGTGTGTGTGTGTGTGTCAGTCCGTGTGTCTTTCAGTCTCTGTACAGCATTTCTCAAAACAAAATTTCACTTAAAAACCAAAATTTTTACCCGTTACATGGCAAAATTTTCGACAATTTTGATTTTCTTGTAAATAGTTCTAATGACTTTGATTAAAATGCCATGTGTTTGAAATATTTTTTATGATAAATGAAATGTATATTTAGAATTTTCTGGCTATAGCCTATGTAGTTCTGTTTTGTCTGAATGACTTTTGAATAACTCGTAAAGCGTAAGAGATAGACAAAATCTTACTATACAAAAATGTAGATCTTGCTAAAACATATTTTTTTTTAAGAGTGAAGCATTTCGGAGATATTCCTGTTATGTGTGTCAATTTTGGAAAACTTAAAACTTTCGTGAAATGGAACATCGTTTTTATGTTAAGTTGCAAAGAGAGCGGGATCTCAAAGCTTTAGAAGATTTGGCTATCGCTGAAAGCCTACAGTATACCCATATTTCCCTTGCACCTACAAGGAAATAAGCAATAATACATTTCTGTAAATGTTTATCTCAACTAACACGAAGAAGATATAGGAATAAGAGTTTGTAAGAATGGTTAGTATAAGAGTAAAGAAAGTCATGTGAGTGCAACACATCAGATTTTTAAAGACAGTTACAAAATATTAGTTAACACAAATAGTTAATTGAAGCTCTTATCATATTATAAAGAACACTAAATAAAAATACCTCAAAGACACATTCAAAAGCACTGTTGAACAAATCTAAATGCTACAGGAAGAAAAGAAAGTAGAGAAGAATGTGTAAATATAAAACGTTGCATTCCTATTTCAATCATAGAAAATTATATGAATTGTATATTGAAGGGCGAGTAGAGAGAGAGAATTGTGAATGCGTTTTGCAAAAGAAAAATGGGTAGAGAAAACCACGTGAAATACGTTGCATTTCTATTTCAATAATAGAAAATTGTATGAATTGCACATTGAAAGTCGACTAGAGAAAGAAATGTAATTGTACTTCGCAAAAGAAAAGCGAGTAGCGAAAACCGTGTGAATATAATATGTTGTATAATATAGGTATAGGTAAAGAAAGCTCTTGTAAACTAGTTCTAAATTTATAAAGTACTCTAACTTTATTATAACTATATTTACTTACTTATAAGGGCTCCTCCACTTTTCAGTAGTAACTCTGTATTCCCATTTGCCATTCTTTCAGTTTCAACAAGTCATCTTCCTCTAGGTATCGATCATTCATCATTCTATGAATGTTTCCTCTCCAAGTTGCTCTTGGCCTGCCCCGCTTCCTTCTTCCACGAGGTGACCATTCTACAAAGGTCTTGCGCCACCTACTCTCTCCCATTCTTCTAACGTTGAAGACTTGACCTTTCAATTCTCTCCGTCACTGTTTCCTCCATATCCATCATCTGTCTGACCTCTTCATTTCTCCTTCTTTCCACTCTTGATACTCTAGCACTACACTTATTGCGTCCATTTCCACTGCCAAGAGCCTAGGTTTTTGTCTCTCTACCAAGTCCACGCCTCAGCATCATAGGTCGTTATACTTTGTACCACATTCTTCAAAACCCTCTTCTTTGTACAGCTCAACATGGTTAACTCTAGAAAATCCCACTCAACATTTGCATAGCTCTTCGTGCTTGTTCTGGCCTACTGTCTACATCCATTTCAAAGCTCCCTGATTGATCAATAAACGATCCCAGATATTTAAACATTTTAACGGCTTAATGTTCCTTGTGGCCGAGAGATGTCTCGACCAGTTCCTCCTTGTACCAGATATTTTATATCTGTGTTTTAAAAGGTTAATCTTGAAATGATGCTCATGAGTATTAGATTATATTAAGACTAAACATAACTGTCTTTTGTGTACGATAATTACCAATGCCTTTCGATTGACTTCGCTTATTTAATCCATCATGATGGTTACCTACTTCGGCATTGTCACACAGCTGTCCCTATAAATCCAAGCCAAGGTTTTATATTTGAAAAATATTGTAAATGTTTGCTGCGTATTTTAAACAATCTTCAAACATATTTCAGAGGTGGAATTAGGACTGAAAAATTCAATTACATAGCCGGTATTTGAACCACGGATCTTCTGTTTATCCAGCGGCTGCTCTAACCACTAAGTCCACACGCGGCTTGTATATTTAATAAACACCAGCAGTAAGCCTTTGGGCCAAATAAATAAACATATTTCGTTGATGTTTCTAAACCTTTCTTCGATTGTGTAAAACGAAATCAAGACCAGTTTTCTATTTGAGTTTAAAAATGTTGAAATATGATATTCTTTGATAACCGATCGGGAATTTGCTGTAATATTTTTAAATGGACCTCAATATTCCTCACTTTATAACCGTAAGGAGTGCTCATATGCTTAAACCCTATTGATCTCTGATACAGCAGATTCCTTCACTTATCCCGGTTCCAGCACGTGGACCTGAGTTATGTTTGCAGTTTATTCAGATTATGTAACAAAGGGTTGGCCTGTATCGGGAGTATTGCTGGGCTGACCTGAATGCAGATTACACAGCTTCTTCTTCATAATCACGGTTTAGACCTTTTATTGATCTGTTTCGGCTCCAAATTTCTGCTATGTCCAGCTTTTCCTAGATCTTCTCAAGTTGCTTCTTCCTCGAGGCGAATAGTTGTGTGCTGGTGTTTGCAGTCATCCTTACTAAGTATTGTTTGCAAATTGTTCTATATTTCACTACTGTTGTATATAGTTCCTCTAACGTTTAATTGTTGTTTGATATTTTGTTGTTGATCTGAGGAATCTCATTTCTGCAGCTTGTATTCTAGCCGAGTGTTGTGCTGTCATAGTCCAGTTTTTCATCCATAAGTTGTTGTAGAAACTGCCATCGTCTTGTATTGTTTTATTATAGTCTTATCTTAACCAGCAATATGGCAATAATATATACCTACGCAGTAAAGTTGAAAGAAATCTGTTTTAACAAACTATATAGTTGTAGCGTTCATAATATATATATATATCAAATATGGCTCAACGAGCGACAATGTCCTTTAAGAATAAAGGCCTTTCCAGGCAGTTCGAGTAGCTTTGATTGCCAAGAAATTTTACAAATCATCGATTTCCAGAAAAGAAACCAGCAACGTTTCTCGGCTAAATAAACGAGTCGGCTCGAGCATAAAAATGAGAGTACGATTGGGCCAGTTTTACCGAGTATATCGCCAGCGTTAATAAGTCAGTGATGAGTAGAACTGTGAGAGTAAGCCATTACGGTGTTTGTGTTAAGGTTACGATAAAACAGAATAACAATGAGTGACAAGATCACGAGTTATGATTCAGTTTCAGAGGAAATAAAGTGGTATAAGGAGTAACTGGACTTATTTGTTACCTGGTGCCAGGAGCGGAATTCAAACAGCACGATAGACCTGATGAGAAACTTTTAGCTAGTATGCCAGAGATAAAATCTAGAATGGAAAAAAAGGGAAAGATGGGAAGTGAAATACCAGTATTGAACTCCTGACGAAGGAAATGAAGACGAAATTGAATTCTAGAATTGAATGGAGAATATAAACATAAACATCGAATAATAATAGAGAAGACAAAGACGGAGCTATCGGTGAAGATTGACGAACGACTAGTTGACTTAGAGAAAGACGTGAAGGACTTCGGCCAACGCGTCAACGCCCTGGAGGACGTCGGAGAACGGCTTAGCGCTCTGGAAATAGTAGGGCAAAGGAACTGAGTGCTAGGATTTGAATGGCTTAGACCTAAAGAAGGAGCACACAACTCCTGAGGTAACAGCTAAACTCCGTCTCGGAAGTGTACACACTCTGGAGACAGGAACGTCTGCAAAAATCCCTTAGCGGTTAATTTTGTGTTTTTGTAGCCAAAGAACACGTTGTGAACGACTGTCAGTAGCAAAGTCCACGAGCAAATGAATAACGAATAACTAGAGTGGCATGGGACAAGGAGAAGCCGTCGGAGCCATCTCAACAAGTGACGGTCTGTGCCCTGGACAGAAACGTGGAGAACAACCTCATCGTAGACAGCAGAATACAGGGGAAGCTGTGTCGGGGCGGAAGACTTGCCAACCAGGAAACCAGATTGGCCCTTCAATATAGTGATGGCATCGGGGCGACACCTGACCTGTGGAAGAGGAAGCCTGGCTAGAATTGGGGCAGAGCGTTATAAATCTGTGGGCGTTCCTTGCGCGAGTGGATGAGGGAGTGATCCAAGATGCCCTCTGGAGCCACGAGGTAACAGTCGATGTCGGCAGGAGGGTTTTGAAAGTCAGACAAGACGCGATAACGCTCCGAAGCACCATCTGAGCTCTTGGGTCTTCGGGTAATCCTGTTGGAGATTAGGTGCACCAAGAACGTCAGCGGATGGAACCCCGCGGGCCGTTTTTCCGTTGTGGGTAGGATGACATACATCACCCTGCTCGGACCCAGGGGTACTATCTAACACCTTGGCAAGAACCGTGCCCCATGGAGAAGAGGTTTAACAACGTAGTCTACTACATCCAACGGTTGCCCCGAGGAAAGATGTTGGTGATGCATTCGCATCGACTGGTCCACTAAGACAGTACTACTTGGGAAGACTAATCCTGAGGAAGGAGTACTGTGACGCCGGCCGCACATCAAAGTAGGCTATAGGCCAGCCATTTCCGACAATGTCGGCTAAGAAAAAAGTCTCTTTCCAGACAGTTGAAAAGCTTCGATTGCCGAGCTTAGTATAATACAACAGATCGCGAAACATTGGTATCCAGAAAAATCGTCGGTACCAAATTCTCGGCTATATAAGACAGAAAAGTTAGCATTGGGTCACTTTTACTGACCATGTCATCAGTCACTGAGTGAGCAGAAGTTTCTGACAGAACGGCTGTGAGTACAAGATCAGGAGTTGTGACTTCGATTCAGTTACAATTAACCATGTTATTAACAAAGTAGAGTCTTAAAGGGTGCTTTTATCATAACATTTAATTTAGCTGTTTTCAAGAAAGTGATTTACATCAACGAAAAGAAAAGGCTATTTATATCAGTAAATGTAATATACAGAGAAAACTATTCATACCAAAATTATTGAAGAAAGCAAACGCTGGCTTAAATGAAGGATCTTTCAACAAGTGTCCTATCTTTAAACTTATATAAAACACGTCTTATAAATCATAAAGTTTATTTATGTTTTTATTTTGGAACATAATTAATGTCAGTACGTGTGGAAGAGAACATCAGTTAAGTGACCGCCGCGACTTCGTTGGGTATGCGGTTGACCCAATTTTCAATGACAGAAAAACGTAAATTAGGTCTAACTTCACGAATAATATGCGTGATGCTATTCATAAGATCATTTACTGTTTCTGGCTTGTCGGTATAAACTCAAGACTTAACATAAAACTACAAGAAGTAAATCTACGGCGTTAAATCACGTGATCTCGGGGGCCAGTTAACATATCCAGCACGGGAAATGATGAAACCTCTGAACTTCTCCTTTAAGAGATCGATTGTTTCGAGAGCAGTATGACATGTGGCACCATCTTACTGGACTTAGATGTTTCTGAGATCCACGCCATGCAATTGAGGCCAACAATAGTCCCTTATATGAGCCCGGTAACTTTTTCCATTGACAGTTAGAACTTCTCCGTCTTCGTCTTGGAAAAAATATACACTAACAATTCCACCACACCAAAATCCACACCCACAGTAACCTTTTGGGGATGAAGTGGTCGTTCTTGAATCTGCATTGGATTTTAATTGCTCTTATAGCGGCAGTTTTGTTTATTAACAAACTCATCCATCCAAAAGTGGGCTGCTCGCTGAAGATGATCTTCTGACAAAAATCCGGGTCAGCTTCCAATTACTCACGGCGCAACCTATGCTCTTTGGGCTTTAGTTCTCGAGTTAACACCATTTTGTAAGCGTGCAACTTCAAGTCTAGATGCAGAATTTGCCAAGTTGTGGTCGGCGAAAGCACCAACGAGCAACTGATTTGTTTCCGTTCTCGGATACACTCTCACGGAATGGCGCCTATATTTTCGTTGGATCACTTACGTACAGGCGTTCTTTGATCGCTGACAGAACCACTTCTTTCAAATTTATCGATCAAACGCTGAATCGTTCTCTCGCAGGGACGATCATGCAAACCTTAAACTTCACTCAATACGCGGAAGGTTTGGCGAACAGATGATCCATTTTGATAATAAATTTTCACCATTTCTACGCGTTGCTGAATGCTGTAACGTTCCCTAACTATTTGTCAATAACAACTGTAACCACATGAAAAAATGACTCAATAACAGCGGCAGCTATCACATGTTAAGGATAGAATATTCTTGTTGAAAGATCAGTTACATAGAGGTTGACATAATTAACAGAAGTAGCAATTAGTAGAGTTAAATTAAAATAGCAAACAATGCATTTGAAAGTGTCGAGTTGTGACTATTTTCTGTGAAGTTCTGCGAATTAACAGTACAAATGGTAGATGCAGTACCATTTTTGAAAATATATTTATAAGTATTTTGCAATGATTATATGAAGACGAAGTTTTAATATAAAAAACTGCACAAAAAACTAAAAATATAATTTTTTTAGTTAATTTTACCAGCACCATCGAACCTCTTTCCCAAGTGAAACGATCCTTGGCATCGCTGTTGGGTAGTGCCCTTTGTTCCGGGTACGAGGATACTTTGAACTTCTGCGGCGGTCTCGCCAGTTTTGACGACTCCTCGTCCGGTTACCCTTCTTCCAGGCGTGTTCACGCAGTCCTGCGCACCTAAAATGGCCCACGGGTTTCCATGGCCGTCGACCTCCCTGGTGCACCTTCGTAGTCACCTTGCTCCTGGCCAAGCTCTTCATCTTTCCGCCAAGTTTTTCCATTCCTTCCTCCCGGTCAGTTGCTCGTTAATCTTCTCTGATAGCTTATCTTCATATTGGACGTTCCGAAATTTACATTTTTCTATTCTGCTTACATATTTTTCCAATGTCTAGCGTTCGGGAATGCTTCATTTCTGATTATGTGCATCTTGGATAACATTTTTTTCATCAACTGCAACATATCGTGGTCTTCGTCGCACTCCTGTCACCAATTGTGAGCACTTTAACTATTTCTTTCTTTTTATAAAAAGCATCGGAAAGACACTATGCAAAAGCAATATCGCACAATAACAAATACCGCAGGAAGAAAAGCTAGTTGATCAAATCGTGTGAAGGGAATATGCGTTTCTATTTCAGTGATATAGAAAATTGTATGGTTAGGGTAGAGAAAATTTTTGGCGTGTGTGTAAAATCGCGTTTCTTGAGGATAATTATAGAACGGTGTGTAGAGGAAGAGAATGAATGTGTTACCTAAAAGTAAGCAGAGAAAATAGTGTGAATGTTGCGCCGTTCTGTTTTTTACACAGCTTCCAAGTTTATTTAGGGAAAGGGAAGTAAACGGCACAAATGTAATACGCAGCATTTCTATTTCAAACATACAGTAAAGCGTATGGTTTATTTGTAGAAGAGGGAATAAAGTTATTCGTGTAAAATTGCGATTTTTTTTTCAGGAAAATTTTAAACAGATGAGTACAGAAAGAGTATGTATAACCTAAAAGTGAGTAGAGAAAATGTTAATGTAGTACGTAGCATTTCTATTTCAAACATATAGAAAATTGTATGACTTATTTGTAGAAGACGGAGTAAAAGAATGCTTTTTGGGGGGTGCAAAATCGCATTTTTTCTTCTTCTTCAGGAAACTCACGTAGCTATATAGAAGTAAAACCTTATCTGAATACAAAAATTGATCCAAATCGTTAGAGCCGTTTCCAAGATACGTGGAGCATATGTATATACAAGAATTGCTCATTTAAAGATATTAGACTTCCAAACGCACATTCTCTGTCATTTAATTACATTAGCATGTTTAAAACCACTAAAAGTGTTATAGCTTTATTAATTATGTAGATGGTATGCTCCGGCAACGAAATCCCGTTGTCTCTTTTTCGCGCTATAAAATTAATAATGATAATACAATACTCTTTTGTGACCATTAGTTAATATTTCCGTATAGAACTGGCAACAAATTAATAACAGGAAACATCCGAGGGCAGCGTTAAGCTTCTCTCACGCCATCTGTCGAGTAAGCACCGCAGGAGGGGGAGCGGCCCTGGCGGATTTCAGTTCAATCCCCAAGGTTACGTGATGTGAATGAGTGCTGCTACATTTAATGAAAAATGGCGATGAATTTAAAATTGAAGTTTCATACCTAGGTGATTTTGTGATGCTGGCCACTACAGCTATTCTTACAGACACTACGTTTTTTAATCCCTGTCCACTTTTTAGGAACCCAAATTACACCAGGAATGATAAAATGTATCTGCTGTTCTATATTGCATTACGTTGAACAGTTGCTTCAGTATCAGTTGTTATTTAAAACTGCTCTGGTGTTGCTAACGTAGTCACCGCGTGCGTGGCAAGTGTATTTGGTGTATTAGCATTTGCTTTTGGTTGTTACATCCATCTAACCGTAACATTGTTTGTGCATTAATTATTCTAACATACTCATATAGTCTTGCAACGATTATAATATGAATACTTATGTAATATTGAATAATAATCATAATAATAATTATTATAATAATGATAATAATATTAATATATTATATAATAATAATAATAATAATAATAATAATAATAATAATAATAATAATAATAATAATAATAATAATAATAATAATAATAATAATAATAATAATAATAATAATAATAATAATAATAATAATAATAATAATAATAATAATAATAATAATAATAATAATAATAATAATAATAATAATAATAATAATAATAATAATAATAATAACAATACTATGCTCAGGAATTCCTATGTGCATTCTAAATATTTGAAGTGTTTTACTTGTCTAATAATCCTACATTCAATAACTGTTTTAGAGTCTTTATATTGGATTCTTATAAATGCGATGATTTTGGATTATCTGTAATGTTACTTGATTTCATTTGTGAGCTGCACTTAGGAGGTTATCTTCTGTGTCATATATTCATTGGTTCTCCTTTTTGAAACAATTATGTAAGCAATATGACCTAGAAGATTTTAATATAGTATGGGGAAAGGAAATATAGATTATTTAATAAAGTACATATTGTACAAGTCAAATAATTTGGATTTTAACTCGATTTGTGACCGTTCTTCTAACGCAGTGGTATATGAATCAAAAGCAATTATCACTTTCTCTACTATGTTTAGTAAAGTACAGGAAGTATTGTATTCCAACCAAAATTTTCATTCGAGATTTCACCGAAAATGTATGTTTTGAGGCACCATGAATTAAAACAAAAGGCAATTTTAGAAAAAGTTCCGTGTGCATGTCTGTCTGTCTGTGGGCAGCATAACTCAAAAACGAAGTCCGTTAGAAACCAAAGTTGGTATTTAAATTTAATGTCTTTCAAGGATGCGACACGAAGATTTTGAAGAAAATTAATCCACCCTAAACTACCCTTTTCGTGGAAAAGTTTTCGAGAATTTTGATTTTCTTGAAAATGACTAACGATTTTGATTATCTGGCCATAGCTTTTGAAGACCTATTTACTCTGGATGATTTTTGCATAACTGGCAAACCATAAGAGATAGAGCAAATCTTACTATACAAAAACTGTAGATGTTGCTAAAACACAATTTATGTCGAAATAATTTTTTTGCAGAGTGAACCATTTCGTAGATGTTATTTGTGTGGGTTTTGGAGACCTTAAACTTGTGTCAAATGGAACATCGTTATTGATTTTTATTCTTTATTTTCAATTTTATATGTTAACTTTGCAAAGAGAACGGACTTTGAAAGCTTTAAAAGATTTGACTATCGCTAAAAGCCTACTGCATTAACATATTCCCCTTGCACCTACAAGGAAATAAGCAATAAGATAATTTGTACAAATGTTCATCTCAACTAACACGAAGAAGATAGAAGAATAAGATTTTGTAATAATGGTTAGTACAAGAGTAGACAAAGACATGTGAGTGCAACATCAGATTTTTTTCACGCTTTCATGGTGGAACGTTTTCCTTCGTGTTTTGCCTATTCTACTGGAGTATGTGCATGAGCTGTGTTAAACCCTATAAGTTTTTAAACATGTATATAAATAGGTATTGTTTCAGACATGGCATATAATAAGAAAACCCCTAGCGCAACAGCCCATGAAGGGCCTAGGCTAGCCGCCCAGCCACTGCGTCCCCCACCTCTGTTCACTGCAGGCGTCATTGGTGGGGTGCAGTACTGGAGGGTGGGATGTGGTCAGGGCTTCGAGCTCTCCCGACCTGTTACGCGGCCTTCTTGTCCTCGGTCGCTACTCCTCGATTGGTCCCCGGGGACCTATCAAGGCTGAGTGCACCTCGTGCCTGACCTCCCAGAGCGGGAGAAATCCCCACGCTGGTACCGGGGATCGAACCGGTATCCTCCGGGCCAGAGCCAAGTGTGCTTCCAAGTGCGCTACGGAGATGATCGTGGAATACAATATTTTTTGATAATTTAATCCTGCCATTTATTTGTGCCTGTGTTTCGCTTCCATTGTATTTGTTAACATTTTACTAGGATTTAATTCATAGCGCAGCCATGTATGAGTCGAAAGAGATTATTCGGATAAATCATTGGTAAGGCTTGGATAATCGATTGCTAGTTTACCACCAACGTTAGTACTGATGATTTTTGCTATTAGAAGTACAATATTCATCGCCGTTCAAACTTTTCTTCGTGCTGAAATGACGTAATTAGCACACTTGTGTCGTAATATACTTACGTACTGCTTGTTGGAATATACTCGACAGCCTGTGCAGTTTATTTTTGCTTCTGTCCACACAGTTTTGTTGCCCTCTGAATTTCCTTCATTAACCTGAAGCAAATATGGTGCGAATTCCTATTTTAGTAGCAGAAAAACGTATTATCAATCACCTGGGGTTACTGCCCTTACGAGCACGTATGTTTTATGATAATTAAAATAACTGACGTTATCTATCTGCTATATGTATGCAGATTCTTTAAATTAAAGCCGTGAACATAATAAATTAATGTTTCTATGACATTAGGAATTTAGCTTTTCTCTCTGCCCTTCATTGTGGTACCATATGGAAAAGTCAAATGAATTTTACAACATTTCGCTGTAGGCAGTTTACATGTTAATCATGCCTTGAGTTAGGATAAATGTCATATCACTCGTAGAGCTACATGGAGTTGCTCCTGGCTGAATATAATGCTTAATTATTATTACTTTAGTTACGGGTAAACTTTTGACCTTCTTTGTAACGAAGGTATTACAGCGTGTAAACCATTACATTACTTTAAGTCGGAATATCGCAATAAGAAAACCAAGTTATGATGTCCACCTTCGTTGTAAATGGGCATCATTTCTATATCTTTGCTTTCTCTCCCTATATATAAAAATGATGTGCTGCACTCGCATGACTTTCTCTACTCTTGTATTAACCATTCATACAAACCCTTATTCCGATATCTTCTTCGTGTTAGTGGAGATAAGCATTTGCAGAAATTATTACACATACACGGAGAATATGCGAATAGAGTAGTCCTTGAGTGATAGTCAAATCTTTTCACATATAAACAAATGAATAACGATGTTCCATTTTGCAGAAGTATAAATTCTACAAAACTCACACAAATAAAGGGGAATATCTCCGAAATGGTTCACGCTTCAAAAGATTTGCTTAGACATAAATTGTGTTTTAGGAAGATCTACATTTTTGTATGCTAAGATTTGGTCTATCTCTTATGGTTTATGAGTTATGCAAAATTCATCCAGAGTAAATAGGACTACATGGGCTGTAGCAGAAAATTCAAGATAAAATTTCCTTTCCCATAAAAATAACCCAAACATATTTAATCAATCGTTAGAGCCATTTTCAAGAAAATCAAAATTTTTGAAAAATTTTCCACGTAAAGGGTAGTTTAGGGTGGATGCAATTTTCTTCAAAATCATCGTTTCGCATTCTTGAAAGACAAACTTAAAGACCTACTTTGGTTTTTAACCAAATTTTCGTTTTTGAATTATGTCCACAGACTGACATACAGACACACACACACGCACACACACACATACACATATGGACCTTTTTCTAAAAAATGCTTTTTCTTTTTTGGATTGGTTACCTCAAAACATATATTTCCGGTGAAATCTCGACATCAAATTTTTGTGTGGAATGCAACACTTCCTCTACTTTACTATACGTAGTAGAGAAAGTAAAAATAAATGTTTATATGTTTGTCCTCTGGGCGTCTGTGAACCGCTTTGTCAATTACCGTGAAATTCGGCAAGTATGTACATGTATAATTTTATGGAGATGTCTTCTATGCTATTCATTTTACTATAAAATATATGTTCACATGGCTTTCTCCATTCGCTTTTGTTTTACATAACACGTAGGTATACATGTCCCTCTCTACTTTCCCTTCAACATACAATTCATACAATTTTCTGTGACTGAAATAGAAATGTCACTATTACATTGCCACGGTTTTCTCTACTCACTTTTCTTTTACGAAACATCAATTTCTTTCTCTACTTAGACACTTAGACACACAATTCATATAATTTTCTATATGTTTGAAATAGAAATGCAACGCTTTACACTCACGCAGTTTTCTCTACTCGTGTTTCTTTTACGAAACAGAGCACAAAAACTACTCGCTTTTATTCATGTGGTATTTGTGCTTTTGCGTAGAGTCTAGTCGATGTTATATTTACTTATTTTTTTATTCCTTATAGAATCCTAAGAGTCAAAGTGTGTTAAGTGATATTCTTTAAATGTGTCCCAAAAAAAAAAAAAAAAAAAAAAAACACAAGGCTATTTGACAAGCATGTCCGAAAGTTTTAGGGATAGATCGTCAAACCCCGAGCAATTTCAACTAGTAATAAATAAAGGAAATATATAATGAACTCAAACTTTTGATACCAAAGTTGAACGCAAATTCTAGCTTTAGGCTCTCTGAATTGAAAAAAAAAAAAAAAAAAAAAAGCATTTCTAGTAAAAGTGTCTAGGTATGTGTATGAGCGGACAGGACTAGTTTCAAGGGAAGATGTATTTAATGATGCTGCGAACATTATTATTTATTTTTGAAAAATATATCAAAATAAATGTTTGTATTGTGATGTTTTTATTATCCACACTGTTGCTTTTTGGTCATTAATTTCAGCAGTGAATAGTGAAATAATTGCATAAGAAATGGTAGATTTTCTGGCTTGTTGTACTTCAGAAAATTATGTAGGGGATGTTTGTTTAAATCTTAATAGAAATGGAATGAGTTCATGAAACAAAACAGTAGCGATCTGTATATTTTGAAGAAAAGGGCTACTTTTAGCTTATACTGAAACAGCGACTTATAGAGCTTGAATTTCACCTAAAAAATTGATATCGAAAGGTCACCGCACATACATGTTTTAGGTCCAATAATCTTCTTCAAAAAGGAATGCAGGTTTTGAACTCCAACTACACCCTGAAAGAGTTCGTATTTCTGAAAACAACGTAAATCAATACCAAAAATTCGGATAAGAACCAGGCTTTGTACTTTAGGCAGACGTTGGTTAAACATATCAGGCAAATATTAAACACAAAATTTTCCACTGCTATCTGTGGAAACTTATGCAATTGTTTTTGCTGGGAGCTTTTCAATGCAGCAAGTTCATATTCGTACCTTAGACCAGGGAAGTCTGGTAGGAGAGAGGGAGAGGGGAAAGGGGCACAGTTGGAGAGAGAGAGAGTTAGAAAAAGAGAGGGAGGAAGAGAGGGAGAGGGTGAGACAGACGAAGAGAAAGAGGGGGAGAGAGTGATGGAGGGAGAGAGGGAGGGGAAGCGACGGAGAAAGATAGAGAGGGAAGAAGAGAGACTAACGAAGGAAGGTAGAGAAGGGTAGGGGGAGAAACAGATAGGGAGGAAGATGTAGGGAGAGAAACGGAGGGGGAGAAGAAAGGGGAGAGAGGGAGAGAGGAGAGGGAAGTTGGTGAGAGGGAGGTTGGGTGGGAGAGGGGATTAGGGTTGGAGAGGAAAGAGAAAGTATTAAAATCTACATAGTGGCAATTACAAACTAATATGAACGCAGAATTCTATTTGCTTTGCTGATTTAATTAAATAATGTATAGTTATGACTCATTGTGGAGAAACATTATGAAGTAATTATTAGTTTATATATTACATATATTTACATTTCAATATCGTCAAATAGATACTTTGTATAAACTGCAGGCCGTACAGAAAATTAGCTGCCCACTGTAAACAAATGCCTTAGTAGGATCTTTATTTGTTGCTTTACACTTAAAATTAACATAAGGTTTAAAACGATGATGAACGTTAAGTGTAAGAAAGGCATTTATCTACAACATTGTAATCCTGAGTAGGCCTCATATGGGTTTCAGCTGCGAGGTGAACAGTGAATATTTTGTAACTCTGACACCACGACGCAGAGCAAATATTGGACACGAAGGGACGCAAGGTTTTTTGAAAGGATAATTCCCCAAGCGGAGCCACCCCTGCGGCATGGGGTGGGGCCGTGTTTTATACCCCATGGTCAACACACGTGCCAGCTGTGGGAGGGAAGAAGAAGAAGAAGAACAAAAAGCGATGTATGCATGGCTTCCTTCGATTAACGATTGTACTCCTGTCACAAAACGCTACCCCACGATGGACCACGTTAAATTACATCGCTTTTACCGGGAACGTTACGGGCAAAAATAAGGTCGGGGGATGATGGCACACTGTTTTGTGCGATTGCGTATAATAACGGTTCACCATCTGGACCTTGCATGTGGGGCGGCGTGTGAAAATCCGTGTGATGCTGCGTATGGACGTATCCCAGTAATTGCTCTTTTTCTACCCCCAAAAGTGACCACCTAGAACACACTTGGACCATAGCTTAAAAGTGTGCTGTGTTCAAACCAAATTTTGTAATTACTTAGCTGACCATCCTTTGTACAATGTAGATGTATTTTTGAAATAGACATAATTGTTTTTATAATATACTGTATCTGATTCTATCTATTGCAATTTTGTATAACTTAAATGCAGCAACTATTAAACATTCTGATTAAGCTGTATCTGCAATGATTAATTAGTCATCTGACTTAGTGTTTGAGGTGAGGATTGGCATAGTTTTGACTTGACATATTAATTACTCATCATCTGCATAGGCAAATAATCTATAACCGTCAGAACTCAAAATGTAAATAAAAACTACAACATAACATCTCTTATTTATGAAAATAATTATTTGAATCAGGAATGTCTTATTGTTTCAAAACTACTTGCTGCTTTTCTAATAACATTATGTAATTTTGTTCTAATGAAATTTAACGTTAGTCATAAAGGCCTTATATCACACATTTTGATGTTTTACTTTTTTGCATATTATGAAAATATAATTCATTCTGATTAACTTGGTATGTTTTATTGCAATAGTGCAATGGTTACTGTTTTAAATTAATTTATTTAAATATAACCGTAATCCTTTATTTTTCTTTTTGTGGATAACTCCACAACTAATTGATCTAGAAGGCTTAATTTAGCTTATGTTTTAGAGGAAATGTTGGCTAGACTGGACTTCAGTATATCAGATTTGTGAGGTTAGATTGTCTTCAGTCATATAAGCAAGTGCTAGTTTCCCACAGATTTGTATATATTTACATTGTAATTATCCTGTTTGTGTTCTTTTTACAACGATAAAGCCTAAAGACTTGTTTAAAAGGAGAAAAAGAAATAAAGGAAATCATACTATAGAACGTATCCTGTACTACAACAAGATAGTAAAGTGAAAATTTAATGTTCAACAATCCTGCTGAGCATGTTAAAACTCTACCCACTGAAACTACGCAGCACAGAAAAAATATATTAAGATCAATGAAGATGAAACAAGTTTAATATATGAATTAACTTTAATATACTAAGTTCAGTTTTTAGAAGACATTCTGTTGTAATATTTGTAGATAGATATTAAAGCAAATATATAAGACATGCGAGTTTCTATAAAAATTTTGTTTTCGGTTTATTTGAACATTAATTTTCTCAAGACTAAATTTTTCAGTATAAAAGCCCCGTTGTCTCATAAACCTTGATATCTCCAGACAATTTGCATAACATAACACATTTTCAGTGAAGTTGTGGATCCTCAGAGAGTCAATTTTCTCAAATGGATTGTTTCTTAAAAAATAAAAAGGTCAAATTTTTAATGACAAATTCGAGCTACATTAAAAAAAAGTATAAAAATACACAGTTTTACATTTTTATATGAGTGAGGATCAATATATTTAGGATTGACTAATACACACACTATAAATATATGGATTTTTATACAGAATAGTTCCTGAGCAAACGGTACATTTAGATTGCCATTTTAACATTGGTAATACAGGGCTTTACGGCTTCTCTTAAAATTCTGTATTTCCAGCCGATTTAGTTCGATGTTTCTGCCGATATCTGTGACACATTCTGTAACAAACTTTAAACTCTTCAGAGTAATTCTTTGTGCAGTGCCTAGAAAATTAAAAATGTTTCTGATTTTTTCACGATTTACAAGAATTATTTATGCTCTGGCTTCCAAAATTTTTAACCCAAGCTTTATTTATGTGTTCCGTATATAACCCCCTAATACACTTATCAGCTGATTTGTACATAAATCATGAATTATTTAGGAAGACAAATTAAAAAGTAGTGCCTTTTCTTTTCACGTTTTTAATCAAAATTTTTTAGACAAATTTTATTGTGTGTCCGTATATAATAGCCTATCACACTCATCACATGATTTGAAAATAAAGCATGGAAGAGAAATTCAAAGGTACATTTCTTTTCTTTTTGCGTTTTAATCAATGAAATTATTTATAAACACCTGTAATTTGTCATTTTCAATGTTGGAACAATTTTCCGGAATAACTTTAATTATTTTACTTCAAAATAACTGACGAAAGTTTGGCACTTTAAGAAGTTATTTAAGTGATAACGAGCACTGAAAAATAAATAGAAGTATAATACTTTTAGGGCAGAGAGGTTTTAAGCTTCAAAGCTGAGGTCTAGTATTGGTTGGTACCAATGAAATTACTGTCTTCATCTAGTACCTATTTTTCTAGAAGTAAAACAACTGTATTACTGGACGAAATCTTCCTATTATTTTTATTCGGAAATGTTCACAGGTTGATCCTGTTAAGTACACGCGATATCCTATAAAGTTTAACAAATAACAGGAACAGAGAGGAAGTTCACTTAGAAGAATTTCATGTTTTGATTCTACTTAAGAGTGACGAGTGCATTTAAAATCCTATTAATTGGTTCAAAGCTCCTAGTCATCGTGTACTTGCTGGTTATACATTCATATGTCAGTGGAAGAGAGGGTGCTGATGAATAACAGATGAACTGGGGGACTTGACAATTTTATGCAGTTTGTTTTTCTTTAATTAACTTGCTATTATTAAGCCACTGCTGATGAACCATTGACAAATTTAGCTGCAGCAGCAATTAATGGTAATACATGGTTTTAATATAATGTAATAGTAAGCGCAGCAGATTACGTCCTTTTGATCAACTCTAGAAAAAGTACATGCAGTATTCAGCTCTTAATAAATTAAAGTCAAACGATTCGAAACCTGTTAGATTTAAACCTACAAAGATATTCTTTCTGGTGAGTTTGTAATCCTTGGCACCCATGAAATAAATTACCTCAGTAGAACCCTTGCGAAGAAGGGAAAACAAAATGATATCGTTTTAATATCAAATCAGAATTTTTTAAAATTATTTTATCTACAAAAAGATGTTTCTATTTTGACGTAAGGCATACTATAACTTAACTTATAAAGTTGATCAATTGAACAAAGTGGTGAAGTTATATAATATTACTTGAACACTTATGATCATAAAAGAAAAATAGAAAGAAATATTTAAACAAGCTAACAAATATAAATATTAAGATTTACGATAATCCAAAATTAACCTTACTTCAAATTAGAGATTATTGATGTGTTGCTATGACTTTCTTTACTCTTGCACTAACCATTCTTATAAACTCTTATACCTCTATCTTCTTCGTATTAGTCGAGATAAATATTTGTAGAAATTATCTTATTACTGATTTTCTTGTAGGTGCAAGGGGAACATGGATTACAGCAGGCTTTGAGTGATAGTCAAATCTTTTAAAGCTTTGAGATTCCGTACTCTCTACACGGCTAAGAGATAAAAAAACTTAATAACGAACTTCCATTTGAGAAATGGTAAGTGTTGGAAAGCTAACACACATAACAAGAAATATCTTCAAAATGATTCACTCCAGAGGGAAAAGAAGTTACAGTTGAGCACAACTATTGTGCTTTAACCATATCTACGTTTTTTGTGCAGTAAGATTTGGTCCATCTCTTATGGTTTATCGGTTTAGCAAAAGTCAACAGGAGTGAAGAGGATCACATAGGCCAGAAAATTCAAAATATACATTTCATTTGGCATAAAGAATATCTTAAACTTATGGTATTTTAACCAAAATCGCTAGAGCGGTTTTTGAGAAAATAAAAATTTTCGAAAATTTTCCATATAAGGGGTAGTTTATGATGTCTAGCGGAATACAATTCATATTTTAAATATTTTTATCATTACTTTCCGTTTTCCTCAATAAAGTGTTGAAACAATGAAACATCTGCTTAGCAACCATATTACGTCATACATCCTTGATCTCTGATACGTCATAATTTTTCGTTTAGCAAATTCGTCGATTAACATGAATTAGAATAAGCGTTTTATACAGAATTTCTGTGTAATACGAGTTGTATATGTGTTATGGTTTACCTGTTGTGCAAAACCCATTTATTAAGCAGACTCAGAAAATCAAATACATTTAATTCATCATGAATACACCTT
The DNA here is from genome assembly GCA_030765045.1 of Tenodera sinensis. Lineage (NCBI taxonomy): Eukaryota > Metazoa > Arthropoda > Insecta > Mantodea > Mantidae > Tenodera > Tenodera sinensis. The sequence continues at coordinate 102,593,690 of CM060963.1, read as the reverse complement.
AAATATATTTGGATTAAAATATTTAGATGTTTTTGATAAAATAAGCGTTTTCGAATGTTTCCCATGTAAAGGATAGTTAGGGATGGGGATTTTCTTGAAACTCTTCGTGTCAGACCTTGGAATATGCTGAATTTAAATACTAAGCCTGATATTTGAGTTTTCATTTTTGATTGAAGCAGGCAGACAAACTCAGTCACGCACACATTGGGATATTTTTTTTAAATGCTTATTTTGAAGGCTCCCTAAATCCAAAATATCTATTTCCGGTAAAATCTCGATATCGATTTTTTGTGTGAAATACAGTATTCCCTCTGTTTAATCTAAGTAATAGTAGGGAAAGTAAAATTGACTTTAGTAATAATTTCAATTCATTTTTGTGAGGCTTAGCATAGTCACTGATTTCGTTTTGTTTCTTTTTTTCATCATAAAAGTGACTTATGAAACACAAAAGCCACAATTCACAGAAATCTAGCATCTTATATATAAAACTGAATATGTTTGTCTTCTATGTGTTCATAAACCGCAACCATCACCGCGAAATTTGGCATCTATATTTATTTTTCATTGAGAAGGATTCTATACTATCCATGCCCTTCAACACACAGTCCATACAATTTTCTATGATTGAAATAGAAATGCAACGTGTTACATTCACGCGGTTTTCTCTATTCGCTTTTCTTACTGCAGTATTTCTGATCCTTTAATGGTGCGTTTGCATAGTATCCTCCTCGTGTTTTTTATTTATTTATTTTTATTTTATGTTCTTCAAGTATAGTAAGAATTTAACTCTTTGTTTAAGCGTGTTAAGAAATATTTTAATGCCTCCAAGAAAACACAAGGTTATGGGCAAGCGCAACCTACAACTGGTTAATCCAAGGCAACAATGATAGGTAAGTTTGCACCTCAGAGGATACTAAGCTCATATATGATGGAAATGCGAACGAACGCCTTCAGGGAAGATCAAAGGAGAGAAAGAATTAAACTAAATACTCTGAAATTGAAGCGGCACACGTATGTACACGTGACTATCAGTTATTGATGTGGCATGTGTTTTCAATTTCTTGAGAGCCAAACTCGTTTGACAAAAGCTGGCATCATTACGTTCATAACCTGCACTCTCTGATCGCAATCCATTGTTCCGGCCGATATGGAGCACGTAATAATCCTCTGTCCGTCATGTGACAAGCTCTCGGACGTTTCTTTAGCGACATCAGGGCAATCCGATCTCATTTATCAATACGGTCCGGGAGGTGACTGACTGCAGCAACAAAAGGGGGTCCTGCCAGTGGGGGTGAATTTGTCCCACACACTCGCTCGCTCGCTCGCTCGCTCGCTTTCTTTTTAACCATTGAACCAGGGGCGTGCTGCCAAGAGCGACTTATGTACCTACTTCCTGCGTCATGATGGGCTCGTGTACCTACTGCAAGATTACTCAGTTTACAGACGCTAATTACTCCAGGATCAGAATTAATAAACACTGGAGGAGGAAAATTAAATACAAGACTAATGCTGAAAAATGAACAGAATTCCTAAATGCTGCTACGATGCACGTATTATTAATAAATTTAAAAAGGGCAAAAAATGTGTGATAATTACGGAGATGTAAGTCTCCTGAATACAGGCTATAAGTTATATACAAAAATCATAAATAAACGTTTAAGTACAATTACAGAACCGTCAATACTAGAAAACCAAATGGGATTTACGAAAGGAAGATCCTGCATAGATTATACGTTTTCTATTACAAATAAAAGCTCTAGAAATGAAATATTTCCGAGCAGGAGAAAGATGTAGAAGACAATCATATTAAAATGAAGAAATAAGGAAAGAATTAAATATATTTTCCTTCAAAGAAAACATATAAGTAAATAGAGAAAAATGGAAAAGTTGTTTTCAAACAATGAATAACCCTCGCATTCCATTACAGTTATACAAATATAAACCTTCTGGTTATAGAACAAAGGGAAGACCAATAAAAAGATGGGAAGAAGTATGAGGCTGTAGCAGGAGAGTTCCATAAAGACTTGATGATAATGATGCTGATGATGATGATGATGATGATGACTACGACGACGATGACAACGATGACGTCGATGACGATGACGATGACGATGACGACGACATTCACTTGGATTTTGTCTACCCGATTTTCCAGGAATTATTATAACAAAAGCATATATTTCTAACTGCTCCATATGAATAGATCGAGAGATACACATTGGCATAAGTAATTTTGTTATACATTTCGTTACTGTACAACGCGAATACTAAGGACTGAAGTCAAGAGTAGAATCTTTTAGATGTGGGTTGCTAAGTAATGGTACGTAGGTATGCCGTTCTCTTTGCACAACTACAACAAAAAATCTGATGTGCTGCACTCACATGACTTTCTCTACTCTTGTCCTAACCATTCTTACAAACTCTTATTCCTCTATCTTCTTCGTGTTAGCTGAGAAACATTAGTACAAATTATCTTATTGCTTACTGGGGCCCTAATGACCAAGTTGTCGACGGGCCCTTAAACCCAACACACTCACTCACTCACTTATTGCTTATTTCCGTGTAGGAATATGAGAATACAGCAGGGTTCAAATATTTTAAAGCTTTGAGATCTCGTTCTCTTTGCACACTTACCATATCAAAAATGAACAACGATGTTCCATTTCACGAAAGCTTTAAACTTTCCGAAACTGACACGCATAACAAGAAATAACGTCCGAAATGTTTCACTCTACAAACAAATTTACTTAGACATAAGCTGTGTGTTTTAGCAACATCTACATTTTCTGTGTAGTCTGGTTTGGTCTATCTCTAACGTTCTACCAGTTATGGAAAAGTCATCCAGGGTAAATACGACTACAGTGGCTATAGCCAGAAAGTTAAAGATACATAACTCATTTGTCATAAAAATATGTCAAACATATGGCATTTTAATCAAAATTGTTAGAACCATTTTCAAGAAAATCAGAATTTTCGAAAAATTTTCCATCTAAGGGTACATTTGGGTGGGAATATTTTCTTCAAAATCTTTGTGTCGCATCCTTGAAAGACATTAAACTTAAATACTTTGGTTTTTTGCCGACTTTTCGTTTTTGAGCTATGCTGTCCACAGACTGACACACAGACACGCACGGGTATCTTTCTAAAAATGTATCTTTTTTAATTCAGGAAGACTTGAAACATATATTTCAGGTGAAATATCGACATCGAATTTTTGGGTGGAATATAATACTTCCTCTACCTACCAGTAGAGAAAGTAAAAAATTCAATAAGAATGAAGATTGTTCGCAGAAAATATTCTGAATACGTAGTACGTCAAACAAAATAGACGACTAGTTTCGCGTGTTGTTTTGTAGTGTTTAACGCCCACTTTTGCTACTACGGCACCGCAGGCGGTGACACTGATGATACATGGAATGAAGATGGAGCACCGGTGGAATGAGATAGCGGGGTAAATCGGAGCACCCGGAGAAAACCCGTCCTGACGCCGTTTCGTCTACCACGAATACCACATGCGGGTCCCTGGGATAAATCCCAGGCCGCCTAGGCGAGTGCGCTAACCGCTCGGCCACGGTGCCGCCAGTTTCGCGTGGGATGTATTCTTGAGAATTTTCGTGTTTCTGAAATTGTGGAACTTAAACATCGTTTTATTTCAAAGTTGTACTGTTCAAAACAATGTACTTATTAAGGAGATCTCAAAATGCCCCTGACATCTCGAAATCGAATATTTTAGAAACAATGCAATTCTCCTGTCCAATTTAGGTATCTCCGGAGAAAAAAAAAATGCTAAGTGTTTCTATTTTAGCTACTTTGTGTATTGAATATTCCTGGAATAAAAATATATATTCATAAGTGTTATAAAATCCATTTATAAAATATGCTAATTGGTGGCATTAAGAAAAATATTTGGAAAGACCCGTGGGATATCTTTTCAGGTTCTACTTTTGTTATAAACATTTAGCTATTTTATGAATAAAAAGATTAACTTACTAATACCCAAAATAACTTTTTTATACACACACACACACACACACACACACACACACACACACACACACACATATATATATATATATAAAAGTTATTATATTACTTATGGTAACCATTTATAGGGTCAATCAATTAATGAATAATTGATTTTTAAACACCCAAGTCGTGTGTGAGCAATTGCATATATTACACATATAATTTAGCACAAAAGTTCCGTAGAGTGTAAAGTATAAACCTTATTAACAGTGGACCACCTTAATTCTGATTTCCTGAATCAGTGAAAAAGTTGCATCTTGTGTCATTTTTACCCCCAAGGGAATGATGGCAGTGTGCATTATGATTGTCCTTGTTGATTTCTTTTCATGGCAGGATGACGCGAGCGGTCAGCAAAAAGGACGGCTCACCCCATGTGTCCACGACACCCCATGCTAATAGTATAATTCCCTGCTGCCCCCCCCCCCCCGCCCTCCATCTCACCACTCCTTCCTTTCATCCCTTCACTCTTCTCAGATTGATATCCAGTGACGCTCGTTTACGCTGAACTTACCCAGGTTTTGTGACATCACCTTCCACAGTTTGTTGCTTTTGCATATATATTTTACCAGATGTTACTTTCACATGGCTTTCTATACCCACTATAGTTTGTTTTTATATGGTTTTATCTATAATCTTATGAAGGGTTCTTTCTTTCTACTTTGTTAATGAGATAAACATTTGCAGATATAGTTTCATTCCCCATTGCAGGGGATGCCTACCTGGGGCGAAAAATGTAGTCGAGGCTTTACAAAGTGGCTCACCGTATGCTGGCTTTGAAAGTACATTCTCTGCACATAACGAAAAATGAAGAATCTGTGACTTTAGCCCTTCATAAATGTTAAAAATATTCAAAAACCACAACCGTTAATAAAGAAATAATTTTATTTCAAATTATTTGTTTAGCATTTACACATAAGTTTATATATCTGGAGGTAGGTATATGTAAATTAAACACAGCATATATGCTTATATGTACGAGGTGCAAATGGATAACACTGCACAAACTTTATTGGTAATAGACGGTTGTAGACAATCAATTTGAGATAAGAAACCTATAGTCTAGGATTACAAATTACAGAACTGTGCCTTAAAATTGCTTGGGGGTATGCACGCCACTGATCATGTTCAGTACAGCTGTAACGTATGATGAGAAAACAAGAAGACTGCTTTCGTAGCCTGAGTATTTGGCGTAATGGATATGATGCCAGGACGATAGTGTACGCGGATTAAAATTTCGGGTTCAAATTCCCGTAGTCGCGTATCTTTTATGTTCCTCTTTCTTTCTTTCTTTCTTTCTTTCTTTCCTTCCTTCCTTCTTTGTTTGTTTGTTTCTTTCTTTCGTACATACTGAATTTAATTTGACTTACAGAAAACATTTCGTACGTGTTATCATGTTTTACTTAACCAATGTTTAAGCTTTTTTTTATTTCACATTCGTCTCATCATTATTTACTCTTTCATTACCTAAATACTAGAATACACACCGAAAACGTCTATGTACTTAAAATTATGACTTATGTTTAACTAATGTTTAACACATTACAAAGAAGTAAATAATTGATAACTACTTGAAAGAGCTACATGTGATTGAATTATCCTAAACATGAATTGATTCGATATTAGCATTACACACAAAAGGTAGATGTAAGCAGAACAGAGCTAAGGAAACAAATTATGAGTAGGTGCAGATTTCAAAGGAACTGCTCAAAATGATAACTTCTAACATCAACGCATAGGCGACATCGAAGCATAAGTGATTCGCGAAATGTGTTGAGCATTTCTAGTGGGTTGCGAATCTCATCACCGGCTGCAATAATGCGGGTAACCAATGTCTCTTCAGAATCAATTAATGATTAATACGCCATAGTCTGAAGATGACCCAGAAAATGCACAATGTTTACTTTTGTGAAAGATAGTACATGAAATGGACAGAACTGGCTCCCTACACTGTGCTGTCACATGCACTACGAATGCCGATAACTTGATTGCTCTTTAATGTAGCTGGGCTACTAAGCCTAATCATCAGTACCAACACAGTCATATTGTTCAGTAAGCACCTCTAAAAATTGTTTTAGTACAAGACACCTTGTTTTATTCAAATTTCATCCTAGGTTCGAACAAGTCGGATTGAAATTTTAGTAAACCAAGGTGTTTGACAGGGATGCCGTTTATTGCCCATTTGATTTAATTTGTATATTAGATCTAACGGGTGATCCAAAAGACTGTGCTCGCCGCCACTGCCTCTGTCATAGAAGAGCACAGATGAAACCATACAGTTTTAAAACTACTTTGCTTTGCTTTGCTTTGCTTTGCTTTGCTTTGCTTTGCTTTGCTTAGCAATTTTATTAACGGAGATGCTGAAACTGGCCACCGTCATTGTCCATACATACTTCTTTAGGAAATTACCCATTAGTCACCATAGTTCACATTGAGAAATGCTGGAAATGTCCTGGTGGATGTTAGTTTCAGTTCTTCCAGGTTGTGTGGATATGTGTTTTACACTTTATGCTTCCCCAGAGATAGAAATCGCAGATCACCTGGAAATCTTTCTACAAATCGCACTTTCACTTGGCGAGTTCACTGAGTTAACACATGCGTACCATAAATACACGCTGTGCAGTAGAAAACAAATGCTGAGCCATAATACACTTTGTGACTAAGTACAGGATAAAACAATAAAGCACGCTGTAACAATTCAACCCCATGATATCACCGTCATCCCTATACCGCACTTCCAGAGCAGAGAAAACAAGTCATGCACATAACCTTGCGTACATCACCTGCTGTTATCGTCTTTCCGTCTGCGCAGTGGAAAAAGACCGCGTAGTGGTTCTCATGTTTTTGAGTTTCTCTGTATTTATGAGGTGGAAAGAGGAAACACAGTTTGGAATTAAAATAGGATCTGACATACCATTAAATACTCTACTAAAAACTGATGACCAGATGTACAAAGAGCAATTTATAGACTATGCCAAAATACAATACAGCATCATTTAACTATATCTACAAATAAGACAAAGATAATGGCTTTTAAAAGGAAGAATCCGATCACATCAAAAATAATAATAAATGAGACAATTTCAGTACAAGTATCCCATTTCAATTATTTAGGCTGATACTAGTTCTAGGTATGACAAAGATATTGGGATGAAGATTAATCGTTTTCAAGCTATTTGTGGAACAATTGGAAGAACTTTAGGAAGAAAAAAAAAAAAAAAGAAACACAAACGAAACTCTACAAAGTTATGGCTATACCTACTCTTATATATGGTTCCGAATTATGGACGATAAAAAAAAGGGAAAAATCACGCAAACAATCAGCAGAGATGAAGTTCATGAGATCTGTAAAGGTATGTACTAAAATTGACAAAATAAGGAACGAAACATACCAACACACATAAATAATAACGCTTTAAATAAAGCATGAGTCAATAAATGGAAAAAAAAATATATATAAGAAAACAATGAAATGAAATGACCAGGTTAACAGAATGATAGAAGATAATTACAAAAATAATTATAGATAATGAACTAACTATATAGTTAGTTATTATATAACTATAATGATTGAAAAGAGAGATCTGGGTAGACCTGGTAGGAGTTAGATGGATGACAGAGACCGGAACAGGTGATCCTCCTTGAAAGGAGGTGAAGAAGGAGAAGAAGGAGGAGAAGAAGAAGAAGAAGAAGAAGAAGAAGAAGAAGAAATACATTAGATTAGGTTGAGAATTTGAAATAGTACTTACAGGACTGACCGCCTCCGTACCACAATGGTAACTCCCTTGCTGCGGAGGACCAGGGTTCGATCCCCGGCACCAGCATGGAAATTTTTCAGCTCTGTGAGGTCTGGCACAGGGTGCACTCAGCCTCATTGGTTTCCTGGGGGACCAATTGAGGAGCTACTTGATAGAGAAGTAGCGGCTTCAGGTCGACAAGACCGCATAACTGGCCGGGAGGGACGGAGCTACTGACCACGTCCCACCTCCAGTACTGCACCTCACTCATGACGCCTGTGGTGGCAGAGGTGGGGGACGGAATGGTCGTACGCTAGGCCTTGGCCCGGATGAGCTGTTGTGACCCGGGGTTATGTTACTTCAGGGGAAGACAGGTATCGCTGCTGTGACGTCAGCTCACTCAGCTCACGTGCTCGCAACGACGGCCAGTTGAACGTCTGACGTCACAGCGGAAAAGAAGAAAGCCGTGCGGGACATCGCAATTTTAATGCTGACTGTTTCAATAAATATATATTCTAGTTTATGTGAACAGTCATGTTATAATGCAAATAGAATTATAACTATTATAACTATTTTGCCTGAGCTAGAGGAGAGCTATACAGAACAATTAGGTGGACATTTTCCGACATTTGCCGTTTCGCTTTTCTTTAACTAGTTTGTCAATGTTGGGGCGTAATATACGGCACATTTGTAACCGAAAACTGCATGTAAGATTGTGATCTGACAATATGCTTCGGGATTTTGACTTAGAAAGTTTCATAACAGAAAAGAATTGTTCACACACATTCGTGGAAACAAACATACATAATATCCGTGCAACAAGGGCATACAACCTCAGAAATTTGGTTTGAGGAACGTTCTTATAAAAATCAGCCAAGTCTTCCTTGTGTTTATATTTGTCCTTCAGCAAATCGTTGCACTGTAAATTTATCAATTCAATTTGCAACCTGCTAAAAACATTGTTAACATCCAATGAATACGGGGCCGCAAAGATCTGAAACGTAGTTGACAATGTTTCTACACATTGAAGCTTGGTCTCAAACTGGTGTGAAACACGGGGAACTGAACACAAACACAAAACCACTACACAACGTCAACAAAAACACAAAATAAAAACAAAATTCACTCTAATGCCGCTAAGATCCCTCACACAGCAAATAAAAACCCTCAGTCTAGGCTGAAGAGGGTTCTCCCTAAACAGCCCGGGCGTGTTGTAAACATTCCCAAATAACATTTTTCATATTCATCCAGTTTCGTGCAAGTAGCGCCACTGATCTAGGCAGCATAGCACTACACCGCTCTCGCCTGATGTCACACGAACGTACAAGCTGGCTCTTCGTTTAAATACGTCACACGGCCAGAAGTTGTCTTCCCCTGTGTTACTTACATGTCTGGGCGTGCGTTGTATAACATACGCTGCTTCTGCAGTTCCAAAGATAGCTTATCGGGGCACTTGCCTGTTGGTGTAACAATCACTCTAAGACAACTAAATGGGAGCTAGACAATGGCTCGAAACCTACATACCTATTGCCAATAAGGTGGCTATAAAATATGGCATTTGCCCGCTAGCTGGTAATATAGAATTAATGTGGTGTATAAAATACCACATACTACGCTATGGAGCTAAGTGAGTGCTCCCCCCCTCCCCCCCGCCTCACGGGCTTATACAATAATATGTGCAGGTAATAACAAAATAATTAATTGTCACCTTAGCATTCTTTATGCTAGTTTTGGTATTAACAAAATGCGCATTGAGACGATTTAATTGAGTATTTATTATGAATAGAGGAAAACAGATAGGAAAATAAATGTAAGATTTAAAGCTTTCACGGCACACGTTATTTATTACAGTTTCACGGGTGATCAGCCGTGTGAGGTTTAAAAACATTGAGCTTTCAGCCATGGAGTTTACAATGGCCGAAAGCTCAATGTTTTTCTGACGAAGGCCATGGAATTTACAATGGCCGAAAGCTCAATTTTTTTAAACCTCACACACCCGTGAAACTGTAAGGAAAATAAATGTTTATACAATCTTAGCATTATCATTATTCTAGTGCCAGGGAATGATTGAAGCAACTACCATGGCAACAGAACAGCAATGACGTCATTACCACCACAACATAATTTTCTCCAGTATGCCTGCAAGAAAACCTGAAATTGTCACTCTCGCAAGTGCAGTACTAAACAAACACAAGAATCACGTCATTTGCCCATGCACAAAGCTTTTGATATTCCATTTCATAAACATCTTTTTGATTTTTCTGGAATAAATAAACTCTGAGCACGCTTGGCTTCGTTTAAAATGTCAAGCGGAATGCAATCAGTTGTACCATTACCTTCCATTTTCATCTATAAGTGTTGAAACAAATGAAACATCTGCTTAGCAACCATATTGTACATCACAACCTCTGATCTCTGATATACTCGTGTCACAGTGAAATTATACGTTAGTTACATAAATAACTATTGTTGGTTATGTAAAAAACGAGTATTTTATATATGCTTTAATTGGATCAACTTTGTATTTTCCATGGGTAATCTGCTGAGATATCTACAGTTTGCATTCCTATAGCAGACCTGTGCTTAGATGTTATATGCAGGCCATCCAGACCACCCAGAAGAAGTTATGCACATGTAGAATTAAATGTACTATCATGATTCACCTTACATATTTTAAGCTTGGAGTTTTAATAGTTTTAATGCTCTTGCAAGACGGTAAATAAACGTCGAGGAGAACCGGAATGAGTGATGAAGAGAAAAAGCAGAGACAGAAATAGAAATGCTCTTCTGCTACACTCAACTGAAGTCCTTGTGTGGATGAATTGGTCATACTGAGGTGTCCTTTGAGGTGAAGTTATTCTAAAAATTCTTGATCAATCTGAAGTTGTGCAAAATATGTTTCAGATTCCGATACTTAATCCACAATAACCGAAGGCTCTCCGGATGTACATGAATTACATAAAAGCATGTGTTTTCAGAGGGTCGGTTAGGGTGAGAGAAAGCTTAGGTAAACGGAGTTCTATGGTTCCTTTCATAGCACTGACTCTTCCAGTGGCGATTTATCTTACTAACCTTATACATGCGAAGCAACTGTGACAAAATAAAATTCAGAGATACGCAAAATTTGCTTTGTAATATCGAAAGTGGAAGGTGGATTGAGACATATATGAGTGAGATGAGAGAAGATACTCGTAAGTGCGCATTTGGACTTCGGTTATCAAGGCAGTGATATTATGTGAACCAGTAAGCATGTCCTCGTGCTTGCCCTTTACATCAGTAATTCAAATGTTAGACAACAGCACCTTATACAGGAGTGAGTTTATTCCCTGGAAAATGAAGATCCTATAAGTAAAGTGGGACCTTTTCGGTTTCTTATACTGTTATTGTGTATTATCAAGGACTGCACACACCAGTTCAACTACCTCTCACCTCACGTCTTCGCTGAGAGGTGGAATACGCCATTGCCGTCTCTTGCGTGTGGAGTTCGGCAACTGTTTTAACGCACTAATGTTATCTACTTACGCCGATGCCAGATGAAGTGGGCCACTTGGTAAATGTAATGGCGAGAGAGGACAGCCCTGTCTCACTCCTTTGTTAATTGTTGCTATTTTATGCTCATTCTTTATTCTAATTTGTATAGTTATTTTGTTGTCTACATATAAACTTCTATTATTTTATTAAATGTTTCGGTATACCTTTTTGTCCTAAAATACACCATAATTTAGTTCTGTTAACATAAATGCCTCCTATTGATTTTCTTAATAATAGTTTTTGGGATGTCCCTCTAGTTCTCATGGATTATATTCCATTTGCTTCGAACATGAGCTAGTGGTTTTGTCCTTTCCATCCCGTTCTTCCTTTCACCTTGGCTTTTTACACTTTTTTCGTAATCTTTGTTTCTCTTTCTTTCTTTTCTTTCATTATTGCTAATTTTCCGCATTCCATTTCCCATGAGTTTTATGCAGGGACAGACCTCCATTAAAAGAGAAATAAGTTGTCATTAACGAGCTAACCAAGGATTGCTGCAATGCTCTAAATGTCAACATAAGGCACAAGTGACATTTAGTCCAAGGCTGAGATAATAATGGCGAGGATAGCGTGCATGACCTACCCACCAATCAGCAGTCGGTAGACAAATCAATTGTCACGTAACATTAAGTTGTTCGGTCCCATGGACAGGGTGTCACCACTGTGCATGTCCTACCCCAGCCCAGGGCCATAATTCTTCCTCATATAACACAGTCGCCTCCGTTTCCTTCGCGTCCATTTTTGGAACCTCAGGGCTTAGTCGTCCTACCCAAAGAGTTTAACCTCGCAGATGTGTATCAATACTAATAGCGTTTAAGAAAACCACAAGCGAAACAATTTATTTTTTTACTATGCAAGCTTGTGTAACCTGGAAAACCGGGAACTACTCGACCAATTTTAATCAAACGTTTAATTTATCTGAGAATGATATAAACATTCAGACAAACCAGGGCGTCAAACAAGGTTGTGGTTTATCTGCTACTTTGTTTATATATACATAGACGATATGATACGAGAGTTGAAAGAAACGACTGGTAAAGATATTAAAATAGGACGAGGTTACATCTGAATACAATTTTATATGCTGATATCGTCTTAATTTTCGGCGAGGAAGATATAACTGAAATATGCACTATGTTGCCTAAATACAATGTGAAAAATACAATTTTAAATTTTTATTCAAAAAATAAAGATCCTGGCCTTTAGGGTAAGCGTGCAGTCAAAAGTGAAATGATAATAGAAGCTAACAGAACAGAACAGATTTCGATGTTTAATTACTTAGGTACGGTAGTGTCATATAATAAAAAGATATTGGCTTTAAACTTAGTAAATTGTTTAAATATTTGTGGAATGGTAAAGAAAATCCTTAAATTAACACGTTATAGAGATAAATCTCTTAGAACGAAAGTCAGAAAATATAATTCCTAAAATAACAATGAAACATCAAACAATAGGAATTCAGGACTATGTAGACCGAGAAAGAGATGGAAAGATAGTGTGAAAGAGACCTAAGGTCTAAATCCATGAGGAGAAGACCACTTTTAATATAAAAACTTATCTTTTTGTGGCTAAGGCTACGCGTCAAACAACTGAATTACATGTTACGTAATGTTTGTGTGACGTAGGAGCGCTTGCGAAGAATGTAACTAAGGGATACGGAAGGCAATTATATTCTTGGAAGTTAAATCTCCTTTCACATTAGCCGTATGTAGAAAGATATTAAAAAGGATAGAATGAGACTGAAAAATTCAGTAGCATAGCCGGGATTTGAACCACAGATCTTCCGGTCTCCGTCTGGTAGCTGAAAGCATTGAGATAATGCTTTGCAAAAATTATCTTTTTGTGCATTTCCTTGTAGGTACAAGGGGGATATGGGATTACAGTAGGCTTTGAGCGATAGTCAACTCTTTTAAAGCTTTGAGATCCCGTTCTCTTTGCACGGCTAAGATATAAAAACTGTACAACGATTTTCCATTTGACGAAAGTTTTAAGTGTTCCAAATAACAAAGAATAACAAAGAATATGTCCGAAATGGTTCACTCTACATAACTTGGACATAACTTGTGTGTTTTAACGAGGTGTACATTTTTTTTTTTTTTTTTTTTTTTTTTTTTTTTTTTTTTTTTTTTTTGTACAGTAAGATTTGGCATATCGGTTATTCAAAAGTCATCAAGAGTAAACATGACTACACAGGTTATAGCCAGAAAATTCAAGTTATACATTTAATTTCGCATAAAGATGTCGTAATCATATGGTATTTTAATCAAGGTTGTTCGAACCATTTTGGAGAAAATCTAAATTTTTGAAAAATTTTCCATATAAAGGTTTATGTCCAAATATATTGTTTTGTAGAGTGAACCATTTTGGAGATATTTCTTGTAGTGCTTGATCTTTTAATGCCATATTTTAGATGATATTTTAGATAACTTTACACCCTGATTAGGTAGAAAGATCCTACCTGACTATATAAACATTTAAGCTGAGCATTTATATTTTGCTTTTCCTATGTAACATGTTTTGTTCCCCGTTTCGTTACTTTCTTCATTATCATTGTTAAATTCTTCCTTTGTCTTAAATCCATCTGGGTAGCTCCGATGGTTAATTGCTGGTGTATTGATTCAAGGTCGCGGGTTCAAACTCGGCACAGACCGACGTTTCTTTTAAGCGTGCTTAAAAGCGATAGCCTCATGTCGAAATATATACTGGCATGTAAAACAACTACAAATATATTGTAAATGGGTAATGCCGGAAACAGGAAAACCTAAATTGAGTGTTTAGGGATCTAAGTTTTTCGTGTCCGTTGCTTGCCTCTTCAGTATAATAATCCTATTTGTTACCTTTATTGCAATTAGCATGAATTAAATAGAAGACTTTTATAGAAAAGATAATGGATGGATAAGATCATGCAAAGGTAAGATTTTTTTTCAGAGAATCTCGTAGAACGCAATACTTACTCTAATTACGATAGACAATAGAATAGAAAATATAAACGATATGATTAGTTTTAAGGTACTCCCTCCTCCCCCCCCCCCCCCCCCTTCCTCACTTCATTACTTAATAATCTGCCATAACTTCCCACGAGGTCATTTAATAAGCAAATGCTGTTTGTTTCTTACGGTTCACCAATTGTACAAAAGTAATTTAGGATGAAGAGGACTTCACTCTATTGGCTATTCCCCAAAAATAATCTAAGATATATATTTCATACGTCATGTCAATGTGCTAAGCACATAACTATTGTTCTATCAAAATTTTGAAAAGTGATATGAAGTGTCCGACCTAAATAATAAACTCTCGACCGGAGCGAGAATATGACTTTATGTGAATTTAAATAATGTTTATTTGACTAGAAAGTGACAAATTCTAGAAAAGAAATAACCTAAATATATTAATTTTTATTAGTGTAGTTCGACTTACTCGGTACTGCCAATAAAGCAACTCGAAACCCCAGAATAACATGTATTTCGATCTTTTCTTGTAGCTTTAGCCTCCTAAGTCCTGAGATTATTATAATTATAATTAAAATTATTATTTTGTCCTTAACGAGTTTCTATGGGCCAAAGTCAAACAAAGATGCAAGAAGAATTTTTAAACACTTTTTGGGGGCCTAAAATGACATTTAGATAGCTACAAATTTTGTTATGTGGATCAATATGTGTTAGTATCAAAAGAATATAATAGTATCGAAAATATAATTTTTTAGGGGTATTATAAATGAATAGCTCAGGACTATATAAAGTTTTTATGGGATTTTTAATCCTTCCATCGACGCAAGGTAGACAAGAGAGAGAAAAGAATATGAGCGTAGAATGCAGAAGGAATGAAACATAGCGGCCATAACACAGTCACAGAGCGAGAAGAAAGTCCAAAACCCGAGGTATACATGATACCAAAGGACGCAGGAGACTAACAGAGAACCACTTTATTTTTAACATTAACAAATAATCTTTCTTTTGGAAAAGAACACTGTTAAAATAACAATTGTTGAAAACGAGTTGTCAAATTGAAATAGAGTGATATTTTGGTTATCAATCGACTGTAATATGTAACAAATTGTTTTTCAGCGACTTTTGAGATAAAGCAGACTAAAAAAAAATTACCTAGTGATAATTTGTAGAAAACAAAGGAATGACCAGGTGATAATTTGCATATGATAACTTAACTCTTGTATGATACAAGAGCCATTTTTAATAAAATAAAGAGTAACGAAAATCGAGCCATGTAAATGTAGTTTGGGCTGGGAGATTTTTTTAAATCCTTCTTCTTGCATTTTTTAAGATTTTAAACTTAAATACCAAGTTTGCTGTTTAAGTGTCTTTGGTTTTTTGAATTATGGTATTCTCAGGGGCGCGCGGCCCCCCCCCCCCCCCCCACACACACACACACACACATACACACAATCCTTTTTCTAAAGATGCTTTTTGTTTCAGGGAACTTCGAAACGTGTATTTGCGGTGGTCTCGGTGTAGAATTCTTTTGGACGGAGTACAGTACTTCCTCTGCTTACTACTATGGTAAGTGACAGAAAAACTTATGAATATAATTAGCAGAACTATATTAATTCATTCTGATTACAGCGTGCGAGGACGATAACCGTCATATGTCACTCTGTTTAGTGTGGTGAAGTGCGCTCAGCTATATCCAAAGCGTAGCTAGCAAATCAAGGAGTGGTAGGTATATATTCCAGAGAGCCATGTGATTATGGGACATAACGCACCAGGAAAATACGTCAACGCATTTATTAATTTAGAAGACTCGTAATACTGGGTCAAGAACGCTAAGGCCAGAACTAAAAACTACAATTACCAGCCGGACCCAAGCATATGACCCTGGGAAGTTTCAATTTGCATGTCACCATGCACCTCCCTATGATTAGTGTGACGTCAGCAGGTGTCGCAAGCAAGAATGGATCATTACGCATCCCAATTAGCAGAAGATATTCCAAAGAAAGTGACCTAATGTCTTGCTGGGCAAGGACAGGCCGTGAATGACTGATGATGAACATCTGCTGTGACAGTGTCACCAGGCAAACAACGTGACCTCTTCATATTATTTCATTTAAAATTATCTATTTACACGCAACGCCACTATCTAGTAAATTAGTTATTTATAAAAATAAACTTAAAAAGCATACCAAGAAACTAATAAGAAGGAAATACTTTTGATGAATCAGGCGAACATTACTCAAAATAGTCTTATACGTAGTAATATTTTTGCCAACAATTCTAACTCTACAAATACAACTACCTTAGCTACTGGAAACCAGCTAGAATTTACTTATTAGCATAAGTGTTATGCTAATTTACGTACATGTTTATCTGATATTGGCCCTAGCCTTCAATCAGACAATACACAAGAAACTACAACAATTAAAACATTTCCAAAACTCTCATCCTTCAAACTATTCTTTTCACTGACCAGAACCATTTATTTGTTTCTTACATTCCCTATTATTACCAGACGACGCATTACATAATATGTAATGATATTATAATTACAGGTCAATATGTTAGTGGTTAAAAGGTTATAGAAAGATCTGATGTGTTGCACTCACATGACTTTCTCTACTCTTGTACTAACCATTCTTACAATCTCTTATTCGTCTATCTTCTTCGTCTTAGTTGAGATAAACATTTGTACAAATTATTTTATTGCTTATTTCCTTGTAGTTGTAAGAGGAATATTAGAATACAGTAGGCTTTGTGCGATAGTCAAATATTTGAAAGCTTTGAGCTCCCGTTCTCTTTGCACGCTTAACATATAAAAAAATGAACAACATGTTCCATTTCATGAAAGTTTGAAGTTTTCCGAAACCGACACAAATAACAAGGAATATCTCCGAAAAGGTTCACTCACTAAAAAGGAAATAAATACTGCTAAAAAGAATCAGTTTAATAATTTATTATAAAAATGCATTATAGGACAGATGGTAGTAAATTTTGTACTTTCTCAAGTGAAATGTTCTTTTGCTGGGTGGTCAAGCAAGTCAACGGCTGGTGAGCGGGAGCTTTTTGGTACAAATTCAGCCAAGGTCGTTCTCTCCGAAAGCCCCCACCCCCCCAAATTTTCAAAATTCCTCAAAACTGGCAAATAACCTAAACTTCGGATGGCATGTTACCTTCCCAATTTTTATTGCCCAATTATAATTGAAAATGATACTGATAATTATCTCCAAGTCGTGCCGTGTGTGATTTTGTCTCACCAATAAAGCAACCATTTGTTTCGACTATTTTAGCGAACAACACAAAATGTTATTTTTAAGAAAACAAATTCACAGCTTCGTGGTGCATTCTACTATTAATATCAATTAAAATATTAAACAATGCTTAACTCAAAGATAACAGAAAAGTAATGAAGTCGTCTGAAATAAGAACATTTATTCTTACAAGAACTAAAATATAAGACTAACTCTTAAAGCTGACCTTTTGTTTCAAAGCTTTGGAGTTTTGAAGCCCAGGACATTGCCAGAAAATTCAACACATACATTTCATTTGTCATGGAATATGTTAAACATATGATATTTTAAATAAACTCGTTAGTCATATTTGATAAAATCATAATTTTAGAAATAAGTCCTAATGGGAATATCTAAAGGGTAGTCTGGGGTAGAGGGATTTTCTTGAAACCAGTTGCGTCGCATCCTTTCAAGAATTGGTGCAGGCATAAGAAGTAATAGTACAAGAAATAGAAGATAATCTACAACGTTCACTGCATCACCTTAACGAAATGCATATAAATTATAACGCAGAAATATCAAAATAAAAGACAAAAATAATGGCAAACTGTAGGAAAATACCAATAAAGTCGAAAATAGTCTTGATGACAAAGTGCTTAAACAGGTCTCTTCCTTCATTTTTTTAGGATGTGAAATTAGTAATAAAAAGGATAAAAGTACTGACAAAAATCTGATATGTTGCACTCACACGACTTTCTCTACTCTTCTACTAACCACCCTTACAAACTCTTATTTCTCTATCTTATTGCTTATATGCTTATAGGGGAATATGAGAATACTGTAGGCTCGGAGCGATAGTCAAATGTTTTAAAGCTTTGAGATTCCGTTCTCTTTGCACGCTCAACATACAAAAAAATGAACAACGATGGTTCATTTCACTAAAGTTCTGACACACATAACGCAGAAGAAGGAATATCTCCAAAATGGCTCACTCTACAAAAAAAATTATTTAGACATAAACTGTGTGTTTTAGGGACATCTAAATTTTTTGTACAGCAAGATTTTGCCTATTCCTTACGGTTTACGAGTTATTCAAGTCATCCAGAGTAAACAGGACTACTATAGCCAGAAAATTCAAAATATACATTTCATTTGTCATACAAATATCTTAAACATATGACATTTTAATCAAAATTGTTGCAACCATTGTCAAGAAAATCACATTTTTCGAAAAATTTTCCATGTAAAGGGTAGTTATGCGTGGGGCCATTTTCTTCAAAACTTTCGTGTCGTATCCTTGAAAGACATTAAACTTAATGGCAATTTTGGTTTTTAACTGACTTTTCGTGTTTACAGGCACATAAAGACACACACGACATCGCTTTGCACGTAAAGGAAAGAGAAACGTAGGCAGACCGAGAAGCAGATGGAAGGAGACAGTAAAGTAGGCAGTACTCTAATCTATGAACTGAGGAAGAAGAATAAGGTCCCGATATAGAATTTTTTGAGTGGAAAGCATCGCTTTCAAGCTCAAGTGTTCAAAAAGTACTTTCACATAATTATATGAACTTCTTATGACACTTTCAGTTAGTTACTTTCAACGATGTCTGAGAAAGTGAGAAGTCGCTGTCTTTAGCAGAATATCTCTCGCAACAGGTGAGAGTACAGTAAATAGTAAAGTGAGAGAGGACCAATACTAGAGTTCCTCCATGTCGCAGGGTGAGAAGGAACACATCTTTAGCACCAAGAAGCGTGCGACGCCGCGGCTGTCACCTCCCCAGCACGCGTCGTCTGGACCAGGGGGTAAAAATAGCCAAGTTCCATGCCAAGGAACCAAAGGGGTTGAATAACATCCCCCAGGCATTCCTCTTGCCGATGAGGTGGAGGGTAAAACATATCCGGTCCAGACAAAATTAGCATCACGGTCGGCAGACACTTTGTCGATCTCTCAGAGGAAGTGCTAAACATTTCAGAAGGTGCAACACTAGGACGCCAGATGCAGGTCCGGAATTTCCATCATCGGCGGCTACCCCTTCCTCTACTGCCTGCGTTCTTTTTACCAATACCGCTAAGATATATGGGCTGCAACGTTACTAATTTATATGTCTTGCAGGCGGCGAGACCAGTCCTGCGGCGGAAAAATAAATCCTCAACATTGGCATTGTTTCATCTGGAACACAATTATTTCTGATAAATTCACATTTTGAAAATGTAGCTATGTTCAGACACACAAGTATCTTCCAAAATAAAAACTGGAAACATTGTATACAGGTTGAAGGTACTGCTTCGGCCAATACAATTATTGTCAATTAAGAACCGTTTCGCCGAAAAAAAATAATTTGTTTCAAATATTTGGAACCATCTAGTTTCTTGACGAATTGACATAAATGGTTTATTATTTCACGAACTGCCACAGAAACCTGTGTGAACAATGCTGTGATGTCTTTTTCTTTCAATTTGAATGAATTTAGTAACAATTTGACGTGGTCAAATTTCAGAAATTAAACTGTGATTAAATTCATTCGAATTAAGGAATAAATGCATTACAGTATGCCAAGGCCTAATAATGCCAACAAATATTTTACACAAGTGCTGCCCAAGCTTATGCAAAAGATGGGAAGGCCAATTTACCTCCACCTACTGTTTGCCGAGCTAGAACGCACTCATTAGATTGGAGCACAAACCTTTCTAATACATGTTGCCTGAGTTCAGGTTCATGCACAAAACGAAGGTGGGATATAGCGAAAAGGTGACTCATGAGATTATAAGACCAAAGGTTGAGCACCACCATTTTAGATACACCCCAAAGAAGAAATTAAGAAACCAGGTTTTCTTCATGACAACGGAACAGCTAAGTGATGAAGTAAACCGTGCCGTGGCCGAGAACTTAGACCATTCGTCTCTCACCAAAGTGGCCCGGGTTCGATTGCAGGCGACCAAATGTAGGCTTTGTGGTGGACAAAGCGGCGCAGAAGCAGGCTTCCCTCAGGTTTTCCGATTTCCCCCGCCATCTCATTCTTCATTTGATATATCATCAGTGTCGCTGCCTAAGGTGCGGTGGCGGGTGTTAAACACTACCAGAAAAATGTCGATGATATTGGAGATGCATTAAGCGATTTTCTTAGGTTCATGCTCAGGGATTTGTTTTGGTTTCAAACTAAACACATTTTCTGCGATCTTACGGAATCTGTGCTATTTATTGTCAGCAGAATATTTTTGCAAACTATATGTACATATATACACTAAATTGCATTTGTTATTATATTTCTTAACGGAGTGAAAGGGATAGTTAAGTGAATATTTGGTGTTCCTATATACGGCCTCCTGCACGGATGGTCCACATTAGCAATTGCGATCTCTCAATCTTGCTTAAATTAATAGCATTGCGTGGTCACCAATCGTTCGTGACAAATGATGGTTGGCGTCCAGCACGAGTGTCTACGTGCCCCGCGTTCTAATTCCTTCTAGGAACGGCTGTTAAGTTCATCAGGAGCAGTTAGCCAGCCGCAGCGGGAAACACTCTTGCTCATCTGAAGAATCATCTGCTTCTTAGCAACACACATCAGTTTCAAGTTTGCTATTTATTTCTACAGTATTGTTCAACTTTTTCCACAGATTTCTTTTTTTCCTAAAATGGAACTGAAATAAAAATGTAGGTCAGGAATGGATGTATATAAAATGAAACGTATCGAAAAGCTTTACTTAAAGTTTAGCAATAGTAATTAATTATCTAATTTTTTAAAATGCAGAGCAACACAAGTTTTAGTAATTCGGAAACCTTTTGAATGCTTAGATAAATTACAGATAAGAAACATTAAAATTAAGCCATGACTATGGCTTAAAACAGCGGTGCCTCTTTTCTCACCTTCCACTTGCTTTGGCTTAGTGGCGTGGCCGTACAGGTAAAGGTGACTGGCATTGGCTAATCCGGTACGTCTGCACTCCTTTAAGTTTCAAAAAATAAGCACGTTAGTGTCGGTCGTCAATATGTCCGGTAACAAATTATAACCGGAAACCGCCCAGCAATCCTCACTCACATCTAATACGTCACCAACAAAGGGTAACTAGGAAGGAGAAAAGGAACCACCCACTATATTCCCCTATTTCCATTCTACCTACAAGGAAATGTGCAATTCGACAATACATGCAAATCTTTAGCATTAAGCTAGAAGAATAAGCATTTGTAAGAATAGTTTGTATAAGAGTGAGAAGAAGAAGGCCTATTAATGCAGCAAATCAAATTTGTATTATTACTTTCTCTACTAGTAAATAGAGGAAGTATTGTCTACCCCAAAAAATTCGATGTCGAGATTTCCTACCGGAAATATATGTTTTGAGGTCCCCAGAATTCAAAAAATATCATTTTTAGAAAAAGGTCCGCGCGCACGTTTTGTGTGTGTGTGTGTGTGTGTGTGTGTGTGTGTGTGTGTGTGTGTGTGTGTGTGTGTGTGTGTGTGTGTGTGTGTGTGTGTGTGTGTGTGTGTGTGTGTGTGTGTGTGTGTGTGTGTGTGTGTGTGTGTGTGTGTGTGTGTGTGTGTGTGTGTGTGTGTGTGTGTGTGTGTGTGTGTGTGTGTGTGTGTGTGTGTGTGTGTGTGTGTGTGTGTGTGTGTGTGTGTGTGTGTGTGTGTGTGTGTGTGTGTGTGTGTGTGTGTGTGTGTGTGTGTGTGTGTGTGTGTGTGTGTGTGTGTGTGTGTGTGTGTGTGTGTGTGTGTGTGTGTGTGTGTGTGTGTGTGTGTGTGTGTGTGTGTGTGTGTGTGTGTGTGTGTGTGTGTGTGTGTGTGTGTGTGTGTGTGTGTGTGTGTGTGTGTGTGTGTGTGTGTGTGTGTGTGTGTGTGTGTGTGTGTGTGTGTGTGTGTGTGTGTGTGTGTGTGTGTGTGTGTGTGTGTGTGTGTGTGTGTGTGTGTGTGTGTGTGTGTGTGTGTGTGTGTGTGTGTGTGTGTGTGTGTGTGTGTGTGTGTGTGTGTGTGTGTGTGTGTGTGTGTGTGTGTGTGTGTGTGTGTGTGTGTGTGTGTGTGTGTGTGTGTGTGTGTGTGTGTGTGTGTGTGTGTGTGTGTGTGTGTGTGTGTGTGTGTGTGTGTGTGTGTGTGTGTGTGTGTGTGTGTGTGTGTGTGTGTGTGTGTGTGTGTGTGTGTGTGTGTGTGTGTGTGTGTGTGTGTGTGTGTGTGTGTGTGTGTGTGTGTGTGTGTGTGTGTGTGTGTGTGTGTGTGTGTGTGTGTGTGTGTGTGTGTGTGTGTGTGTGTGTGTGTGTGTGTGTGTGTGTGTGTGTGTGTGTGTGTGTGTGTGTGTGTGTGTGTGTGTGTGTGTGTGTGTGTGTGTGTGTGTGTGTGTGTGTGTGTGTGTGTGTGTGTGTGTGTGTGTGTGTGTGTGTGTGTGTGTGTGTGTGTGTGTGTGTGTGTGTGTGTGTGTGTGTGTGTGTGTGTGTGTGTGTGTGTGTGTGTGTGTGTGTGTGTGTGTGTGTGTGTGTGTGTGTGTGTGTGTGTGTGTGTGTGTGTGTGTGTGTGTGTGTGTGTGTGTGTGTGTGTGTGTGTGTGTGTGTGTGTGTGTGTGTGTGTGTGTGTGTGTGTGTGTGTGTGTGTGTGTGTGTGTGTGTGTGTGTGTGTGTGTGTGTGTGTGTGTGTGTGTGTGTGTGTGTGTGTGTGTGTGTGTGTGTGTGTGTGTGTGTGTGTGTGTGTGTGTGTGTGTCAGTCTGTACAACATAACTCAAAACGAAAAGTCGGTTAAAAACCAAAGTTGGTATGTAAGTTTAAGGTGTTTCAATGCAATACGAAGATTTTGAAGAACATTTCTCCTTCCTAAATAATCTTTACATAAAAAATGTTTCGAAAATTATGATTTTCGCTCAGTTGCTCTTCCTGTCTCTCTCTCTCTCTCTCTCTCTCTCTCTCTCTCTCTCTCTCTCTCTCTCTCTCATCTCCTTAACTCTCTTCTCGCAGTGCAATGTGCATATTATTTGGTGTTTTAAATGCTGATAAGATTTTTCCTGTTGGTTAATACAAATAAAAACATAGGTAACACATTGCATCTATACATTTTAAAAGTAAAATATTTGATTTTGAGTGACTGATGGATACTAACGTATATCCAGAAATCCTATTTTTAATGTTTTTGCTTCTTTTTACCTTTCCACGATTGTAATGAAACTATGTAACATATTGCTGTCGCGTTTTGTATTTTATAGCGGTGCTTACCATAAATAATTAGAAAGTTACGGTAACATTTCATTACTATTGTCCACATACGTCACTTAGTTACCATGAGAAATGTTACCTATGGTAACATACATAAGCAACAATCACAAGTGTATGAATCCTTAAAATCGTTTACGTTTGTTTTAATTTTTATTAAAATCCTACAAAAAATAATTTCTTACCAGTATCAAAACATTGATCAAATAGAAGTAGCAGAGAGAGAGAGAGAGTGATGAAGGCGGTATAGAGAGAGAAAGAGAGGGGAGAATAAAAAGGAATAAATAGAGAAGGAATAGACTAAGAGAAGGAATACATTAAGAGAAAGGGCAGGAATGGAAAGTGTAATGAGAGGATGATGACAGCGAGATAGGAAAAGAAAGAAGAGGAATATCTACAGAAGTGAAGTGAGCCACGGGTTGTGCTATTCGTATATAAACTTGCAGTTGTTTCTTAATAATTATGATAATTTTGTGATTAGAAACTCAACCATTTCCTATGAAACTGGGTCAGAATTGTATCTTCTAAATTGTAAGCACTTGCCCAATTGTTTTCATAAAGAGTTATAAAAATTATTACAAGTAATATCACAGACGTGTGACCTAACCAATAAATCAGGGATGTCCAAAATTGTTTGAAGACGCTTACGTAATAATGAACTAAAACCCCACCTGCTCTTTCATTCGGAGAGTGGGTCGACGCTACTGACAACTCGTCAGTATCCAGTAAGCATGCAAACAGACAATTCCATGACAGTTTCTAAGTTCTAACTAGAATGACCTCCAAATACCTTCATTTTGCATAACTTTTACATTAGCGATAAACAGCAAGAGACAAACAAAATGTTAGTAAATATAAAATATGTATCTCATTAAAACACAATTTATGTGAAGTGCTTTTCTTTTCTGTTGAGTTGACCATTTCCGCGATATTCTTTATTACTTTTTGCATTTATTAATGCTTACACTTTTCTCAAATACAAATGTTAATCGTTTTTTTATCTCCTGGCCTTGGAAAGGGAAGGGAATTTCAAAGACATTACACAGCAACCAGCTCTTAATAATTTAACCATCACTAAAAGCGCACTTGGACCTACCACAAAATTAGCAATAACATGATTTCTACAAAAGCTAATATCTATTAATATGAAGTAGATGGATAAATAAATATTTGCAAGAACGGTATGTATAAGTGTAAATAGTTCTACATATATTTGTGAGCAGAGTTTCTTCAAATTGAACCATACTAAACGTCGAAATCGCAATAGGTTGCGCAACGATCACTGGTGTATCTTCTATGCTGCTCGACTTTGTCGCCAAGTACTGATACACTACTTAAACTTAAGCAGTACCAAACAAGTCACTAATTAACAGATGTTTATCGCATAAGATTTGGAAGTGCGTTCGTAAATCAAACGTAACGTAGACATAAATAAACCGCCACTGCAACACAATGTATGCCTGGGAGTTACAGTGGCACAGTCTGTATGTAGAGTAGAAGGAGGAACATCCAACCTCCCCACTTTCGCAAACGTTAGCCATCGCTGCGATAAATTGTCGAGCAGAGCGAGAGAAATTGTCTGGGAAAGTCAGACATCGAATGATATTTATCCGGACTATTTCATAAATAAAATATGTATCGCAAATATTTCATCACAAAATCTTAAATATTATAAAAAAAATAACCTAAAATATATCCATTTCAATTAGTGCAGTCTAACTTGCTCAGCACTGTCAACTGAGGAAAGCAAACCCAAGAAATACATATATTTCAACCTACTCTTGTTATAACCTAAGACCAGTTTATTACCTCAAAATGTTTTACTTTATTTTTAACATCAACGAATAACATCTCATATAGAAAATATGTTATTAGAAGAAAAATGGTCAAAAACACAGATGTAAATTTGAAAGTGAGTGCTATTTTGATTATTAATCGATTGTAACGTATAATGAATTATTTTTCAACGATTTATGGGATACAGTTGGTGGCACCGACTGAATTAGAGTGACTAGTGATAATTTTTACAAAACAAAAGAGTGACCAGGCGATAATTCCTCATTTTAATTCCTCTATGTATGAAATAGTCGATGGCATTTCCCTACTATTCGTGCTCCAGTAACATAATACATTCAGTGTTTCCTAGTATTTTAAAAATATTTGAATTTTAATTTATTATCATCCAAAAAGATACAAAGCCCTCATTTTCGTCTCTACTGTATGAGATACAGAGATTATATTTAAAATACAATAAATGAAGATATATTGGCACTAGCATTAGAAGAGTTCTTCCAGAACTTAGATTACCAAGGGGAGGGGGTGCATTGTGACCACCACTAGTAACAAAATGTCTGAGCAATTTTTAAAACAACTTTATTTTAAAATTGGGCATTATATCTTGCAATGTTTATAAAGCTAATATTTAACATTGTTTAACCATTCCTTTTTTACTTTACATGAATCATTACAGCAACGAGGCAGTACTTTATGACCACCTTGACATTTCATTGTTTCTCAAAAACACCAACAATGAAAACTTTACAACAATTAGGTGATTCAGTAATAGAAGCTGTAGTTGACAGTAACTATTAATTGCAAATTAAAACATTAAAACAGACAATTTAAAAACTTACAGAATGTGGGCACAAAGTCCCTCCTAGTTAATGATAAATTTAGGAATTATTGGTTAAAGAAAACCTGCATCATTATATTAATTAACATGTAATTTATACAGCGAGTCTAGGTGTCAATGAACAAAAACCCTTACATAAAATGTAGTGACTAATCATTAATACTTCACCTTAAAAGATTGTGTGTTAACATCCATATTAGATGTGAAACTAAGGGATTTTATACCTCTCTTCCAGAGTGTCATTATTTAAGAAGTCCTAATCAGCCTTTGGTTATGCTGATGTTGCCAGTTTTGTAAGAAATTTATTTGGGTGTAATACAGAAGCACAGGATAAAGTTTTAAGTGTGCGATTTCCTTACCATAAAATGTAATAGTGACTTGGGCACTTTATTAGGCTTTCAAATGTGAGGATGGACAGAGGTTTCTTCAAGCATACGTGCTTGGAATTCCAACGTTGCTGACCGACCGACGAGGAAAGAGAGGGGGAGGGGGGAGAATTTAATGAAACGCACCAGGTGGGCGAAGATGTCCCCTTTCCCAAACTCTGATATTCTAAGCGATATTTCCTGTGTAATTTTAGCTGTAATATTGGCAAAACCCAACATAAAATCTATTCTCCAAGTTTATTCAACGTGATATTCTGTCCAAAGTCGTAATTGGTACTTTGTTCATTTAACAAGAAATAAACAGCTTTGTTAAGACAGGTTTGTTACTTTAGTGCCCAGAAATATATGGTGCGGAGATGTGTTTCTTGCGCAGATTGCCTGGCAGTTGTTTAGATAACGCTAGATGACACAGAAAACACGGATTTGCCTAAGGGCGTTTGACAGTCAGGTTATATCGAGTGGGAGTGTGAAAATATAACAATGGGGAAAATATTTCAAAACCTTTAAGCGAGAAATGTGAAGTGTTAACAAAGAGTCTCTGTAGTTTATAATAATTAGTAGCCACAAAATGATGTAATAATCGTGGAGTGATTACCACAAAGAATATTAACTTTATTTTCATTTGCTAATTGAGCATCATTTTGAGCCGTTTGTTACTCAGTAGCAGTTTTGTACATTTATTTGACTTTATTTTTATGCTTTAGCAATAAAATTTAATTTAATTAACATTAGTGTAAAATCTAGTCACACCCCTCGGTAGATAATCATGCCATAGAATATTTGTATGTTTATAAAACCTATGTGCAGTTTGAAATGAATATTCTGTGCTCATGTGTAAGTGGAAGTGAAATAATCCGTCAGAACTCTAAGGGCAAGTTTATCTTATTATGAATAACAGTAGATAAACTTAGGCTTTCACGGCCGGAGTCGTGACTATTAGCTAGGGTTATCTCTTCCGGTCTTGTAGGCCGTGATCTACAGAAGGCGTTGAAGATACCGACGTTTCGCCAAGTGCTGCACTTGGCATCTTCAGGGTACTTACCTTCTAGACCACGGCCTACAAGCCTGGAAGAGATAAGCCTAGCTAATGGTCAATAAGAAAAGAGTTTAATGCCAAAAAGCTGAAAAGTTTACAGTTTTCTAGAAAGAAATACTTTCATTAAAAATTATCAACTGGCTGAATTATTGTTGAGTAAAGCTTCTTAATTTATAGTATATTCATAGAATATTGAAAAACAACTTTTTCCTTTAGCTTATTTCAATAGAGTCAACGTTTTAGTGTAAATTACATTTGAAAAGTCCACAATTTTTACCTTTTTCACGGAATTTTCTGCTGTCTCGCACGCCAATGATAAAATATTTGAATTTGATACACGTAAGCGTTACTTAAATGGTTTTATAGAGCGTTAGAATAGTTAATTGAGCCGCCGGTAGAAGAAGATTACTCAATTGAACAAGTTGTGCCACGTTGCCACACACTCTCAAGTTTCAACGCGATTTTCTAGTTAAAGGTGCGTTTGATTTAAACAAGGTTTTGGGATTTTTTGTTCACTTGCATTCTCTCTCTCTCTCTCTCTCTCTCTCTCTCTCTCTCTCTCTCTCTCTCTCTCTCGCCTTCGGTCTGACAGATTATTTCTCTTCCACTCTGTATACAACCTACACATCCAGCATTTAGTTCGGTATGCGCCTTTCTACGTGTTATTAATTGCATGGCGTTAAAATGTACCGTTCGGATCAAAATACATGAAAATACCTGTGAATCTTTGATCAGAAGACTAAAGCATCCGAATCCTGATTTTAAAATATATTTCCTTGGTTTATCTTATGAGGGTTATTATATTGCAGTAATAAAACTGATGCATTCTCTTGTGGCACCACTCTTTGTGAAACATAATAGCTGCTTAGCAAATTATAAATGCAAATAGAAATGCTGCACATACCACTATCGATTATGGTTTGACCCCGGAAAGCTATTTTTTTTTTTAACATAGTTCATGAATTGATGGGTTATAATTGTCATTTCAATGCTACAGGCAAAATTCTGTTGAACAATACATCAGATTCCAGTTCTTTTAATTGGTAATTGATATTAAATAATGTATTAAAATCGTTACTTAATTAAAATTTGTATAGATACAAATGTTTGTGACATTTGTTGAATCTAATGAAAAGTTTAATTTCTTGTGCAATTGGTCGCTGAAGCCTCTAAATTGAACAGTATATTGTATCTAATTTTTCCGCGTTACTGTCTTTTTTTCCGCTTAACTTGAAACCAAGTGTTTGACAATTTTATTTCGGTAGCTTCTATGATGCTGTTGTGACATTTATTTCTGCACTTATTTGTGACAAAATAGTCAATCACAATAAAATTATTTTGTATAACTGATCCTGTAACCTGTCAACTATTTGATCATGAATTCATTGGGATTTTATTAATTCCAGTATCCCTACAATTAATCCCTTCGTGTGTAGTCCGTTATTTTTGATTTTCAATAATAGGATTGGAGGAATTGAGCACTGGATGATCATAGTATAACAAATGCGGACTAATACACTTTTATACTAGGGATATTTAGTTTTCTTTCTAATTACTTCTAACCACCTGAATGTATATCTAAAGTTTAGTTAATAAACATAGGATGTCATGGATAAACTTGGGTGTATAGTATAAATTCGGTTTCTTAGCGCTCTAGTAACAACTAAACCTTTTTGAATATTCACCAAAGTTTCAGCACATGCTCAAACAATGGAGGCTGCGTGGAGCATACCGAAGCATCCATCTTACATAGAGTAGGTATTGCAATGATGAAGATGGCTTTTGAGATGAGCAAATTTACATGAGAGAGTAGGATTTAAACCATGTTTACATAAAAGTGAGTAGATATGTAGAACAGAAAATATTCATAATTATGTGCCTGCATTCTCAGAAATCCTTTTAAGTAGTGCTAAAGTTTAAGAAGAGCCGCAGGGCTGGAAAAATGTTAGAATGTAATATTTAATCATACAGGAAAATTTTAAAGGATATGTCCAAATTTGAAATTACTTCAGTGTATATAATTTTCTACAGCCGCTTTAATTTCTGAAACTGGCAACTTCTAAAACTTTTTCACGAATGCAAGACACTTATATCAGATAGTTAATTGAAAATATTGACTTGTTTTCATCAATTTCATTGGTCATTAGAGGTCTGAGAGTCCCCTAGGTTTAGTTAAACCTTGTAGTTTGCGAACCAACGTACCTAGTAATTGCCCGGCTACATCATATTACATTATAGTTTACTCGATTGTTTGCTGCAGCAACAACTTTATCTGTTTGTTTGTTTAGCTGCAGGAATGACTAAGCAGACCCTACATTTGTTTTTTGTCGTTATTTGAGCAACATTACTTTGTCATTGCTAAAACTGTGTTACTACTTCTCACAAAGAGCAATATAATATAGAGAATCCCTGGATTTGGAAGAAGTGCACCATCTTCCTTATTATAATGATCCTTATCCTTACTGTAGAATTAGATGATTCTAATTCTAAAGATGCTTTACATTCAGAAACTCATCATAAAGAAGAGAATGAAGACAACGTATGTGATAACACGTATTTTAGGCATATAATACAGTAATAATAATAATAATAATAATAATAATAATAATAATAATAATAATAATAATAATAATAATAATAATAATAATAATAATAATAATAATAATAATAATAAATAATAATAATAATAATAATAATAATAATAATAATAATAATAATAATAATAATAATAATAATAATAATAATAATAATAATAATAATAATAATAATAATAATAATAATAATAGTACATTTAATAATAATTGACAGTACATTTCAAATTAAAAGTTGTATATTAGAATACCCCAATTTATCATCTTTTTATGTAGTATAGCGCAAATTACAATGTACGAGTTGTATTCACATTACATTTTATCGATATTTGATTTATCTAGTAAGACAATGATAATAAAGCTAAATGAAGGAAAGAATGGGAATGAAGAAACAATGAAATTTAAAATAAATAAAAATAGCAGCATATAAGCGGAAAAAAATATTAGGTCCCGCTCAAATAACGGTGTTCTACCAGAGCGTGCGCTAAGGGAGAGTTTGTTTAATTTTATTAATTCCGATAATGAGTGAGAATGCCTTCACTCTGCGGACATTTATAGATAATAAGGACCTTGACAGGTGTAGCCGATGGACGTAACAAATCCTATGCCCTACACATCGCTATTTATAAAAGAGCACGTCTTGGCAAAGTACAATGGATACAGCTGAAAAAAACATTTGAATTGCTAATTAATTCCAGGGAGTAACGCAGCAACATGCAATGAGATGAGGGTATACTCCTAGACATCCGCTGTTTTACAGCATGGAAACTCCTTTTAAAATAATATACCTACACGTTGAGAGTAACTACATATACATAATGTTTGTGAAAATGAGAGGTCTCTCGTTTGGACAGGATGTATGAGCTTGGAATGTCAGTTCGGCTTCGTCATTGGAATTTCGAGTTGGTAGAAGGCCCGCGAGGTGGTCATGTTACTCCTCTTATATATATGAAGTTTCTCTTTGCTCTGTTTTTCGACAATGTAATAACATATCTCTTCAAAGTAATTGAAATCAATGTGCATGCTGATCTTAGAAAACCGGGCAATGCTTTGATTGCTTTATTCGTATTTGTTTAATATTCTATTGTAAAATTCTCTTCTTAGAAGTTTACTGTAGATTGCGGCAAACAAAAAATGGCAGGAAGTTCTTTCAATTCTTTTAGCAGCTGTTGCTATGTGATGACTTTGAAATTCCGTTCTATTTGCTAGTCCAGGACATAAAAAAAGAAATGAGTTCCCATTTCAGAAAAGTTTAAGTAGGTATCCTAACAAGATCTACATGCTATGTAGATGCTAAACTATTGTCTTTCTCATCGAAGATGGAATTAAAAAAGGACTTCTTAGGACATATCCCAGAAAATTCAAGTTAAACATTTCATTTTTTATAAAAATGCCTTAAACATAGTCTATTTTAATCAAAATCGTTAAATACCTACCACTTTTGATGAAAACAAAAGTTTTGAAAAATATTCTACGTTAAAGAATATTTGGGGTAGACGATTCTCTTGAAAATCTCCATGTTGAATTTTTAGAAGATGCTAAATTTAAATTTATGTCAAGTTTGCTGTTTAATTAACTTTTCATTTTTAATTTATGAAGTTCATAGGTGCACATAGACTCATATAACGTAACTTTTCTAAAAATTATATTTGGAGAGAGGGTTTAGGGGCCCCAAAGCATGTGTTTCCGTTGAAATCTGAACATAGAATTTTTGGATGAAATACAGTACTTCCTCTACTAACTGTAGCACAGAAAGAAAAATGGAAAAACTACTTCCCATGTGAGAAAGTACAAGTACATTAGAATTTCCGCTATCCGAATTGCAACTACCGGATCGCTTTCAGGATAAAAATGGTTACAGTCACTTATTAATCCAACAAGCTGGTTTTGTTCGACAGTTATCGTAGTACTTTATTTGTATGGTTCTGTAAGTTTATTCATCGTCCTAAAATCAATCCGTAGCGAATATATTAAAAAAAACGACTGACTGAACTGGACTGGACTGAACCTGACTCAATTTGAGTGAACTGGTTGACTGATTTATGTCATGGTATACACAATTTTATTTATTTATAATAACTGTTCTCTTTTTCGTGATTTATCCAATTACCCGAATATTTCATGATCTGAATTCGCTGCCGTTCGAATTAATCCAGATAATTGGAAATTCTTTGCATTTTAAAATTGAAACCAAGAATAAAAAGCATCTCGAAAGGGTTTACAGCACAATTTATTTGAACCATTTAATAAAATCTGCAGTTTTTGTGCAGTAAGATTGTTTACCCTCACGGTTTACGAATTATGTCAAAGCAATTTAAAATAAAACGGACTTCAGATACTTTTTCAGAAAATTCAAGATGTTCATTTCATTTGTTAGTGTCTCAAAACCTATTGCATTATAATCAGAATCATTGGAGCAATTTAAAACAAAATTTAAAGAAATAAAAATGCTTGATGGATTTTCCGTAAAGCGTAGTTTGGTGTGTGAGGATTTTCTTGAAAATGCTCGTGCCGCATTCTTGGAAGATGCTGAACTTGATAATAATAACAAACAGATCAAATTTATTTATAGTATTATGCGGAATTTTTTTGTTTTTGAGTTAACTTGTTTAAACGCGCACGCACACACACACGCACACACACGCACACACGCGCGCGCGCACACACACACATACACACACAAACACATACACATAGCCTTTGTAACTTTTCTTTTTTTAATCATTTAGCCCCAAAAATGTATTTCCAGGAGAATTTAGTAACAAACTTTTGGTTGCTGTCCAATACCTTCTTAACCACTGTGTAAACAGTAATTGGTAGAGAAAGTAAAAACGGATAAGGACTTCCTGTTTATAACAAGAGATAGCATAAAAATGGTTAATTCCACAAAAAAACTGTATTTGGCATTAACTGCTTTAATGAGGTTTATATTTCTTATCTGTATTTCCTTTGAATTCAGGGGGCCTCAAAACATACATTTCCGGAGAAATCTTAACATTGAATTTTTGGGTGGAATGCAATATTTCCTCTATTTACTATACGTAGTAGAGAAAGTGAAAATGGAATGCCAGAGAATCAAGTATATTCGCTAATACAATATTCGTTGTCAAATAGTATTCAGTTTCCTAGTTTCTTTGACAATGTTACTTGTTCCGTTTTTCTGCATGGTTCTATACAAAAATCTAAAAGAAAGAGTGAGAGAAGAAATATAAAGAAAGAATGAAAAAAAAAAAAAAAAAAAAAAACAGTACTTTTCAGGCATGTCGTACATGCAACCAAGATTTATGCCTTAATTTGTGATCATTTCTACTCAAACATGTGTGGTAAATAACTTAACATGCACAGAAGGTAACAATTGGTTAAACGTTATGTGAATAATGCACAAACCAGCATTCAAAGAAAAGAGACAAGATATATATCTATTCCTCTCAATTCTGTACGTTTTGTTTTATTTTCAAATTATTCCCTTTTTATCTGTAATACATTGCCTGTGTATTTGTGGCTTTGGCGTATTTTAGTTTCTAAAAGTATCATTATACTAAATTATTTAATAGTGGTCGTTAAAATGTAATGCTATGTGAAGCTGTTTGTTGCACATTGCTGTAAATCTTCGGCTATAAAGTGTAATATACGTAGTATCGTCAACAATTAATGACTCTTAAGTCCTGTAGTAAATCAAGCTGACAGTAATACCTCGCCTTCTACATACAAATTCAGTTTTAAAACATATTACAACTTCAGGTAGCAAGTATAACATGATAAAAACACTGCAGTGTGTTTCGAAAAACGTTTATCATCATCTCTGGAGATAACTGATTTTTGATGTGGTGAGGTAAAAGTTCGGTTGTATTGACTCAGCTTATATTTTGTGCGGATCCTTAGAAATATCAATAAATTACACTAGTCACACCATAACATCATATAGCGTAAGATAAGGTAATTTTGCAGTATAGGTAATTTTGCATGCTAAAAACCTACCTATTACTCAAAGATTTCACAGTTTTCTTAGCAGGTAGAATGGCATCTGCAAACTGGTCTGCATTCCACTCCCACGTGATCATTGGAACGTACAGAATGAACATGTTTGCATTTAATGTCAATTTTACTGATGGAAAGGAAGCTGTTGTATGCCTATCAAGCCATTTCAAGCAGATAACGCACGTTTTATTAACAGGGAATAATACGTTGTGTATAATGTTGTATAAACGTATTGGTGAATTTGTTTTTTGACGCTAAATATACAAAAGTCTTAAGAAACGAGCGCATTTTGTGGCGACATTTCAGACCATAGATTTCCTCAGCTGCTTAAGTTGCTCTTGAATCGGTTCTACATGTTACAAATTTTAAAGAGTGAAATATTTTGCATACATTATCATAATAATAAACTAATTGTAGACTATTGCCATATTATCTTACGTAATGCTATGTCACGTTGCCGATTTACCTACCTATTAGTACGAAAAGAGTATTTATTTTTTAAGCAACATATTTTAAGTTATACACTTGATATTTAATTTCGCTTTTATTAGAATTTCGTTCAACATGGCTCCAAGAAAACAAAAACTACCAAAACATGAAGTGAAAAAGTGAACGGAAATAGAGATCTGAAACATCCTCAAACACAAATTGGGTGGACGTTACCAGTTGATATACATCATGGACACAGTTCCTTTTGTTTAATACCTTACCACAACAAATGTGAGGACAGTAAACAAATGCTGCTATTTACATGTCAGATAGATGTTTTGAAGGTTCAGGCTCTGAGGACGAGGACTGTGTACTGCAGGGACCAGGTGGTATAGTTTTGCAAATTTATCTTACCATACTGCAAAATTAACTTACCTATTGTAAACTTATGTACCTGCGCAGGCTGTAATTATCTTTATTGCTGTTAAAAATACAGTGTTCAATAAAATGTGATTCTGTATTAAAATGTTTCTCAGTTATGTGAGTACCTTATTCTACCTAAAATTAATACGAATATGGTATCAGAACGTTATTCGAGAGTACTGATTTTCCTTTCTCAACCTGAGTATGGAGACTGAGGAATATCGCTTGGAATTTAATTTTAAAATCGTGATTCTTTATCAGAGCGTCATTATATTTATTAGAGAAGGTTCCCTCTGGAGTCGAACGTTAAACTGGAGGAGAGAGCGATTAACGACACGGCAATGAATCTGCTAGATAAATTATGAGTTGGTTGAACCCAGTTTCTTTTGGCACGTCTAAATTTGTTTATTCAGTTTGCGTATAACACAATGACTACACAATGTTTCCGTTGAAGAGACTATAATCCAATAATAGGTTGGAGTTCTACCTAAGCTTTTACACGGCTTAAACTAGAAAATAAAATAGTGTCCCAAAAAAGCACAAACCAAATTAATACGTTTGCGTAAAATTCTGCTGGTGGAAAATTAAAAAAGAAAAAAGAAAAGAAAAGAAAAGACTTAACTTTCGTTGTTTTTTTTGGGGGGGGGGGGTATTTAAGGGCTAATATTACCCTGGGTTTATCTCACCCAGGGCTTATTGACCCTATGGCTGTTTCAGGGGTGTACCCTCTTCAGCCGCAGGTTAGTTTTTGGGGATATTTTTATTACATTTTTAGGTTATATTACAATAGTAAGTTTGAACAATTAATACAATAAAAATAAAATAAAATAAAAACTAATACTAGACTTAAATTACTGGTACTCTTCGTTACGCGCATGAATAATTATAATTGTTTACTCGCGTGGGGAACAGGTGTCACCAATTTTACATTCTTACTTTAAACATCAATTAATAACACTTTTTCATTAAAGATGGTTCTGTGCACCATATTCAACCATATTTTACTAACATACAAAAGAAAATGTGCGGAAAACATATACTACTAATAATACAAACATATTTGCTTATAAAATTGAGTACATTTCCTATATTCCATTTGAAACTGAGCTTAAAAATGTTCACATTGAGAGCACATTCTTTAGAAATATAGCTGAAGAGTCCTATTATCTTCACCCTCCCAGGTATCGCCTATTGTTAATACAATTTCACTTATATTTCAATAACTTTCAGCTTATTCTTCTGGCATTCATCAGATACAATACCGCCATTTACATTTACATTTGTTTCACCATGGTTTGTTAAATAATGCCTTTTATTGTAGAAATCTGTATTTGTTCGTTCATCTTCAGGTATTCCTGTTCTGAAGCTGAATATATTCACGTTGATTACATAATCCTCTGTCACAATGATCATCAAACACCGATTCCTCATCCCGAATCTCATCAAACTAACGCAGCCATGTATCTACACCACTTGTACTTCCACAAAGCAAATTCGTCCATTACTTCTTAAAGAGCACACACCTATACATTGTACATTTAACAAGAATGAGTGAACCATGCAGAACAGATCAGAAGTGAGTTCCACTTGCTGGGCAGAAAACGACATATCGTTTGTTTTTGTTACAGATTATTACGTGTTGTTGAAAGGTTATATTTATATATAGCCTCTGTGGCAGATTGTCGCAGTTTTTAAAGTTCATCGAAATTCTTCAACCTCTAGTAGCAAAAAGCGACTAAAGCAACTGCAACTTAAACCCTGCTTTTATCCCAAGAATTACTTAGAAGTTCTCCTAACACATTAATCTGCTTCAGCGCATCCCGAAATATCTTAAAATAAAATATTTGACTAACTTTTCGTCTGATCTCATTATTTATGGCGGCGCCGTGGCCGAGCGGTTAGCGCGCTCGCCTACCACCTAGGCGGCCCGGGTTCGATCCCAGGGACCCACATGTGGTATTCGTGGTGGACGAAGCGGCGTCAGGGCGGGTTTTCTCCGGGTACTCCGGTTTCCCCCGCCATCTCATTCCACCGGTGCTCCATCTTCATGTATCATCAGTGTCACCGCCTGCGGTGCCGTAGTAGTAAAAGCGGGCGTTAAACACTACAACAACAACTCATTATTTATAACCATTTTTGTGCTAAATTAAAGACATTTTCTTTTGTCCCGTGCTAAATAAACACATTTTTATTATTGTATAAATTATGTACGATAAATAAATTTGCACCGTTTGATCCATTCGCTGGAAGTCTTTAAAAAGACCGTTATCTTATCCGTAAACAACGAAATCACTTTTTGGTAGAACTAATGATAACTATTATCTGTCCTTTCGTTTCAAGAGCTTTTTCTCAGATTACTGGGGAAAAGGTCTAAGTTTTGTTCCTTTGATTCATGATCATAAGAATGTTCAACATCTTCAAAACGTAACATATTCAATACTTTTCGTATAAATGCATATGCTACACGAAGGCACAGCATTATAACATTATACAAAATATGTATGTTAACCATTCAAAAATGTTTCTCTGTTGCATTGATGTCGCGTTTTAGCCAAACTTCTATACGATGTAACACTTTTTTACTGTTAATCGAGATACACATTTGCAGAAAGGGTTGCATTACTCATTCCGTTGTAGGTATAAGAAGGGTATAGTACAGAGAAAATGATTCATACATATATGCTGGGTATTTTTCGAATCCCATTTAGCATCCGTTCCTTGCACAAAATTGGACACTGATGATTCACGGAATAATACTCGAGAAAGGAAACTTTGTAAACAACGTTAGGAATAACTTGGAAAAAATACGATCAGGAAGGACTGCATTTGAAAGTTGAACTCCCATTCATGAGTCCCTGCATTATCGATCGCGGTTACATTAGTATGTAAGATCGTGATATTTAGCACTTCAAAACATTTTAAACTGCTCAGAAATTCAAACCTATAATAATGAGCAGTTTGATAATGCCAGAAAGGATTTTCATTTGACATATATTTATGTTTTATACGACAAGAAGTTCTTCTAGATTTCAATTTTCTATCGAAAGAGTAGTTTGGGATAACAGATTTTCATCAAAATGTTTCATTTGATTTCTAGCTGACATTTCAGTGCCTCTATGTCAAAAAATAGTTTTATTTTATATTTATTCAGAGAACCTCAAAACATGTATTGTCGATGACATTTCTTCCGCTGTTTCATTTCTATACCCCCTTTAACATCTAAGGTCATATCAACCTTTGGAACAATGTGTATAATGTTCATTCGCTTACACTGGTGTTAATCTTTGAGTTGATATTACATTTAATAATAATAATAATAATAATAATAATAATAATAATAATAATAATAATAATAATAATCATAATCATAATCATAATCATAATAATAATAATAATAATAATAATAATAATAATAATAATAATAATAATAATAATAATAATAATAATAATAATAATAATAATAATAATAATAATAATAATAATAATAATAATAATAAAAATAATAATAATAAAAATAATGATGATGATGATGATAATTATAATAATGATGATGATAATTATAATAATAATGATGATGATAATTATAATAATAATGATGATGATAATTATAATAATGATGATGATGATAATTATAATAATGATGATGATGATAATTATAATAATGATGATGATGATAATTATAATAATATTGATGATGATAATTATAATATTATTGATGATGATGATGATCATAATGATGGTGATGGTGATGGTGATGCTCTTCTGATATGATCTGGTTTCGTACATCCTTTTTACTGCTCGTAGATATTTCATTTCTGCCGCTTGTATTTGGCTTCAATCCTTCATTTTAAGTGTCCAATCTCCTATCTGTACAGTGAAACCAGAATAGCCATTGTCTTATAAAATTTTAGATTTTTATCCTTTCCAGTTTTCTTTTCAAGGTATGACCAATTATTCCACACATATATTGGAACTTATTAACTCTATTACTTATTTCTTCACTGTTTGTTTTAAAAGTTACATAACAGCCTAAGTAATTAAATTTTCCGATCGGTTCTAACACCATTGTTTAACACTATCTTCGATCTTTTAATTTGTTTTCCTATAAATACCATGATCTATGACCTTTATACTGAAATTTAAACCATTATATTTTATTATTATCGTACATTAAATTCACTCATTTACACTCTCATTTATATTTTCAGACTATAGGAAAGATAGGCAATAATACCGCCTATAGAAAAATTCCCAACCATCATTCTGGAATCGAACCCGGATTTCAAGACTCGCATGCTAACTACCAGAACACAGAGGTAGTCGGTGAAATCTTGGTTATACCTATGTACGTTGCGTTTGATTTACGAAAGCACCTCAAATCTTATGCATTCATTAGTGACTTCTTTGGCAATGCTTACGTTTTTGAAGTGTATCAATATTTGGTGACAAAGTCCAATCCTTGGAAGTGATGGTCTTGCAACATATTACGATACAGAATTTTAATATAGTTCAATTTGGAGAAACTCTTGTTCCCAAATATATGTAGAGCTATGCTCACTCTTATGCACACCATTCTTGCAAATGCTATTTCTCTATCTACTACATTTTAATTGACATAAGCATTTTCAGAAATTACCTTATTTCTGATTTTCTTGAAGGTTCAAGGGGAATATAGGAATACAGTAGACAATAGTGATGTTTTAAGACTGGTTGTTAGGCGATACTTTGGAATTCCGTTCTCTTTGCAAGGTCAAGAGATAAAAGGGTGAATAACATATAGCAATAATGAATAACAAATAAGTAGTCGCAAATTGAAACGAATAATAAAGAATGCCATTCAAAATAAAAAAGAAGTGTTTGACATAAATTGTGTGTTTTAACGAAATCCACATTTCGTAACTAGTAAGCTTTTGTGTGTCTCTTACTGGTTGCCATTTATGCAAAAATAATGTAGAATGAAGAGGTCTTCTGTGAACGTTCCCAATTCAAGGTATGACTTAGAAACTGCCATGGAATCGCCTGTTTGTGTCCGTCACTGTGTCCGATACTGACTGTGAAATGAGGCATTACCGCTCATTACTTAAGGTTCTCCAAAGAGAGAAGGTTGGACATCCCTGCTCTAGATAGTAGTAGACTGAGTAAAACTCCACGAATCCAGAGAATTTCTTTGTTAACTGGAAAACGGATGATTTTGTATGTAGTGACATCCATATTTGAAGACACGGTTATTGTTATTTTCACTCCAGTATGAAAACTTCTGCCAGATGGATGATTAACCAGCGGAAGTTGCTACCATCCGAACTTGCACGTGTACACAAAACATGGGTGGCAGTTTTCGCTTCTCTTTGAGCATCACGTGTTTACGAGCAATAACTGAACTCTGGAACATTTGGCGAACATGTCCCCACAACTTTATCATGCGCAGTTACAAATGAGTATCTGTTTTAATGCGCTACACGTGCAATTAATTGGTTCATGTGTTGTGTGTTTACATATGTGCGCTGGTCCAGTATCAGCTCGGAGAACATAAAGTTAGGAACGATATAGCACATTCGGATACTAGCATTATTGTAGTGCAGGAGAAGTTCTGAAACTAAGAATAGGCATTGTTGTGAAATTACATTGACATCTACATAGGTGTGTTAACACTTATGCAGTACTAGCTGAAATACCCAGCGTTGCCCGTGGTTTAACGATTTATCCCTAAACATTTGCACTTTAGGCTGCACTTGCCCAATAGCCTTGTGTTTCTTTGGATATATTTTAAAAAATATTACTTAATGCGCTCAAAGAGTTATATTCTTAGACTAGTATAAAGAACAAAAATAAATAAAATAAATACAAACATAGGGCAGACACTACGCAAATCCACTGCTAAACAATCACAAATACCACAGCTAGAAAAGAGAGTAGAGAAAGCCGTGTGAATGTAATACGTTGCATTTCTAATTTAGTCATACAGAAAATCGTAAGAATTGTATGTTGAAAGGCGAGTAGGGAAGGATATGTGAATTGCTACGTAAAAGAAAAGTGAGTAGAAAAACCGTGTGAATGTAATACGTTGCATTTATACTTTAAACATACAGAAAATTGTATGAATTTGATATTGAAGGGTGAGTGGGTAAAAATATATTACGTAAAAGAAAGATTTTATCCCTACAACTTTTAGACCCGTTGCACACTATAAAGAACCCAAAATATACGAAATAAATAAAATCACCGGGAAACATTATCCAACACCATTGAGCAATCCCAAATATCACAGGAAAAAAATTTAAGTACGGAAAGCTGTGTCAACATAAGACTTTGGATTTCTATGTCAAGAAAATAGAAAAATGTATGAATTCTTGGTAGAAGAGGCAGTAGAGAAAGAAATGAGAATGTGTTTCGTTAAAGATGACCGTGTGAATGTAATGC
This sequence comes from Tenodera sinensis, assembly GCA_030765045.1. Taxonomy (NCBI): domain Eukaryota; kingdom Metazoa; phylum Arthropoda; class Insecta; order Mantodea; family Mantidae; genus Tenodera; species Tenodera sinensis. The sequence goes on along the minus strand of CM060963.1, from coordinate 102,552,150 downwards.
GTTGGATTTCAATTTTAAACATGTACAAAATTGTGTTAATTGTTTGCAGAACAGGCAGTACAGAAAGAAGTGTAATGGGTTTCGTGAAAAACAATTTGTATAGAAAATCGCGTGAACGTAATGTGTTGTATTTCTGTTTCAATTATATAAAATTGTATGAACTGCATGTCCAAGGGCGAATTTAGAAAGTAATGTGATCGTTTTTTCTGAAAGAAAAATTAGTAGAGAAAGCCGTGTGAATGTAATATGTAGCATTTCTATTTCAGTCATAGAAATTTGTGTGAATTAGATGCTAAAGGGCAAGTAGGGTAGGAGATGTGAATGTATTACGTAAAAGAAAAGGTAGTAGACAAAACCATGTGTGTTACGTTGAATAGTAAAATGGATAGCATACAAACCTTCTACATAAAAATACATATACGAACTGAATTTCAGGTGATCGGTCTAGAGGTTTAGGAGCGCACAGGGGACAAACCTGCAAATATTCCTTTTTATACAGTGATTTATCAAGAACTAACATATTTCTTTCTTTAAACATTCTGCTCGAAATTCACTCAACCCTCCAATTTTAGCATCAAAGTAAACAGAATGTTCTGGAGTTTCAATCGCCTGTCACTAGATGCGCAGATGTTCATGTTTCATTCGTAATAGTTTTATTGTTGGCAAACTTTTTTGAGATTTTGTTCTAGTCAACGTGAACATGTAGTACACACTAAATGAATGACACTCTTGTGAAACAATATTGGATTACGAAGTCAACTACAGCTACTCAAAGAGCATAACAGAGAGGATTTGGTGTTCTGAATCCTCCGTAAAGAAACACAATACTGGGACTGTGAACAAATTGGAAACACCTGGGTCTCTAGTGAAAGAAAATAGGCAAACATTGTTCATCACGGTTGTTGTTGACGTAAGAGCACGACTGGAGCAGTCACCCAAAAAATGATTAAGACGTTTGTCTCAAGACAGGGTAGAGTTACTCAATGTGTCAGAGAGCTGCAGAAAAGATTACGGTTGTCCATCAGTTACAGGCACCAGATAAGGATAGACGACTGAATTATTATCGTTGGTTTTAGGTGTTCATTGTGCTAAATCCTGCCGTATTGTGCATCACATGGTTCATGGATGAGGCATGGTTCCATTTGTCCGGCTATATGAATTCAAATAAGTCATGCCATTGGGACAACGAAGGCAGGACGGCGCTACATACATCAAATGAATCCAAGGTTTATGCCACACGTCCCCAGACATTGGACGATCTGAAGCACAACGTTACACAGGAGATTCAAGGTATTAACATCAAGAGTCCTCCAACTAGTGACCAGTAACATGGAACTCCGTGTTGTGCCTTATGCAGGACGGAGGACATTTTCAACATTTGCTATCTGCACTTCAGGCATAAGTTGTCGCTAGCATAACTCGTTTTGAAACAACCTGTAAAGAAATAAATGTGTCTTCATAAATCATCCTGTATATGTGTATAGACTAATGCTTAGAAAAGGAAGTATTGCATACATCCGAAAATTCGACATGTCTTAATCCTTTAATGGGCACCATCATAGCGCAACATAAATTAAGTTTTCAGATATTGGATTTGCTCCTTTTTAAGTTCTTGTAAATAACCTAAATAAATGGAATTCAGGTATTTTCAGCTGTCTTATATTATAAAAATATTAAGTAAAATATGTATAAGAAGCTTATAAGAAACCTAATTGTAAAATATTGAGTAAATCCCAAAATCCCCCATTGTACTCCCATACTGTGAGAGATGATGTACAAATATTGCAAGTGGCAAGAGCTAAGAAATAAATTTTAGGAGAAAATTAAGTTTTAAAATGTATACACTTCCATGTAATTTAAGTGAAGACATACCGCAGTCGGTTTGAGCGTTTTCACGTGAACAGTTTAAAGACTTATTTCTTTTTAAATATCGTTGAAGATTCATCAGTTCCCTTTATCCGATGTACTCTGGAATTTATTCAGTAATCTAAAAGCTTCTTGTGATAGTATCTCCGATGTTAATTAGGTGGAAGTTTCCCTTCACAGTAGAAACAAATGAAGCTATGTAGAGCGAACCCGGTACTGGCAACTTTACCCCAAGTCCCGTGGTGATCTCTTTTCACACGCAAAGGAGAGCCGAATATGAGAGATGAGAGCAGCTCCACTATAAACACTAATCTCGCTAATGAGCCACGATTAATGCTGCCCACTTATGCCAACATGGCCGCCTATAAATTACCATCAGCAGCGGGGAAGGAAAAAGATTATAATGTGCATAATGCTACCTGTTGCTGCATTACGTCTTTGTTTGCGTAAATAAATCAACCGAGCGCCTCTGCACAAAGGCTACTTAAACTTTTGCTTTTATTTTCCCCGACTGGCCAATATAATGAAGGAAAAAGGAGCAGCCACGTTAAACAAAAACCATGCTTATTTATGGTACTAATTTATAGACAAATTGCCCAACAGCAGTATGGCAACAACGCGAGGTCCTCTCAGGTCTCTCTCTCACACAAAAAACACATATCCAAAGGTCAGATGGATGGAAATGAAGAAGTATGCAAGTGGAATATTTTTATTAAGTGGTTAGACACCTTGAACTCGGCACTGACCCAAGCGAGCGTCGCCGTGGAGTGTCGAAACATCGGCACAGCTTTAAGACTCTACGTGTGGAGAAGGTGAATTTATGTTGCCATTATTGTGTGGACAACTTCCCTCGCGACAGGTAATTCTTAAACATACACCGCAGCAGTCTGATATCATATTCTGTAAACATCTTGTCCCACGTTAACTTGATTAGTCCATCGCCTTTTGCCCTTTACAAGCACTAATTAAACTTGGTCTCTGAGTGGCACTTGCAGCATTGAATTAATAACGCTGGCCAAAAGTGGCAATGTTTCTACCTCAAAAATAGCTAATTCTTCTGAATTTTCAACTCTTGATTTCATAAATAACCATACAAACGTCATACCTTGCACTAAAATGACCTTCTCAACTGTTGTACTAGCTATTCTTACAAAGACTTATTCCTCTGTCTTCAAGTTAGTCGAGATAAACATTTGCAGAAACTATATTATTACTGATTTCCTTGTAGGTGCAAGGGGAACATGGGAATACAGCAGGCTTTGAGCGATAGTCAAATCTTTTAAAGCTGGTCGCTATAAGAGGGCTTTGAATTACCACTCCCTTTGCACAGCCAAGATATAAGAAAGTGAATACCGACCTTCTATTTGAGAAAAGTATAAATGTTGCAAAACTCGCACAAATAACAAGGACTCTCTCTGAAATGGTTCGCTACCAAAAAACTACATTTGGACGTGTCTATTTTAACGAGATCTGCATATTTTGTATAGTAAGATTTGGTCCGTCTCTTACGATTTATCAGTTACACAGCAGGACTACAAAGGCTATAGCCAGAAAATTCAAAATATATATTAAATTCGCCATAAAAATATCTTAAACAAATGACATTTTAATCAAATCGTTAGCCATTTTTGAGAAAACCAAAATTTTGTAAGTTTTCCATTAAAGAGTGGAGGCATTTTCTTCAAAATCTTCGTGTTGCATCCTTAAAAGGTATTTAACTTAAATACCACTTTCGTTTTTAAACGAATTTTCGTTTTTGAGTTACGCTGTTCTCTCACACTCACACTCACACACTCACACACACACACACACACACACACACACACACACACACACACACACACACACACACACACAGGCACACACGCGGGATTCTTTCTAAATCTATTTTTTGACTCAGGGAACCGCAAAACACATATTTCCGGTGAAATGTCGACATCGAAATTTGGGGTCGAATGCAGTTCATCTACTTACTAAACGTAATAGAGAAAGTAAAAATGACTGATTAGCTTTTGTTTTGACGCTCAAGTGACAAGTCACTTGTCCAAATTTTCTGTTTGGGGAAACATTTTAATTTTAAAATAGGCACACCTATCAACTGACAAAACATTAGGTTCTTTAGCTGTTTGCAAGTTATAAACATCCATATTGTTGCTGTGATTGCACAATTAATGTTGTTTCCCTTATATATAGTACGGAATTTCTTATATTTTGGGCTTTTTAAGGTGTACATTATATTAAAATGCCAAAGGTGTGTAAATTCAGAAAATAACTTCTGTTACATTTCTGGTGAAATACCATTTTCATCGCAGAGAATGAATATTGACAGTTGACACCTGTTGTGAAGATTGCGTATTGGCATTATTTTGGTATAAATATAGGAGGCTAGGATCAGTCCCACATATACAAGATAATTTATTAGCTCCACATAATTATGTTCTGTTGTACTAGGAGATTGGCTCAAAAGTAAAAATCCCATGTGCTGCACTCACATGGCTTTCTCTACTCTTGTATAACCATATTGATGTTATCAGGATTATGCTGAATAAGAAACCAGATGAGCATTGTAAACCTTTATTTTACCAATTGAGAACGCTCACCGTTTTTAATTTGTTTATATGTTATTTTTTGACACATCTGCATCGATGACTGAAAGCTAGACACTCAAAGTGTTGGTTCCAGAAATAAACAAATTAAATGTGCCTCACTTAGACTTGCTTTGACGAAAGAAACTTCTTATTTTAAGGGTGTAGAATATTTATGATAAATTAGACATTGAATTGATCAATAATTTTTATAGTGCTTAACGCCCGCTTTTACTACAGGTGGTGAAATTGATGACATATGGAATGAAGATGGAGCACCGGTGCAATGATATGGGGGGGAGGGAGGGGGAGTACGGGAGAAATCCCACCCTGTGCCGCTTTGTCCACCAAAAATCCCACGTGCTGTCGGCTGGTATCGAACCCAGGCTGCTTTGGTGAGAGGCAAATGGTCTGACCACTGGGTCACGGCGCGGCCAATAATTGATAATACATAGGTATTTATTGATTTATTTATATTTTAACAATGTCCTATTCATGCCACCATTAATATTTCTGTCCTTCATTTACTATCATTACTTTCCTTTTAGGTTTCGGGGTTGCAGGGTTAAGCGCAATACACAGCGTTGTGCGGTTTGGGTATGCGGGTACTTGATTTAAGGCTGACATGGACCCTCTTCTCCAACCTGACGGAGAATACGCTAGTCTTCAGATTGAATTCTGTCGTTCACTTTCATACACCGGCCTATTTAAGATGTAAGAATACTCCTCCCATCGACCTTAAACACTTCTCTCTATCTCTCTCTCCCCCCTCTTCCTTTATATGCATATAGATGTAGTGTGGTTGGGGTTTATAAGCACAGTATTATTTCCAAATGTTATTAAGAGTAAAAAATATACAAAACGCTAAATAGCACACAAACATGTGTCCGTTCTTTATACTTGTTACGTTAACTGTGTTGTTTCTCTTGGTAATTGGTTTACGCCACGAATGGTGTCGACAAAAGATTGGTAGGTATACCTTACTAAATGAAGACCCCATCAAAGTTTTTAAAAGATGGTTTATAAATCTGTATTACGTGACTTTTCTAATATTAATTATAAACCAGGTTTATTTGCGCCAGGTTTAACTTGTATTTTTTTCTTGGTTTTATTTTTGATTTTAGGGTGTTTTATCTCATTTTCACCACTTACCTTTTAGATCAATTTTTAACACGTTTACTTGTTCTTAACTTTCCCGTTTTAACTTCTTAATTCTGTGTTAACGGGTGATTAGTTTTCCCGTTCTTTACCTTTTGACTTGGGGCCCTAATGATCTAGCTAACGATGGGCCCTTAAACCCTACTCACTAGCTCACTCACTCACTCCTTACTCACTCATTCACTCACTCATTCACTCACTCACTCATGCACTTGTGTGTGCCATGGGAGTGAACTAATTAAAATACCACTAACCCATCTCTATATTGGATTTTAGAAATATCAAACGAGTTTCATCACAATAAATTTTGCCATTATTTCTATAGGCACGAAATTTAAAAACCTAATTTGGTTTTAGTTTTTACAACTTTGAAAATTGGAAAAATAGGAAAAAATATGTTACAGTTTATTTATACCGGGCAGAGGGTACTGCATCGTCCATATGTTAATTAGGGATTCCACATGAGAAATGTAATAAATATGTCCAGTACAATTATTGTCAATAGAACACTGATTCGCCCAAATAAATTGTCAAATGTTTGGATTATTTGGAGCCATCTAACTTCTTGATAAATGCTGTAATGTTTTTATTTCAGTTTGAATTTAGTCACAATTTAACGTTAACGTGACGTAACCAAATCTCTATTAGAAATTAAACTTTGTATGGCATTTTAACGTTAAATTGCAACTAAATTCATTCAAATTAAGGTAGAAACGCATTACAGCGTTGTTCACACAATGTTTGGGCGACAGTGAAATAATAAACCATTTATATCCGTTCTCAAGAAGATAGGTGGCTCCAAATATTTCAGAGACTTTTTTTTTTCAAAACAATAATCGTACTGGACTTATTTGTTACAGTCATGAGTAATCCCTGGTTAACGTATGGTCGAAACAGTACCATCCATCCTGTACATAAAATTTAATTTCATACTTCTGTGTGCAGTTCCTGTAACTTTCGTGAGTTACATCATGCAAAAGCTGGTTTATTACCTCCCAACGATTGTGAGGTAATGGACCATGAAGCTGCTAAATGTATCATTGATGACATACGGTACTTCCAGTTAATGGGTAATTTCACTTATGAACTTCAGTGGATGGCAGTTTGACCCACGTTCATGTTGATGCGATGTCTATGTACTCGGCTCCGCCCATTAATAAAAAGTGTAATTAGAGGATTTATATTCGCTGTCTGTAAAAGCAACTCAGAGTTTCCTTCTTCATTGGTATTCATACATGTTGTGTGATAAATATAGGCAGAAGCAATATCACCTAACCTATAGCCAAACTTTACCCCTATAAGATTTTGTGAAATGTGATACAAGTAGATGGATGAAGGGATGGTTAGATAAACACAAATCTTTATAACAATTATAAATTAAACAATTAATTGAAGCCATAAAATAATTTTCAGTAACATTATATATCTATCTGTTTGTCTGTATATCTATACATACATGCACATACCCACACATATATAATTATCACACATAAATAAAAATGTTTCTTGGTCGCTTGTGGATTGCTATACTATGCGATGAAAATTGGTAAATCTAAATGTTTTTTCCAAGAGAAGGTTTCTATAGTATCCTTTTTACTATGCAACGCATTGCATTCATATGGTTTTCTCCACTCACTTTCCATTTACGAAACACGTTTCTTTGTTTACTCCCACTTCCACAGACGATACGTGTGCTGTATGTCTGAAATAAAAATGCATCATATTACATTCACACTGTTTTCTCTGCTCTCCTTTTATGTAACACATTCACACGTTCTTCTCTACTCGCTCTTCAACTCAAATTCATACAATTTTCTATACGATTGAAATATAAATGCAACGTATTAAAGTTATATAGTTTTCTTAACTGACTTTCCTTTTGGGTAACGCATTCACATGTATTTCTTTTCTCACAATTCATACACTTGTATATTATCGAAATAGCTATGCAACACATTACATACACTCTGTTTTCTCTATTTACTTTTCTTCCTGTGGTATTTGTGGTTGTTCAACAATGCCTTTGCGAAGTGCCTTCCGGTGTTCTTATCTATTTAGTTTATTTCTTATTCCTTATAGTATCTTAGGAGATTTAACTAAATATTTATTTTAGTGTGTCACGTAATATTTTTAAACGTCTCTAAAGAAATAGAAGGCTATTGTGCAAGTGCAACCAAAGTCCGAAATTTTTAAGAATAACTCGTCAAACCACGGGCAACGTCGGGTATTTCAGCTAGTTCATTATAAAGCTTCAGATTAATTCAAGAACTTAATTACTTAAATTGTCTTTTACAGGGCGATCCATAGAAGCTAAATACTTCTGAAGACTTGTGGGTTCTCCTTGGAAACAACCAAATTAAAATTGAGCTTTGCTAGGTCATTAGGTAGATCATTAGACAGATGGATAAATGAAACGTGTGATACGATACTAAATGAGCCTGGGGTCCACAGAGCTTAAAGTTATCCGACATTTGTGTTCTAAGGATAACGAAAGCATACTGCCGAACAGAGAAATATCTTCGTTGTTGATGTTCGTTTTGTAGCAAATGTACGTTAATGACTGCAGAATCACAGACTGAAAACTGCGACAGACACAAATTTTAATGGCGGCCAATACCTGACCAGTATTATTCTCTTTCTTGTTGTACACATAAATTTTGTGGGTGTAAATGATATTTATATCACCGACTTTATAGCTACACAACACCGCAAGACGGAGAAAGCCTCTGATTGGATGTTGTGTTGACGAGGTTCTCCTGCCATCACCATTAAATCTCGTGTCTGCCATAGTTGCTAATATATGTACAATAATAGTCATTAGACAGCAATAAATAGTAGAGGAACCAAAAGCAATACCTGTGTTGTCCACGTCTGAGGTGTTGAGACAAGGAATGTACCTCACTTCAAGAGGTCCCGAGTTCAACTCTTGGTCAGGTTGTTACCTAGATGAGGTTTTTCTTATCCTAAGAAGACGAATATATAAATATATTTAAATTTCTTATATAAACTACCACTAAAATTATATCCTTAGAATAAAATCCAGCTAAAAAAAGTATTCCACATAAAGTAAAATTTAATTCGTATGGAGGCACCATTAGCATGAAAGATTCTAATGACCATCTATAATTCACATCTAAGAAAATCAAAATTTTAACGATATGTATAATCTAATAAAACATAAAATTGCTGGAAGAAAGAGTAAACTTCAATTGAAATTAATACAAAATATTCTTTCAAGATTAATGCATTTAGAGGTAATCAATAACAATGTCTGCACGTTCCTCTCGAAGATATTAGCAATGTAATGGCCTTTGGCAATAGAGCGCATTCTTGGCTTCACTACTGTAATATCATCATCATCATCATCATCATCATCACCATCATCATCATCACCACCATCACCACCATCATCACCATCATCACCATCATCATCACCATCATCATCACCACCACCATCATCACCACCATCATCACCATCATCACCACCATCATCACCATCATCATCACCATCGTCATCAGCACCATCATCACCATCATCAGCATCATCATCATCATCACCATCATCACCATCATCATCATCACCATCATCTTGTTCATGGCTTAAATCTCTAACGGCTTGTTCCGGTCTTGCATTAAACATTTGTTGAGTCCACCTTTTCTTTGGTCTGCCAATGTTTCCTTTGCCTAATAGGAGTATTGGAATGCAGTATTTTTCCGTTCTTTCCACATGTGCTTTCCACCTGGTTCTATATTGATGTATGTTCTGTTAGTTTAAAGATGCCTAATTCCTTTCTTATGTCATCGTTCCTCCTTTTGTCTAAAATATACTATTCTTATTTATAACGCTTCCATTTTCACTGCAGGGCAGCATGTAATTTTCCGAGCTGTTTTGTATGTGCGCCGTCGTAAATTAGGTGAGTGCCTGATTTTGAGCGTTCCCTTAGTGCACTTCAGGGTCTTTGTGAGCTGTACAACTCCATCCTGTTGTACAACGTATCCAGGATGCCCTCCATGTTTTACACATTTCTGGCGTTGACGTGGTGTGTGCATGGACTCCTGGTCAAGTAGGTTTGCCGGGGAATGAAATAGCGGATTTGGCAGCAAAGATGGCAACTATGGAACCCAGTATTACCCTCTCACGTGTTACTTCGGAAGACTTTAGGCTTGAAATCCGGAGAGCGGTGCTGTCGTCCTGGCACGACGAGTGGTCAGCTCTCCGCGGTAATAAGCTTAGAGAAGTGACAGAATTTCCGATAAACTGGGTAACTTCCTGTCGCATATCTCGTCGTGAAGAGGTTAGCTTGGCTCGGTTGTGAATAGGCTTCTGCAATTTTTCGCATGGTTACCTATTTAAAAGGGGACCCTGCCTCTCTATGTCCCCTGCGTGACAATCTTTTGTCAGTCCGTCACGTGCTGCTAGCGAACCTTCGAGATTCTCTGCAGCTTCCTGGCAGGCTTGCAGACGTCTTAGCTGACCACAAAACGGTTGATAGAGTTTTTAAGGTTTTAGGGATTGTGGTATCAATTTGAGTTTTTAAAATTTTAGATATCTCCTTTTATGCTTTTTGAGATATTTATCGCCTTGTTTAATATCTGGCTATTACCACTGTTTTCTTACGTTTATGTGTATATTTTCTTTGTTACTAAGTTGAAGTTTGATTGAAGTTTATATCTGTTGCCATGAACTTTTAAAGGCGCTGATGACGATGAAGTTGAACGCCCTTAAACCTACATTTCCTTTCCCTTCTTATTTATTACATCGTGATTATTAATATGTAGCAACCTAAATAATTAAAAGTATTACCTAAACAAACTAACTAAACAAACTTCTAAAATTTACATTTCGTGAAACGGATTTAATAACATTGTTTCAATCTTGTACTTAGATGTATTTTTCTGGAAGGTTTTTGACGTAAGGTAGAGTGACAGTTCCAAGTTATATTATCGCTATAAATTCTCAATTTAGGCTGCATTAAACTTTGCAGCACTGTATTGCCCGCATAAAAACTGCAAGCAACTTCAAGCTAGTTGCTTTATTTAGAACACGTTTAAAGTGCAGAATTTATATATTTCCTAATGAAGGTGACGTGCAGGTTTTGACCTGAACCTTACAAACGTTGTTTGGAGTCATCGTTAAGATGATAGGCTTCAGTATAATGTCCGACAGTATCATGAATAAGAGGGAGTTATGTTAGGACACATCTCCTCAGCTTCTTAAGTGGTTAATTTATTTCCTCAGCACGCCTCTGTCATAACGCTCGCCATATAAGAAATTTACCGCTTGAGATTAAATAACTAATGTTCTTGTGCATTCCCTATAAAAATTGGAACCTGATCTGTTGAAAACTTCCATGTAAGGTAATGATTAAAACATTCTGAAGCGATGAAGAGGCACTATAAATTACTTTCATTTTCTCTTGTTGCCATTACTAAGCTTTTTGCCTTTCGAGACAGCCGTTTGCTCGTCCTTTATAGCTCTGGTGTCAATATGTCTGCTGACCATTTCGGCTCCAAATGGGTTTTATATTCTTGAAGCTTGTAGAACATTTAAAAATTCTTTATAACGTGCGCGATGATATCATATAAAATGAATATAAATTAATATAGATCAATTGGATATGTAATTTTCTCGTGTTTATACAATCAGTATATTTTTATGTGGCATATATAGACAATTTACATAAATACCTCGTTTTTTCTATCCACTTACGCCGGCTGAGTAACTCGCTACATATTACAGCTGTGTAGATCATCTCACAGTGTTTCTTTTTATTTCTTCCTAACTGGTTTAAATAAAACGTTGCGAGATAAAATTAATTTCTTTGTATAACTCAACATTAGACTATGTAAGATATAAACATCTGAGTTCGTACAGAAATATTAAAAGAATGAATGAACATTTTGGAATGGAGTCCAGCTGTAAAAAGAAAAGAAAAAGAAAGACCTTGAAACTCATGGATGCGGGAAATAAGAACTGGATGAGAGCAAGAGGACTAGAAGGAATGAAATGGATGGATAGGGGTGAGTGGAGAAAGAGGATTTTGGGCACAGAAGTAGGTGTAAACATTGAAACTCTATATACAAATAAATAAGAAGAAAAACTAGTATAGAATAAGATGGGAATAAAGCTGTTTCTCAAATTTTTTATTTAATGTGAATGAGCATATGTATTTGGTGCTGCGACTTACAAAAGAGAGGGGGGCGTGTTTGAGTCCCGCTCAGAGTATGGGCACATTTGTATATAAGTATAAAAAATTCCATATATTACTGCCTATTTTGTGGATCCGTATCTAATTTTTAGTTTTATCTTTCTTCTGCTATTCAACATTTTATCTCAGCTCATCGCTGACTATGTAGAATCGACTCTACAGCTCGACTGTAATGGTTTAGGAATTTTCTGGATACTTATGTACGATCGCCTCCGTAGTGCAGTTGGTAGGGTGCCTGCCTCTGGCGCGGAAGACCCAGGTTCGATCTTCGATCTCATGGGAATTTTTCCTCCCTACTGGGAGGTCTGGTGCGGGGTGCACTCAGCCTCGTTAGATCCCGGTGAGGTCAATTGAGGAGCTACTTGATAGAGAAGTAGCGACCCTAGGTCGAGAAGGATGCAGTGGCCGGGAGGGCTCGGAATGCTGACCACGTCCCACCCTCCAGTACTGCACCCCACCAATGACGCCTGTAGTGGGCAGAAGTAGGAGACGCAGTGGCTGGGCGGCAAATCTTGGTCCTTCATGGGTGTGACGCTGGTGTTAAAGCTTTTAGTCTTTTTTATGTAACTAATATTCACTATTCACAAATGAAACACTTCAAATACTCATTTTATTATATTTTAACTTTCAATATAGCTTGGGTGGCTATTTACACAAAGATAAAATTGACATTTTCTATGCATACTTTTGCTCGTCTTCACAGAACAAAAGCTTTTTATTATTATTATTATTATTATTATTATTATTATTATTATTATTATTATTATTATTATTATTATTATTATTATTATTATTATTATTATTATTATTATTATTATTATTATTATTATTATTATTATTATTATTATTATTATTATTATTATTATTATTATTATTATTATTATTATTATTATTATTATTATTATTGTTGTTGTTGTTGTTGTTGTTGTTATTTTTTTTTAATTTCTTTTAACTCGATATTCTTTCCAACGTGATTTTTAGGATGGCCACGTGTTGCGTGTTGTAATAAACCTCACAACGAATTTCGCAAATTTCTTTTCCTCGGGGCACTATTATACAATTATTAATTTAATTTTACAAATTCTAAAATCTTCTCCTAACTAATAACCATATTTTTTAAATAATAAATTTATTTTCATCTTTCCTAGAATAAAATAAAATTTCACACAACAAATAATTCGACTGAAAGCGTTAAACTTTAAAACATACGTTTGAGACTATTTCATTCTTGCATTATGAAGGAGTATGTAGTGCAACTATTAACAAAGGTATGAAGTATATGAGAAATTTAAGTGAAGGCGAATTGTTTTATTTTAGTTAACATTCAATGTATAGTACCTACATTAAATTTAAAATTGAATACTTGTACCTGAAATTAATGCTGGCCATATTTTCGACAAAATCGGCTTATTTTCGGCCTGGACGATTATTGCAATGGAGTGTGATATTCATGTTCTGAATATAGCTACCTAACCAAATACAATGTGCACTAGCCGCCACTGTACTAGCAAAGAGTAGTATGTTTATAATCTTAAGTCTTATTTAGTTTAATATGTTTTGGTATTTTCGCTTTTGGTTTTCAGAGAGTGTCATCCTTATATGTGCTTAAGATTTTGGGAATAAAATGAGAGAGAAAATCCAGTATGGTTGAATAGCAGTCCTATTTTAGGATTATTATGACAGAATGTCCTAATAAATCTAAAGAACAAGACAATCTTAAGAATAAGAACGGCTAAAATGTACCCATAACGTAATGATATTTGAAAAAACAAGGTGTAATAATGTATAAAATTATTAATACATTTGTAATTAGTACAGCTAACCAATTTAACTAAACATTCTATTTTAATGATCATTTCTGTTTAAAGTGGTCCGTAGGTATGCTAGTATTAGTTGTAATCTAGTTTTACGCATACTATTTGTAAAATATTTTCCGGAGTTTTGTATGTACTTTACTGGTTTCCACATTCCTGTAGCCAGTTGAATGCCAGAGCATGCTAAAAGCAGTATCCTGACATAAATCACAACTAGCATACCCTTACATTCGATGAATGACATTCACAGTTACCCAATGTCATTCATTTCAGTTTTAAAATAAACGTGAAAAATATTAGTTTTATATAAGCGCAATTTCAAAACTTTGTTTCTGCAGATATTCGTATTTTGTTCCATATGAACTTTTAATGTTTCTTATTCACATCGTTAGGTTGATTGAATTCATTTTGTGGATACTGATAATGATTTGTTTTCAACAACATTAACGCTGTTGAGAATTTGCCAAAGAGTGTTTGTAAATGCACACCTTTTCAATTTGAGCTTCATAAACTTCTTGTATTTATTTTCTTCTTTGTCACGGTTTGGGCTTCAGCCTATTCCAACTCCAAATTGCTGATGCTATTTTTTTTTTTTACTTCTGGTTTCATTTTTCCTGAAGGTTATAGTTCAATGCTGCCTTTGGTAAGCCACTGTATGAAAATAGATCCGTGTTTTATTCCCCATTTTCTTTGTGTGTTTCATCATGGTTTAGCTCTTCACGATTGCTTAAATTTGTCTTATTCTTGTTTTAGGTAGACATATTCTAAGCTACAAAAATCTCAATTTTATTGTTGTTTTTAACTTGGTTAAATTAAAAGCACCTACTGACATTATCGGTTTCCTGTAATTGTAACATTTAATTTCCAGATATCACATTTAGAGGCGGGTAGTCAGCGAAATTGTCTTCTAGTTAGCTACCTATTACTGCCCGATTCCCTGGGCTTAACTCAAATGATCCTGATGCTTTGTTCTCACTGAGTAGCATGTTACTTTTTTTAAAAGTACAGTAATGATTCATCGTGCCTAAATAAATGAATAAAAACGTTACAAAGAGCAAATGCCTTACTTCTCGCTGGGCAGACAGGTATAAAAGACTGGAACAAATGAAAGTGCGGCGTTTCCAAGGCACTGTGCTCATTCACACATTGCATTTAAGATTTTGTTTTAGCATACATTCGTCCGGACCCCATGGTAGTGCAAGCAAATGAGGCAATAAATCTTTTTGGTTAGGACATAAGTATGATAACGTGCGTGAAATAGCTTGCTGCGAACTCCGGTCTACAGTAATTTCACTACATGTGACTGCGGTTCACTTCTATATTTACATGCAGAGTGTTTGCACTATAGCTTCTCTTTCAAGTATCTCTGATTCTCGATAAGGTAACTGTAATATTTTGTCACATCAATCAGTATTAGAATTGTTTCTTTCAACATATGGTATTTGCACAGCTTGACTATGGCTAGGTTTGGAAGCAGGCTTTCCTGTGGCTTTTAAACAGAACCACAAATGTGTTCCATTTAGTATAGTCCCATAGTCAAATGTTTTTTCAATGTTGTATAACTATAACTCTTCTAAGTTGTGGCTTGGTTAGCCTAATGAGCGAGTTACTTAATTTATCCTCAGGCTTATTACTTATCTGGCTGTAAAGTGTGTTTGTGGCTATTATTTCCCATTTGCTTCGGGTTTCATTAGGAACCTCATTTTGCACTGTTTGTGGCTTCTAAGATGAATACTCTACAGAAATTTTCTGGTCCTATAAAGAGAAGAGATGCTTCTTTCTTTGCAAGGACATCAGCCTTTTCATTTCCTGCAATACCTATATGACCGGATATCCACCGTCACTACATTGTTACGGAGGAAAGATTTAATATCTTGTGATATTAATATTACATCTTGTAATATCTCGCACTAGTTTATATTTAAAGTGATGCGAACTTAAGTGCAGCTTGGCTGTCAGGGCTGAAACCGTTTCTTGTCTAAGCCCTCGAAAACACCTACATTAAAAAACCAATGAAACAGAGGCAATAAGAGATCGTGCTTCAGTTGTTTCCCTTAGTTACGGAAAAATAATCGCGTAAATATTTTTCTCTCCTGTAAAAAGATTCAAGACTTGTCGTTCTGTGTATTGGTAAGGTCTAGAGAAGTTCTTTATTCAAGGACAGCATTATTATTTGAAGATTGCGTTATTGAAGCTATTTGTTCCATCACTCAAGGCTACCCAGCTTCATATTTGGCTCCTATACGTGTGTCTCACCTGTTTGGACAACCTCAGAACTCATAAGGATAATTTTCATACAAGTTCCTTTTTCAAGCAATGATGAGTACCTTCGAGTATAGCAAGTACCTACGCGTGAAAGACAGTGACGTATTTCCCTAGACTTATGGTTTTGCGCTTACCGTAATCTCAGTTTGCTCCAGTTTTTCCATTTATGCATGAACCATCAGTATAAATTATTAGATGGTCATATGTACTAAATGGGGTTCTTCTCCAAAGTTGTTCGTATTAGAAATACTTCGTCTGAATTGTTGTGAAATTCATCTGTAGATCAGGCAAAAACCAGATTGCACAGGAGTGCCATTATGGTATTCTGACAGGGAAAAGTAGTGTGCAGTTAATGCGTACTAAGATTTGCATTCTCCGTATTTAAATTGCTAGACATAGACGAGCTTCTATTCTCAAATAAACACTTTGTGGTTCAAAGTTCTTTAATTGAATCAGTTTTTATTAAGACCAAATAATTCCGATTTTGGTGAATTTCAGACCTATTAATTGCGTTAAGATCGGAAAGTTACGAGGATCTTTATGCTGTATCTCCTATGAGCTCATGTTTTGATCTGTGTTAAAAGCAAATAAGTAATTGATGTTTTCATGTTTGACATAAAACAACAGAAGCAGTCGTAGTTGTGATGTTGGGTAACTGATTGAGAAATCTGAAAGATTTGTTGTTCATTTTGGAGGTTTGAAGATAATTTGTATTTTTGAGTTATTTAATTGAGGTTCTGAAGATTTTAAATTTTGCATTGTTTGTGTTATATGATGTTTATGTGTATTCTATCAAATATATGTAATTTTGTTTATGTTTAATTGTTATTTTGATTATTGCATTTTGTATAATTATGCATAAGTGTAATTGAGCTGTAGTGTGGAGTAAAGGAAGTTAGGAGTGAGTTGGTACTGGGTCATATTCCGGTGGTCATATTTTGTTTTGTTATGGATTTTTGATATTTGTAGATTTAGTGGTAACTGATTACCAGTTTATTTATTTTATTACTGGATACCAGTAATAGTTTTATTTAAAATTTTTTGTTTTTTATAAATTTTGATTTTGAAAGATAGAGTTCTTATAAGTTATTTTATAACTTATAAGAGCTTGTGTTTAAAGAGGTGAGTTTTTAAAATTTTTATATATAGTTTATTAAATTTATAAAACTTTGAATAGGTATGATTAGGGATGAGATGGAATGTTTTTTTTTTTTTTAATTTATTTTGGTAATTTGCTGGTTTTTTTTTTATTTTAATTTTAGTTAGAAGAGGTGTGGTTTTAGAATGTTAAAATTTTGTGTTTTAAATTATTTTATTTTTATTTTATTAATCTGTAAATTTTTTGAAGTGTATATTTGTTTTATATTTGTAACAAAATAATAAAGATCTGAATATTAACCCCGGTTTACGAAATTAGCTGCCGGGGTCCAGTATACAGATTTTTATTTTTATTTTTTTGTTGGGTAACTTTTTGCTATCGCGACAAACACAGTTCTTTGTCGTGTACCTTATATCGAACTGCTGTCTTTACGAGAGGAGCTCACAGGAATTGGGAAATTAAGAATAACAGCTCTTCCGAATATAAAATCAATAACATTGCTGAAGCAAGATTAAGGGGCACACCTTATGCCAATCACAAAGGGTATCATGTTCCTGTAAACTTAGAAGCAGCTTGGATTGGATTAGAAACGGAGGGGAATCCACATTGAGCCTTACACACATGTTATTTTTTGTCAGACCCCAGAGAGGAAGGAATGGAATGAGTGCTCTGTGGATGTACCTCAACCAGGGCTAAGGGCGCGAGCTAGTGTGAAGGTCCCTAACGTGAACCTGGAGATTATTATCCCCGGGCCAGGGTCTACCACAAGCGACAGCGGCCCTTCCCAACAGGACAGGAGACCACACCACCAACCATACCCCAAAAACAGCAGTTACAGTGCACAACGCCGCTGTCACACACTATTGTCCACACTTTAATACTGAAAAGACGGGATGGAATGGAGATTAAATGAAATGAAGGGACGGGAAACTTGGGGGAGGAATTATTCTTCTCAGTAAAGCCGCCGAAAAATCCAATGTCAGAAAGACCGGCCACAAGAATGGAACCCACGACCCCCTGAAAGTGAGTCGCACAAGTTATCACGACTGCGTTAGGAGTAGGTACCTTGCAAGTAAGTTAAACGACCATCAAGCGCGATGGCTCAGGTGGTAACGTCTGTAGTCCGTATTTGAAAGGCCGTGGGTACGATTTACCAAGTTAGCCTTCCTGACCTTGGGATTTTCGGGGGTTTCCTCACGTCACTCAAGCGAATCCTGGGAAGTATATTTAACGTTTCACTTCCTTTCATTTAGTTAATTTCATTCTCTCTAGACGTAATTCCAGGTCATAAGAATCAGTGGATTTTCCGGCGGGTTGCACTGTGGTGGTGCTTGCGCTAAGCTGAGGGGAGGCGCTGTGGTCGGTTGGCCACCATTTCAAGGGTCTGATTGCTCAGCCGGAACTGGCTGGTGGCGGGCTCTTTGTGTTCCGTCGGGGTGAAGAACTTGCCTGTGCCTTTTAGGGACCCATTGTAGTTGTAGTTCCGTCGATGATGAGTTCAGGCTGCCTATAGGGTACTTTCATATCATCCTTCCTCCCAGGGTCTGACGCAGAATAAGCAATCGGTTGACATGCCGGAATCTCTAACGAGATGGACAGACAGACAACATAACCTACCATCATTGTTAATTGACAATGATCTGATGTAGAATAAATACATTTTAGCAAAACGCATTACAAAGTAACAACAAATGCTTGCTATTAATTGTAGACTAAAGCATTACTCTATATTCCATAAAACAAACAATTGACAAGCTGCCATCATAATCTGCCAACAAAGGATATACAAGATCTACATTTGCAACGGCTGATACAAAAGAGAGAAGTGAAAACAGGAAACAGGAGTGTGAGGAGTTCCGGGTTCTATTCCCAGCTGAGGAGTGAATGTGTATGTGTGTGTGAGAGAGAGAGAGATCTGACGTAAAAAGAAAAGACCCAAAACACATTGTATACAAGTTAATACCATTGCCTATAGGCAATAAGTTCCAAAAGGGAAGACTGTCAATATGATCTTCGAAGTTAAAGGTGAGGTATAAATGAAACAAAGGGAAAAAACAGAAAAGTTGAAAAATTTGTTGGTTGAATACTACATGACTATTATTATATGCCATGGTTAGCATTGTTGCTGTTGTTGTACTGTATGTGGTATGAAGTTGTAATATTTGTTGAATGTTACTTTGTATCAGTTATTATTACTAAAATTCTTCTTCTTTACCCGATTACCCTCCCCTTATGTGGGACTTGCACCCGCTAGGACTTATAAGCCAGCCTAGGGTCAGGCGCCTGTCGAGGAGCAGAGGGACCTCTGGACCAGACAGAGTGAAGACCTGGAAGCAGGTTGTCAGCCAAGCACCAAGTATGATAGTGAGGAAGAGGATGATATGAAATGCCGGCGAAATCGATTGTTGGAGAGGTGGTAATGGAGCAATTGTGGCGGGGAAAACCAGAGGACCCCGAGAAAACCCACTCTGACACCGTTTCTTCCACCACGAATACCACATGCTGGGATCAAACCCGGGACACTTAGGTGGTAGGCGAATGCTCTAACCGCTCCGCCAGGGCGCCGCCTACCAAACCTCTTCATAGTGTATACCATTTATATTCTATTATACATCCAGGTATCCTTTTGGTGCAATTAAGTACTACTTTGGTCAGTTTGCAACAAAACCACTTTCTACTGTCTAAAAATATCACAAATTCAAATAATGGTGGTAATTCAAATGTAAATCGTTAAAAATGTCATTAAACAAACATTTACAATGAAGAGGTGGAAGTTTTAAATTGTTTTGTTATAACAGATTAAATCCAGCCTTAAAAAATACTATTTTATTAAGAAACAGAAGTGAGATGATATTTCTTTATAGTTTTCAATGAAGTAAGAATGGTTCAATTTATATGTAAGAACAGTCAATTCTGTACAACTGGTATGAAATGAACTAAAGGCATTTTCTATCTCTAAAAGCTGTTAATTTGAACATACTGCTTCTAAGAAAAAAACTTTTCAATTCATACCACTTTTCAGCATCTATGGAAAGTAGCTATGGAATTCAGCAGAAGTTTTCCTTGAAAGAGCATCACTTGGACGTCAGAAGAGTGTGGTGTGCAACAGGTGTTCGCTCCTGAAGCTGTAACACTGCTTATACCGTAGTTATGACTATGGTTTTGGATTGGCCTTGGTCCACCCACTATCTAGGTGGACAGCAGGAGGGCCATAGTGGTACAGGTACAATGATGACTCGGTTCATGAACCGGCTTTCCGATTGACTGTTAGCAACAAAAAGTCTGCAGAGGAGCGCCGTGGTAAAAGAAACGAACTTCGCAGTCAAATTCTATGGTTGCATTTAATTCCAACATAAGAGTTTGATTCCCTCACTAGAAGCGCATGACAGACCAAAGGCTGCTTGTTAGTGCACATCACACACCGTATAAGTTAAATTGTTTGCCATATCACACAATGTGGTACAGTCGTGGACTTGTTGAACGATGGTGCCATTGTGTGCTACCTTGAGGATGCTGCAACTGTCTTTCTTCATTTCCATCCGGCAGACAGGCGCAGTGCATGTCGGCGTTGTTAGTCAGGTCTACAGTCATAGTACTACTAATTGCCACAAACGAGCTGTCTAGCTGTCTAAAGAGCCCTCAAGTGAACTGTGCATTGCAGCTTCTATGTAAATTATTTACAAGAACATATACTTGTATGCTCTAGCAAGCTCAATGGGCGCCAATATCTCCACAGTTGTGCGTCCTAAAGCCCTAACACTACTACCACCCCATCTAGCAAACTTAAGACTAAATAGGCGAATGTCCAAAAAGGTTAGCTTAGTATCTATGCTCAAGGAAATCACACTCCAGCTATAGACGAGCCTTGATAGCGAATGGTAACGTTAATCGGAGGTCTCTGTATAACACTCAAATTAAACTATGTACCATTCAATGAACAATAGGCGTTAACATAAAACTTAAGCACAAAGTTAACGCCATATGTTGTTCCTCGCAGCGATAAATAAAAAAATAAACATCGGTCAATGGCGTGAAACAGGCTTTTTACTTTCTCTACTACGTATAGTGGTAGATTGGATGTCGCGATTTCAAGAGAAATATGTTTTGAGGCCCCCTGAATAAAAGAAAAGCAGTTTTAGAAAAAGTTCCGTGTGTGTCTATGTGTGTGTGTGTGTGTGTGTGTGTGTGTGTGTGTGTGTGTGTGTGTGTGTGTGTGTGTGTGTGTGTGTGTGTGAGTCAGTGGACGGCATAACTCAAAAACGAAAACTAGCTTAGAAACCAAAATTGGTATCTAAGTTTAATGTCTTTCAAGGATGTGATACAAAGATTTTGAAGGAAATTTCTCCACCCTTAACTACCCTTTACATGGAAAAGTTTTCGAAAATTTTGATTTTCTTGAAAATGACTCCAATGATTTTGATTAAAATGCCATATGTGTGAGATATTTTTATGGCAAATGAATTTTCTGGCTATAGCCCATGTAATCGTGTTTACTCTGGAAGAGTTTTATATGACTGGTAAACCATAATAGATACACCATATGTTTCTCAGTTAACAGGAAGAAGATATATGGATAAGAGTTTGTAAGAATGGTTAGAACAAGAGCAGAGAAAGTCATGTGAGTGCAATACATCATTTTCTTTTTTTTTTTTTTTTTTTTTGTATTAATATTCTCCAACGTAATGTCATATCGGACGATGAATGAATGACAAGAGCGAAATGATGCTCAAATGAGTCTGAGAACCAGAGTAGGACTTATTTGTTTCAGAAAAAGTTGTGAGTATAGTACTTACTTTTTGCAGCGTTTCAAACTAAGTAGCACTTTTGATTTTCTTAAAAATAGCTCTAACGACTTTGATTAAAATGTCGTATGTTTAAGATATTTTCTGGTAAATGAAATGTATATGTTCAGTTTTCTGGCTATAGCCTTTGTGGTCCTGTTTACTCTTGATGACTTTTGCTTAGTTGATAAACCCTAAGAGATAGACCAAATCTTAGCATAGAAAAACGGCAGATCTCTTTGAAACACAGAATTTATATCCAAATGCATTTTTTCTTTTGGAATGAACCATTTTGGAGATATTTCTTGTTATTTGTGTGAGTTTTGTAGTACTTAAACTTTTATAAAATGTAAGGTCATTGTTCACTTCTTTATCTGTTGGCCATGCAAAGAGAACGGAATTTCAAAGCCTTCATACAGCGACTAGTTTTAAAATACTTGACTATCGCACAAAGCCTACTGTATTCCCCCTGCGCCTAGAAGCAAATATTCAATAAAATAATTTCTGAAAATTTTTATCTTGGCTAACATGAAGATAGAGGAACAAGAGTTTGTAAGAACGGTTAGTACGACAGTTGAGAAAGTTATATGAGTGCAACACATCAGAATTTTGTTGAAAAGTACAGTGAAAACATTACACTTATCGAAACGCTAAAACCACATGTTTTTTCTGCGCTCCTCATGTTTAATGTATTCCAATTAATCTATTCCAAATTAATTAATACACCCTGTCAATCTTGTTTCCACACAGTGTATTGGATCACAAAGTGCATTTTCAGGTTTTCCATTTTGAAAAATCTATATTTGTCGCTGAGAATATTTTTATATGTAGATGTCACAGGACGTCACAGGAGCGTATTTGAAAGTGGGGAGACTACTAATGCTAGCTGTAGTTGATGCCTCTTCGAATGTTGTGACATTCCCAGAAAGATTGTCGCTAATTTTACACAGTGTAAAATATCCAGGATTTCGCTGGGGAACACTTTGCAGTTTGTTGATACAAGTATAGGCATTTTTGGTAAAAGTTGGCCGAAATATTACCTATTACCAACAAAGCGTAAACATGTTTATGTGCACAGTGAAAAAACAATAAAGCTACTGCTAATGGTGGCTAACACAATATATAATGGCGGGTGGTGGAAGGAGCTGGTCAACATAAAATTCAGAGACTTGACATGCCTTGTAGTATTATATAGTCGAACACGCTGTAAAGCCGTTGATATAAAGATCATTTACCTCCGCAATATTTATTTGAATAAGAGAGAGCATACTAGCAGTCAGCTTTCAGCCGCCATTATATTTTGTGTCTGCCAAAGTTGGTAATACATTGGCCTTTTGCCTATGATCCAAGATAGCTGGAACTATACTGCTTCTCCCTGTAACCGATTTTTATGCACAAGTAATGAAAACAACCAATGCCCTAACTTCTCAAATTTTCTATCTAATTTTTATATATAGTGTAACGCTGGCCAACTGCGACCGAGCACATTAAAGGAAGCTTGGGGCCAGGCCGCCCCGCACCACACACGTGGGCAAACACATGAGCGCGGCTCGTCAACAGGCTTGTCAAGATTATTAGAGAAGTGTCCAGCGCCCGGTGTATTTGTAGAAGTTCGAGAAAGGTTCATGTTACGTCACCCTCGCTATATAAGAGACAATGAGCAGTGGTTAGTCAGACATGAGACAGTAGGCTTTTAGTTTGAGGGAGAGAGAAAGAGTGTGTATGTGTGGGTGTGTGTGTGAGTGAGAGAGAGTTGTGTGTTAACGGTCCACGTGAAGGAAGACAAGGAAGCAATTAATCAGTGTTGAGTGATCGTACCATCTGAGTTTTTGTGAAACAGAGAGAGAACTGAAAAACAGAACATTGTGTATTAAGGATGGGAGAAAGAAACAGATCTGAGTCGTAATAACACGTAGGGCTGAAGACTGTGTTAATGCCGAGAAAAGGAGAATAAAGCGACAGAAAGATAACAGAAAGGCAGTATCTGTCGGAGTGGTGTCAGGAGTGGGATTTACCAAATTGCCACTTTGTTACAGCAAAATTTGTCAGAAACATTACCTATAGTTAGTTATAAACCATTTTTATGTTACATTTTCAAAAAAACATTGGGACAAGAGGTATTTTGAGGTGCTGTTGGCATTGTTTCATTGTGGATGTGGAAAACACGCACACACACACACACACACACACACACACACACAAGCACGCCTAACCCTCATTAACTAAGAGTATAAAGATCCAAAATTAAAGGCATCGCTGGCTGCCTTTAAGGTATAATATTTAGGGCATTCCAAATTGCCGTGAAACCCAACCAGGACACCTGTTTTTGTAGAATTACGGGTATTTTGCCAAGGGAGCTCATACAGAACAACACGGAAGTCCGTGTTCCAGTACTAGCGTTGAATTTTTCAACGAATCCCTTTAGTTATTTTAGTAATAAACTGTACATTTAGTATTAGTTGGTATCGATTTCTTACCACTAACAGAGCTTTTTGCTACATTGTTTTTACCCTTCCCTGAACCAGTAAAGACCTCTTAAGGAAGTGTTGTATTAAGTAATGATAGTGTTCATCTGAAAATGATAATCTTAAGAAAATAACTTAGGTTTCGTTCAGCCAGAGAAAATGGAAGTGTTGACATGACTTCATAAAGCAGATTCTCGCGATTTTATAACTTCACGGATTAGCCATATATGTGTTGATTGAAAATTATTTCCTTTTACATCGAAGAACAGGTATATAATTTAATTTTATTATCTGCAGGTAGCATAAATCGCGTGCCTCACTAAACTGGGAAAGAGAAAAAGTAAGTGATTAAAAAGACTAAAGATTTACAAGCAGGCGTAACTGCAAATTAACGATTAGTTGTGTATTATTTAATCGTCGGGAAGCGTCCCATGTTACGCATTCTCTCCATGTGCATTTGCTGCAGGCACGTACAACTGGGAGCGTGATGCCCATGTCAAGTTCCTGGTAGCAATTGCTTCCTCCCCTTAAACTGTCAGCTAGCCTGCCTCAAAAAGAAAAACAAAATTAAACATAATTAAACGTGTGCTCTTGGCCACAAACAGGTAGGCAAGCTTTTAATAAAATGATGTGTGCTCGGTCAATCCATATATTCCTTCTTTTCATGGCTGCACAAAAACAGTAATACTTTATTTTACGAAGGAACCTGTTTTTATTTTCTCTACCACAGAGAAGATTATGAATCCTCCGCAAAAATTAGATACCAAGACTTCACTGTAAATACACGTTTTGAGGTCCCCTGATAAAAACGCTTTATAGGAAAACGATGGGTGTATGTGCGCATATGTGTGGACCAGTATAATGCCACCCCCCCCAAAAAAATACAAAAATCGCTTGATTACCAAGAATGAAATTGAACTTCGTCTTCCAAGGATGCGGCGCAACATTTTCAAGAAAATCCTCCATCCTAAACTACTCTTTACATGGAAAAGTTGTTGAAAATTGTGATTTTCTCAAGAGTGGCTCTATTTTGATTAAAATGCCATATGTGTAAAATACTTTCATGACAAATGAAATGTATACCTATGTTGAATTTTCTGAGAACAGCCTCTGAGGCCCTCTTCGTTCTCAAGGCTTTTGTATATTTGGTAAACTGTACGAGATAGACAAAATCTCACTACATAAGGCACGTAAATTTCGTTAAAGCGCACAATTTATAAAAAGTACATGTTCTTGTGATGTTCTTTGTTTATTTAAATTTTTAAACATTTACACTTTTCTCAATTATGAAGTTATCCTTTTTATCTAGTCCTAACTTCACAAAGAAAATGAATTGAAAACCACCGCACAGTAATCAGCTTTTAAGAGATTTGACTATCGCTTAAACCCTACTGATTTCCCTTATCCCCTTTGTATAAAGAACACCAAAGAAAATATTCGGTGAATTTTGTATCATTTTATGCAGTATTTTGAGGCGTGTGTTTCATCTTAACTGTCGCAAAACTTGGTGCCCTGCTAACAAACCAATAAGGGGGGAAAAAGGGAGGTTGAAGCCTTTTACTTTTCTGAAAATAATAAAGTGATACATATTTAGAATATTTCAAAACTTGTTATACAGGCATACTGGCGAGGAAAACTTCTATTATATAAAACCCCAAATTGAAATGAAATGGAATCAGCAATATTAAATAGAACTAGAGGAATATAATGTCGCATATGTGTGTTTATACTTATTTGATTTATGATGTATTTGTGCAAATAAAGATCTCTATGATTAAATAAATTACTCTTTTGTTATAATTCACTAACAATGTTTAGAAACTAGAGATAAATTTATGCAGATGGTTTTAATGGATACGTATTATAGCAAATAATCAATAGTACTTTGAATTAGAGGGAAAATATATTATTTTGCTTATTTACTTATTTCTGCTTCTATGCAGCAAAAGGTATTGATATCACCGTGGGAGTACACTTCCGTTTACCTTTTTCTTCTAAAGTGCTGCCTTGCAATGTATATATTTAATGCAATTCAAGCTTTTATTTGTGCCCCCTGAAAATTCCCCCACACATTCACATTACCCATTTTACTAATTGGGGCGCTCATCAAGTTTTCCTCTTAGATTTTAACCCCTTCAAAGGCGTCTACTGCACTAGCCGATAAGGTATGGCTCATTATAATAGGTGTATATAACAAACTGAATGCACTCAGTACTTCTTTCTTTTCTAGCCAATACGATCAAGAGTGTAAAGATATATTTCGTGCCTAAGCCATTTTGTAACAGTTGTTGTGGTTAGTGTGGTAAATATTTAGCAAAAGAAGTAGCTCACCCTTGCAAAATGCCTAAAGAAACCAATAAAATGACCATGGTTTCCTATAACGATTAATAATGTGACAACGTGCACTGAGTTTCTTTCTATCTTATACAATATGAAGTGTATAGAAAAATACGCATTTGCAGAATGTTATTTACAAGAGAAAGTCATGTGAGAACAGCGCGTAAGATTGTTTTTACTTCGTTTGCCTACGCATAGTAAGTAAATGAACTGTTGTACTCCATACAACAATTTATTTATCAACAAAATGTTATGGAAAATACAAATTTTGAGGTTCCTTTCACCCAAGAAAGGCATTTTGGGGGAAAGCTTCGTGTTCCTACATGAACGTACTTCGTTCATACCTGTAAACATGATTCAAAAGCAGCAGGCTAAACAAATAATAAACGTTCTGAGTCACACTGCATGCAAACAGAAGATTTTGAAGAAATTTCCCACTATCACCTATCCTCTGCATGAAAAAATCAAATCAATTCTTTCTTATTTTATAAAGTATATTGTATATTGAACATATTTAAATAAGCATAAACATGTATGCTTTAGAATTTTATGAGCTTCGACTATGAAGATTTCTTCATTCTAATTGCGTTTTGTATAGTTTTGTATAGAACAGGCAAAACATACTACGTAAAAAGTGTGGAGTTAGTTAAAAATACACAATTTACGTCACGTAACTTTCTCCGTAGAGTAGCTGTTTTCGAAGAATCGTTGTTATATCTTTCGCCTTCCCAGGTTGAAATGTTGTGCGGCATCTAGAAAGCTTCTTACGCGATTTTCCTTTTTCTGCATGGGTTCATTAGTAACAAAAACTGTTTAACGATCGGCAACGGTGTGTTTTATATAATCCACGTCGTAATAAAAATTATTCTATAACGTAACGCAACTAGAAGAAAAAGATTTTATATAAAAACAAGACATAAGAAATCTTGTGATGCTGAAATGGGTAGAAAAAACCCGCTAAGAGTAACACATCCTATATTTTTATTTTCAACGCCCTACTGTGTTACTCGTCTGAGAACTTGTTAGGTTTGACTTTTCTGTTTTTGGTATTAGAAAGTTAAGATCTATTGCACCTAAATTGTTTCTGCTTTAATATCTGATTAAATAAAAGTTTTATTTCTTTTCCCTCATTCCTTCTTTAAAAATTAAAACGTTTATTTGTGCTTCTGCTTTATCATTGATTCCCTACATTATAAACTGTCACTGCCAAAAGTTGTTTTTATGTCTTTTGTTTTTCTTTTGACAAGTTTTCAAAGACAGTGTTTGTTTTATTAATGTCTTTTTCTCTTCCCCCATCTTTTCTTCCTGGTTATTTTTCATTTAATCATACACATACCGCATATTAACTCATAAATTATAAGCACACAAACACCCATGCCCAAACTGGGACTCGAACCTGCAACCCCTTGCGAAAGAGGGGAGGTGGATTTACCTCTTTCCACTTTATACGGATTGTGCCAATCTTTAAACACTTAATTGTGTTGCTGTGGCCGTTTGGTGATATGTGTGTTGTGTTTGACTTACGAAAGCACTTTCAAACAAACAAACACCTTCATTAGCTACTTCTTTGGTACTGCTTACGTTTAACAAGTGTATCAATATTTGGCGACAAATTCGAAGTGCATAGCTTTAGAAGATACACCAAGTGATAGTCGCAGACTTTTAATACATTAGAATTATTGTCCTGTCACAATATGTCTCCTAGCTTCCTTATGTGTGGAAGTAAATATTCTGCAAAGCTTGATGAAATTCTGACACTTGCTGTACTATTCTGTTCTGTGATTTGCAGAACATTCTTTAGAGCATCCCTAGTTATGCCACCACTGTATTTGAATCAGTGAAAGGAATTAAGACAAGAGGGCATTATTGAGGCCACAGTCCTTTGAGAGTAACCAGCTACCCCACAATTTGGAACTAGAGAAAAATTACAAAAACAATTAGATACCTAGACAATCTGCCCGTATCGAGGATAGAATTGGGCACGCCCGCCAGTGACAAAGCAAGTGAAGGACGACCTAATAACCGTATATATCACATGCTGGAATACTGTCAAACATTTTCTCACATATCGGTACTGACCAAGGCTTTGCAGTTGACGGAATTACTAAATTTAAACTCGTATAGTATTACCTCATCTCATATAAAGCTTTCACTTTGTGTGTGTTCCCGTTCACGTTCTCCCACTAAGCGGAGAAAATAACAGAACCAACAAGAAAGCAATATCCATGGACAGATTATAGGTAGTGGGATTCCTTGCTGACTTCCTCTACATCTATTATGAACGATTTCTGAAGAAATAAAATATCTGCCTATAACTGGTAATCCACAAGACACAAAATCTTAATACAAAAAGTGCAGATCTCATAAAAACAGACAATTTATGTCACACACATCCTATCCACCAATAAAAGGTGCACCTATTCATAACGACACTGCTAACCATCAATGAGAAGTTCCGCACGTAACAATCAATACTACGATACTTCAAATCATACAATACTTCGCCGTCTGCGTAAACTTACAAGAAGCTGAAAGTGAAACTATAGATTTCCATATAGGAAATACAGCTACTCCACTTAATAACTAATGTTAATATTCTAAATAACATTCTAAAAAATACAATTTCTCTTCTCGTTTTTGGAAGTCCATTTTTTTTTTAAAGTTTATAGCATATATACTCCCAGGAACATTGTCCCAAGACCAACATAATAAAAGTTGAAGGTGCAACTACCGATTATCGATGTGTTCTCGAATAACAAAAACATGATTAACACGCCAGGAAGCGAAGAGTATTAAAAACATTTTATAAATGTTTTAAAGTTGACTTATGGTAGAGCATACACAGTCCTAGAGAGTTGAGTATAATGACAATTTTGCTTTTGTTACATAATATACTGTGACTTTGGCGGGTGTAAAGTAAAGAAGACAGATGTAGTCGAGATAAAGAAACACTTTTATTTCCGTAAACAGTAACTTTTTACACTCGTTGCAACAGCAAGAAAGTCTTTTCCGATTCACCAACAGCACGGCTCCGAATTACTAACACAAAAACTGTCCCTTCTCACACTTTACCGCTATTTATATCTCCCAGGCACTATTCTGGAAACTTCAGGAAAGTTCAGTTATTATTGCGGTGAAATACAAAGCAGAAAATTCCAGAAGTCTCTATCCCTTTCTCTCTTTCGGCAAGCGCCCCAACAATGCGGACATTCTCTGTCTCTTCCCTTCGACTCCTTTGTGGTAGTGCCGACAATAATGCGATGGGCGACAATACTATTACTGTCGCCTAAAGCGTACCGAATGCCCATATTCTCCTTGCACCTACAAGAAAACTAAGAGATCTGCGACTGAAATTTGAATTGTCTATATTTCTTATGGTGTCTGTTATAAACTAACGCACAAAGTTCCAGCACGACTTGATCAGTAACTTTGAGGTAACTGATTATTGAATTTAACTATCCACAAGGCAAAAATATCTTAATATTTAAAATATACTCCACACACATCAAAAGACTAAAGTATCACCACATTTTTATTATGTTACAACTCCAAAAAACACTACCAGTCTCTGGCAGGAAGAAAAAATTAATTTCTTTGCTTTGATGAACATGGATATATTTTTATAACTTTTTGTACATTTAATGTTTTTTACACTAAACAAACTTTCAGATTTTAAAACCAGAGACTGAAGTTGAGGTCACATAAATGGAGCACAAGCTGAAAAACTTCTAGGAGCATAGCACAAAACTTAAGGGCATTGAGTAGCCCTTTATGGACTGTCGGAACTTAAAAGTCCCACTAACTTACTAAACCCCAGCGCAACAGCCCATTAAGGGTCAAGGCTTGCCGCCCAGTCGCTGCGTCCCCCACCTCTGTCCACTACAGGCGTCATTGGTGGGGTGCAGTACTGCAGGGTGGTATTGGTCGGCGTCTCGAGCCCTCCCGGCCAGTTATGCGGCCTTCTCGACCTGGGACCTCTACTTCTCCATCAAGTAGCTCCTTAATTGGTCCCTCCGGGAACTAAAGAGGCTGAGTGCATCCTGTTCCAGACTTCCCGGCGGGGGGAAAACCCCCATGTTGGTACCGAGCCCGGGTTCTCCGCGCCAGAGGCAAGCGGTCCCACTACCAATTTTTGAAAACGGTGAGAAACAATCAGCGCAGCTGGTAGCGCGCTCGCCTATGGCGCGGAGGACCTGGGTTCGATCCCCGGTACCAGCATGGGGATTTTATCCCCTCTGGGAGGTCTGGCACGGGGTGCACTCAGCCTCGTTAGGTCCCGGGGGGACCAATTGAGGAGCTAGTTGATGGAGAAGTAGCGGCCCCAGGTCTAGAAGACCGCATAACTGGCCGGGAGAGCTCGGGGCGCTGACCACGTTCCACCCTCTAATACAGCACCTCACCAATGACGCCTGTAGTGGGCTGAGGTGGGGGACGCAGCGGCTGGGCGGTAGGTCTTGGCCCTTCATGGGCTGTCGCGCCGGGGTTTAGTTTAGTAGAGAAATGATCTTGCACTAGTATATATTATTACATTTATTCCTTTATAAATTAAGCTAAACTAATCCACCTTTCCTTGAAGAACTAAAATTCAGTCCATAAAGGGTGTGCAGATGTGCATTAAAGTATAAAGTGGAGAAAAACCAATTTTTATACATAAATGCGTCATGATCATGAGTAGGGCTAGGAAGTTCATGCATTTGCATGCTTTTTCATAGGGGTTAAAAATGTATGCTTTTACATTATGTGCACGAATTATGGAATTTTCAGTTATTTGGACATGATTTTAAGGTGCATATAACGGCACATTTTCTTGATTTTGATAAATGCATAATATTTTAATATTATAGCCCCTATATTGCATATTTTAATGATTTTTATGCCTTTTTTTATTTTTTTCATCTGGATAATATTTTTCATATTGGTAAATAGTATTGCACATGATGATGCAACTCGTGAGGTGGCGAGAACTAATGCTGAGTCATGTCATGCAGTGAATCCCCTGTTTCCATCCTTTCATTATATTATGTGCGCAGAGAAGAATCAGTGCGTTCAGGGAGGCTTAATTAACAAAGATAAAATGTAAGTCAACGTTTTGAGCAGCACGATTACAGCAACGCTTGCCTGCCCACCAGTAGTTGTCTCGTGTTCTTCAAACGTAACATTGTTCCCACCAGTGAACTGGTTCCCACCAAATTAAATTAGGCGTATAAAATGTTAAAAAGCTCTTCAAATGCCGAAAATAAAACCAACTTCGAGTGCTAGATTAATTAATTTATAGAAAGAGTTTTCGGGTGATTTAATATCTACAGATAATAGGGTACTGTTTTGTGGAGCGTGTGAGAAAAATGTAGGGAGTGAGAAAAGATTTGAAATAGTTCAGTACATCAACACAGCAAAAGATAAGGAGAATTTAATCAGAAAACTCGTAAACAAAGAACCTGTTCAAAAGCAGCTAATAGAGTGTTTAACAAGTAGGGTTACTGAATTTCTCTATGATCTGTGCCAAGCATTTTTACCTGCTGACATTACCTTGCTCAAAATTAATAATCCGACATTTAAAAACTTTCTTGCCAAGTCCACTCGACAACATGCCCCTATAACATCATGTTACAAAAGTGTTTTGCGAGACAACAAACGATGTCTTATAGTTGAACATTTGTGCGAAGTGTTGGTTGTGAACTGCAATTTAGCAGTTAATACTAGCTGCAGGACCACTTCTGCTTCAACCTCTAAGGAATAAGGTAACTGTATTTACTATTTATACTAACTCGTCTTGTCTACTGCAAAGAGACATTAATTATTGTTTTAATTAAATACTGCATAGTTATTGGCATATTTTCAAGTTTTTAAGAGCATATTTGCATGCATGTTTCAGTGTTTTTCTAAGGCATGAACTTCCGACTCCTAATCATGAGTCAAATTACCTGCTTTTACATCTTCCCTCTTTTTGTCTAGTAATCTCTCTCCTCAGATTCATAGTTTAACCACTCCTTTCCACTGATTTGGTTGTTTTTGAGTCCTTTTTGACCCATATTTTGGTCAGACACTGCCGGAAGTTTAAGCAGAAAGCAAAAATGTAACGTACAAGGTGTTTAATTCCTACGATAGACCTTTAAAAATGGCGGAATCAAAAATAAAAATCTCAGTGCCAACTGATAACTGAAGGTTTGGGGATTATTTATATGCGTAGATCTAACAATTGTCAATTTGATAACTTTAGCTAGATAGAGGAATAATCTTAGGTATATAAGAATAATTTTTACAAGAGTAGAGAAAGTCACGTGAGAGTAACACATCCGATAATTTTTGCATTAATTCCTACTAATTCTGCATTGTTTGAGATATGAAACTCATTACAGTTAATTTGCTTATTCTTGCCATGTATGGATGACGTTTCAAGCTTTGCATGATGCATAAATTTGCATTCAATAAACGATAAAGCTATGCATGTTTACACCTCGGAGCAGAATACAAAAATTAATTTCACATTAGAAATGCCTTCATAACATGCCGAATGGTAGGTCGTATATTATTGCCCAGTTTATGATAATCCACCTCGAACCGGAATGGAAGTGTACAGTGCAAGTGTCAAACCCTGAAAGCGGTTCATAAACCCGGAGTACTAAGTATGGAAACGAGGAAAGAGTTAGGATTGCGTGTGCACATAAGGACACTGGATGTGAACGATTTACACAAATACCTGTCCAGTAGTACTCAGTGACCTTATAATGTGGATAATTGCGAAACTATAAGCATAAAACTTTTCTCGGAAACAACTCTGCATAGAGCAATTAATTTAGAAAGTGCATCCACTAATTAACAGAACCCTTCAGAGAGAATCAGAAATTATGAGCGCTTTCGCAGCATTAAGCATAATTTTACCATAAATAATTTACTTAAGAACCGTAATTACTAAATAAAATGGTATAAGATATGATATATTAGAATGCAGTAGAATTCTATTTTTTAAATCTTTTTATCGTTATACGTGTCTGCGATAATTTCTACTTATCTACTATACGGTATGAATAGTATAGGTAACATTTAATTAGTATTGCGTATACAACCTACCACATTCTCCCTCACAGTGACAAAACAAAAGGGCTGACCGTGTATTGACTTTCAATATTTATTTCAGAACATAACCAGCCAATAAGCCATTCCGACGGAACGAAAAGTTTGTCGATAATAATGTGGATACATAGCACAAACACTTGTTAGAAACATTTGAAGGTTTATTACTTTACCCAGTACAAAGTCGTTTTCAAGACGGTCCAGTTTACAAGACCATAGGAGTGTCAGGTTGTCTTTCCGACTTCCGTGTCAGGGCGGCGGGTTTTCTCCGGGTACTCCGGTTTCCCCCGCCATCTCATTCCACCGGTGCTCCATCTTCATGTATCATCAGTGTCACCGCCTGCGGTGCCGTAGTAGTAAAAGCGGGCGTTAAACACTACAACAACGACTTCCGTGTAGAAGATAAATATAGCGAACCGTGCGTGGTTTAGTGTCATTATCAGCAGTGTCCTGTTTGTGTCAAGGAAGGAAACAGAGACGTTACACCCCAACAACAATTTGCATGATGCCTTTCTCGCAGGTCCTAGAAATACGGCAATGGAAATTAAATTGGATGCATTAAAGATACCGGATAAAGGGGAACATATTAATACGTAATACATCTTACAATATTTTACTTTTGTTGTATTTATGTAATTCGCAGTAGTACGTTATGAGTTGTGAATATAGGCCCTTATTCCGTAAAACTCGACATTTCGGTAACTAGACAGCCTCTCAATCCACAGATCGAGTTATCAAGGTTCCACTGTAACAAGACTTTTTATATGCTCTATAACTTTTTTCAGTTATTCCACAAATTAATTAAATACTTATTTTTCTTTCTGTTAAAGATAACGTTTGGCCAAAATGGGCTCTGATGACTTATTTTTTTAACCATGCGAGCATACATTGTTTTAGGCTCAGGAGAGGGGCTTAGAGCGTGTTGTGACGACAGACCCGGAGCACAATAAAGGCCGGACGGGGCAAGCTATACACCATACACCAGATGCCGAGCAAACAATGGTGCTCAAGGTTAGCCTGCTTCCCGCGATTGTGTATACGTGACTAACAACAATGATCACGGCGCATAACAAAGGATTACTGGAACTTTCGAGGGGCATCCGCCGGCCGGCGTATTTGTGAACATCGAAAAGGTCTATGTTACGTCATCTTCGCTATATAAGGAGGTGAGGAAACAATTGAAGTGATTTACAGTTACAGACATGAGTCGGTCAGTGTGTCACTGATAGATGTGTGTGTGTCTGTGTGTGTGTGTGTGTGTGTGTGTGTGTGTGTGTGTGTGTGTGTGTGTGTGTGTGTGTGTTACTGTCGTGAAAGGCACGTCGCGTCGAAGTGAAGAAGTTTTAACGAGCGTCGAGCGATTGTATCTTGGGAATTGTACAACATACAGATAAGGTAAAGAAAGACAGTGAAAGAACTGAGTCAAGGCTACGAGAAAAAGAAATTGTTGGGAGTTGTAATATCATGAAAGACTGTATACTGAGTTAACGTCAGTAGGAGAGAACTGTGTTATTGTACAAAAGTTTAGAAGAGAGATAAAGCAACAGAAATGTACCTAGAGTGATTTTGTAAAACTGTCACAATGTATTTCCGGTGAAATCTTGACATGGAACCTTTGGGGGGAATATAATACTCCCCGTACTTGCCTACGTGGCACAGAAAGTAAGAAGAATGATGTCTAGTTATAAATAGGCAGACATGTTATGTATAAACGGTCTATATTAAAACTTAAACTTAAACTTAAAAATATTAAGAGAAACAAGAAACAATAAACTATGAGTTAATCATCTTCCATTAATAAAACATAAAGGGGTTGAAAAACTAGTGTACCTTATACATTGACAATGCTATGAAAATGTTGGAGTATCTAGGTGTCATAGTTGACTTTACATTTGTTATATGTACCTGTGTAGTGTGTTGTGCTTCCGCTTAAGACAGAGAATCCTGAAGTAGTGCAGGTTGTAGACGGCAGATATGAGTCAATGTCTGAGATCATAAGTTACTGTCATAATGATATACGTAATGGAAATAGTTCTGCACAAGAAGTTGATACAGCAACTCGTAAATTATCAGGGTAGGCCATGAATGGAAATGCAGGAGCTTCATTAAATACGTCACGAAGATTCTAACCGCAATCCTTATTTGCAATTTTATTTCGTTTATTTGTAATGAGGTTAGAGCAATTAGTTTATGACCAATTTTATGATTTGCCTTATTAGCCTATCAATTGGTTCTTTGTTATTACATTGCCAAAAGCAAGGATATCTAATTTTCTAATTACCCTTCAGATAATTCATAGAAGCGCATGTGACGTGGTGCTGTTTTTAAAGCTGGTAAATTAGTTTCCATCACTTGTAATATAAGATCCACATATTTATATTTCCCTACATGTTAATTTGTTTGACTTATTTGTTTTTAAGGAAGTTCAGTTCTAATAGCTGCAGCAACGTATCAGGCGTTTGATTGTTTATGGAAAATAAGAGGAGCGCCATTACCTAATTTGTTAAAATAAGAGGTTATTAAAAATATTTACAATTTAATTGTAATACACCGCATAATACGTGACGGCCTCTATCCAAGTACCCCATTTTGTAGTTATTGGCACCTGCATACACTTGTAAGGCAATGCTTCGGAAGTTTGCAGAGTACCACGGTACGTTGTTTTCGACTCTTGCTTCTATAGTAGCAGTTGTTTACACATTTGATGGCCGTGCTGTACTTCTGACGTCATTCATACTCTGCGTCCAGCTAGCCTGTATCACATGCGAGCGCACATTCCTCCGGCCTTTAATTATCACACCGAGGAGTACCTCCGTATCTTATTAGAACAATACACAGCCTATAATATCAGAACAATACAGATTAAAATATTGAATGGAAAACAAAAGATGACAGAATATAATTTAGGAGTTAGACAAGGGTTCCTCTTTTACTCACACTTTTTAATATTTATTTAGATGAAATGATTATAAATTGGTGGATACTATTAAGCATTTTAAAGTTGACAATGTAAATTTTACAACTCTTTTATTTGCAGACGACCAAGCTATAAGCCGCACTGAAAAATATATGGAGTTACTCAGATAGTCAAACATTAACGTGAATTTATAACTTGAAAAGACAAAAATAATGGCATTTATTGGATCTCAGCTACAAGAACAAACACAGTATTAGACGCTAAAGTAATAGAACATTTAAATTTAAAATTCACTAATAGTTGTGGTAAAATCGTATGTGACAAAATGTTTAAAATATTTAGACCAACGATGTCCCACCTTGTCTCGTTAGGGACGCTTAAGTAATTAGCGCCTACTCCCCACTCCACTCTTTCAGTCGGAGGATGATTCAGCTCTTGCTTGTGTAGTGTACAAACACTACCAGAGAGTCAGTATGCAGTGACGGACACAAACAGGGGACTTCATATCTTGAATTTTCTGGGAATGTCGTTAGAAGACCTCTTCATTCTGGATGATTTTTGGGCAAATAGTAAACAGTAAAAGACAGACCCAGTCTTACTAAATAAAAATATGTGGATCTGGTTAAAACAGAAAATTTATGTGTAATAGGTATTTTATTTTTTGTTAAGTGAGCTATTTCCGAGATACTCTTTATTATTTCTTTGCTTTTGCCAATACTTATACTTTTAATAGGAATGGGCCATTCATTTTTATCTCTTGGTCCAGGAAAGAGAAGAAAATTTCAAATGTATCGCATAGCAACCAGGTCTTAAAACATTTCACTATCGTTTAAAGCCTACTGTATTTCCATATTCCCCTGCACACAAAAGAAAATTAGCACTGAAAATGCTCATCTCGATTGAAATGTAGCAGATAAAAAATAAGCATTTGCAAGAATAGTTTGTGTAAGAGTGATTGTAGGCCTACATATATTTATGAACAAAGTTTCTCCAAATTGAACTACATTAAAAGTTTGCGCGATGATCACGTGGTGTATTTTCCAAGGCTATTCACTTGACTTTGTTGCCAATAGCGTAAGTAGTACCAAAGAACTCGCTAATGAACAGATACATAAGATTTGAAAGTGCTTTCGTAAACAAAACACAGCGTACACTCGTATAACAAAACCGCTATGTAACACAATACAGTCTGTTAAAGAGTGGTAAGTCTGTGTATAGTGGAAGGAGGTAACTACAACCTCCCCTATATCGCAAACGTTGGACATCGCTGAAGAAAAGGAAGGTATTCATTTCTACCAAGAAACGCTAAGCATAAACCAAAAGTGGTGAAGCAGATCGGTCCTCAGAATTGCATTGCAGAACCATTGAGCCTCACGAATGCTAGCCTCAAACCCTTGGCCACCACGTGCGACATAAGGACTTAGAACAATCGTCAATGTGTTGTCCTTTCTTTAGCTTTAGACCGACCTGTGATTCCAATATCTGTAAAAGTATTCATCCTGCTTTATGTTCACAACGCTAGTTTAGTGCTGCATAGCTACAAAGCGTTCTTTATTGCGGTATGCACACCACAATTATAAACGCAATTTTAATATGTTCATAAAACATTTCCTTGTAGGTAAGATGTTCTGTTTACTGTTTCCTGGTCACTGGAAGTACCTGTGTAAATAGCCATTTGAATACTCGTTTTTCTTTACTGGAATGTTAATTACAAGGCAACAGTTATAAATTTGCCTTTTTTGCTTACCTCTGTTTCTTGTGGGATACTTTTCACTGCAATTGCCTATGTTGAAACAAGGTGCCCAACATCTTCGAGACAAAATAAAGATTTTCAACAAAATTGTTCCTCACTGAATAATTCAAAAATATTAAAATATAAGTATTTACATAAACAGAGCGTTAACGTTTTGCTATTTTTTGCAAACCTCAAAATTCTTTACATTTTTATAAGTTTCGTTAGATTTCGCTAGTTATTTTAATTTTTTTGATCAATAAATGAAAAATAATTCCTTGTAGATGGGCAGTGGTATCTCAAATGCTCAGAGGAAATGCAAATATCACTCGCGCGCCGAACCTAAGTTTGCTTAGCCTTTGTTTCATTAACCCTTTATTGCATGAGATATTATTTTGCCACATACGTTACTGTTCTTCTAATTGTTACTGAACCGGTTTAGATATCCCTGTCATAGACACCTTAAAGCAAGCAGTTTCGACAGGCAAGATTGTTAAAGGCCCAACTAAATGCACTGGCTATCCATTCAAAGTGGAACGTCCTGAGTTTAATCCTAGCGAGTGCAATCAACTATGGATGTAGTAAAGGACGGGGAGGACCCACGTACTACCACGGGGTTATATTAAACTAAAATTGTTTAGATTTTAATTCTTACTTTCTCTATTAAGTTAAGTAAAGTAGGCGAAGCATTGTATTCCATCCAACAATTCGATGTCGCGATTTCACCAAAAATATGTTTTGAGACCCCTGAATCCCCCCCCCCCCTCCCAAAAGGCATTTTTATAAAAAGATCCAACTGTGTCTGTGTCTGTCAGTCCGTGTGGACAGCATAATTGAAAAAAGAAAAGTTGGTTAGAAACCAAAGTTGATATTTAAGTTTTAATGTGTTTTAAGCATGCAACATGAAGACTTTGAAGAAAATTTCTCCACCCTTAACTACCCTGTACATGGAAAAGATTTCGAAAAGTTTGATTTTCTTGAAAATGGCTCTAACGATGTTGATTAAAATGGCATATGTTTGAGTTATTTTTATGACAAATGAAATGCATATCTTGAATTTTCTGGCTATAACCCATGAAGTCCTATTTACTCTGGATGACTTTTGCATAACTGGTAAACCGTAAGAGATACACCAAATCTTGCTGTACAAAAAATGTATAACCTACTAAGGCACACAATTTATGTCTGAATAACGTTTTTCGTAGAGTGAACCATTTCGGAGATATTCCTCGTTGTTGGTGTAACTTTTGGAGAACTTATACTTCTGTCAAATGGAACATCGCTATTCATTTTCTTGGAAGGAGAATGGAGTTTGAAAGCTTTAAAATATTTGACTATCGCTCAAAGCCTACTTTATTCGCATTTTTCCTTCTACCTACAAGATTATAAACAATAAGATAATTTCTGCAAATGTTTATCTCAACTAACACGAAGAAGATAGAAGAATAGAGTTTGCAAGAATGTTGAGTACAAGAGTAGAGAATGTCATGTGAGTACAACACAAGATTTTTTAAAAACAGAAAGGAATAAAAGGAACTACAATAATCTGAAGTAAATAGGTACATTTATCATATAAATATCCACCAATACTTATATTTCATTGTTAAATGCCAATATAATATAAAAATAACAAAAAAGACACTGTTACAAGTCCTATAACGTTTGCTGCCAAATGGCAAAGTATGCATTACAGGGTTAAATCCATGAATGCACCTTTAATAGTAATACCAGCAACTGAAATGTACTTTGAGAGAAAGAATATAATAGATTCTTCTCTTGCTCTAATATGGTAGATATCATTAACTACAATTTTTGGTTCTAACATATTTATCTTAGAAGGTGAAACCGAAATTATAATGTCAATATATTTGATAATGGAAAGAAACAAAAGGAGATTCTAGTCAATAGTGAAGGGGAAGACGTAATAAAGCTAATATGTTAAAGTCTCAAGAATGGAAGCCTAGGCAGAT
Source organism: Tenodera sinensis (assembly GCA_030765045.1). NCBI lineage: Eukaryota > Metazoa > Arthropoda > Insecta > Mantodea > Mantidae > Tenodera > Tenodera sinensis. The sequence goes on along the minus strand of CM060963.1, from coordinate 102,511,881 downwards.
TTAAAAGAATGATAAGGCTTTGTTGACGCGCACGAGAAACAAATACGTGTAACGATTTAGCGGGCTGATTCTTATCTTACCATGACGTGCTCTAAAGTTAGCCAATGGAAATCGCTTCCTTATTGTTGCCCGCGCAAAAACAAAATGCAACGCAAGGCACACTCGTCTTGAATCGAGCCGAGAGTACACGTGCAACTTGGGAGTTGTACGTAACCTAGCGCGTAAACATAATTCAGCGGTCGCTAAAGGGTGACAAAGTTAAAGTGTTATAACGTTGTAGTTGAAGTTACAAAGTTACATTCTATTTAAATATCGTCGGCAGTTCTCTACAAATCTGGAAATTTACAAATAAAGTGATATGTTGGTTGATTCTTCGTTTGGTTCCATTCCTACCATGACTCACGCACACCTTGCAGATTAAGACCTCTTGCTAGAGCTAGTCCGGACACCAAACACGAGATCTTTGTAGGTCTTAAAGGCGACGTCTTCGAAGGAGAGGAGCGTTTGCGTCAAAGGCCATTGATCTTGTTTTACTAGCTTATTTTTTGAAATTGTAGTTTAGGATGTTTTTTAGGGAAGTATTGGGTCCTCCAAGTGTGGTGGCAAAAGTAGCACAGATGGAGATGCAAAGGACATTATTATAGAAAGAGCTTTGAAATTTTGGTTTAGAGTTTTAAACTTAAATAAAAATAATTTGTTAATGCTGTATTTAGAGTATCAGGAAAAGAGTCTTAGGGAATCTGGGTGGACGAGTATATCCGAAAGAACCTGGAAGTGAATGGGATGAGGGGAGTAATTATAATACATTTTAGAAAATAATAGACTTGAAAATCAACATTTTTTGGTGGGATAATGCAAAAAGGTGTTTGGTAGATTATGTATATCAATGAAGAAAATGTGTAAAAGGGAAGACTATGTTAATGAGGTATATAGTGAGCAAAGGGAGGCGACAGCACGGCTAAGAACTGGTGAGAGGATTAAGAAAAGGCATCCCACATAGTGTCCCATTTGTGGAGGGAAGTAAGATTTGGAGCATACGAAGTTTGAATGCCAAGGAACGGATTTATGGAAAAATAAACTTTTGGAAATGGAGGAAAGTGGATAGAAGGGTGGTTATATAGAAAGGAGGGCAGGCGCTTAGGTAAGTTTTTAAGTAAAGTTAAAAAAATAGTAATGCTCTGCTCAAAGGGAATTAGAATGTGCAACACTTTTTATTAGCTAATAATGTCTTAGATAGCTAAAGTATAAAGTGTGTGCAGAAGTAATTTGTGCAAATTCAGCTGGTTTCCAGTTAGAAACAGCTACTGGCATCCAGTAACTAACTTAAATATTAGAAAATATTATATTTAGTGGGTTAAAGTTGTAAGCAATAATTGTGTTCGGTGGCTCTAACAGCCTGTGCTGGATACCCCACATACTCAAGTGTGTATTAGTTCAAAACACACACACACACGCGTACACACACACACACACACACACACACACACACACACACACACACACACACACACACACACACAATTTCTTACACTGCTGTTTGTAGTTCGTCTTAAGTATTGATTATAATTATTTGATCATCCACAAATAGCATCGTGGTAGATGAGAATTTACACCAAAATTCGCCTACCGACCAGAGAAACCTAGAAAATCCCAAAGCCACAGTAGGAGGTCGACGGTAATGGAACCCGGGACCTATCGAATGCGGCGCTGTATCGTTTTCTTACTTAGATAATAGTTAAAGAAAGCAGATAGCAGGCATCTCGTTTAATATGGGAGTTCATAAACCTAGCTGGAATTTTAACTGTACATATTAACTCGAATGCCAGGAATCTAGATATCCTGTAAACATGGTTAAGGTATGTACTAATAGTAGTTTACTTTAACAGCATGGTGTAAACAGTGCATACCCACCCGAATGAAGGTGAACCATTGAACTGCAGTAGCATGCACGTCTCTAATGTCATGTTTATTACTTTTTTTACTACAGGTTGCACCTCTCCAACAAGGAATTAAACAATCCGCGACGGCCAAGTGTCAGAACAGTGTCATAAAAACCGCTAACATGCGAAATATTACTGTACCCATTTAAGGAGAGGGCAAGTCTTGTTTGTGTCGCACAAGATAAACGACTTACAGGATGTGAATGGTACACTTGCACTGCAGAGCTTCTGACACTGAGCCTCATCTCTGAACCTAACGGTAGACACCCCCTCACTACCTTGTTTCATGCACCCATCCCCTCATCCGTGAATAACTTGAGCTTCATTTTTACTTTCTCTAGTGAGGAGTTTGATTAAGTATTACATTCCACACACAAATTTGATGTCGCGACGGCTGTGGCTTAGGCTTGTCGGGAGGTTGGCACAAGGAAGTTGGAAACATAGATAGAGGTAAGTAGACACGGTAGCGCTCTCACTATGCGTAAATATCAGATTCGTTTTCGATAAATAACCAGAATCATTATTTATTTATGCCAACAAGCTACTGCTGGCGGAAGATCCGTGGTTCAAATCCCGGCTATGGCATTGAATTTTTCAGTTTCTGATTCGACCTCTTAAATAACCAGAATTTTCTGGCGGTTTTCCTTCTCCCTGTTTACACAACATTCTGGATCAATCTGTAAAAATTCCAGTGAAGTCATATTCATGCGAAACATATGTTGTATAATTAGTAAACCACAAGAGATAAACAATGATTATTTCACAGAAAATGTAAACATTCTTGACATAGACAATTTATTTAAATAATCTATGTGTCTTTGGCCTTTCCAAGATATATATTGATATATATTGATATTGGTTTGCATGTTTCAATACTTTTGTATTTCATTACTTTCTCGTCTGCGATAGTGAATAAGGAAGGTATTGCATTTCACCCAAAAATTTGATATCACGATTTCGCCAAAAGTATATGTTTCGGCACCTCCAGAATTAAAAAAAACAGGAGTTTTAGAAAGATGTGTGTGTGCGTGCGTGCGTGTGTGCGTGTGTGCGTGTGTGTGTGTGTGCGTGCGTGTGTGCGTGTGTGTGTGCGTGTGTGTGTGGGGGAGGGGGGTATCCATCTGTGAAAACCAACCAAAAGTTGGTTAAATATCAAACTTTGTTCAGCATCTTGCAAGTACACACTACGCTTTACATGGAGCATTCTTCGAAAATATTCATTTTTGTTAATTTTGATTAGAACATCATGTTTAAGATATGTTATGACAGATAAAATGTGTATTCCGCATTTTCTGAGTGTCCTCAAAACGTCCTCGTTATTTGTCTAAAGTTTGCAATATTTATACTTTATTCAAATGGGAGGTTGATTTTCATTTTTTTCATCTCTTGTCCACTCAAAGAGAATGAATTTCTCAGTCATCACATAGCAACCAGCTCTTAAACCTTTTGAATATCGCTTAAAGCTCACTGTATTTCCATATTCATCCATATTCTGAAAATGCTAACGTGAAGTAGCTAGAGTAAAATGTGTTTTTAAGAATGATTTGTAGAAAAAGTGGCATTAACAACCTTGAGATGCTATAGAAAATTGTGAGGAAAAAAAAATACAGTGAATCTGGCTATTTGTCACTACGTTTAAATGTTCATTTTAAAGGGGCAACTTGGTGAATATCCCCTATGTCATAAATATAAGTTTAATGCTGAAAATTTCATTTTTTTTCTCATATAGCAAACAAACATCGAATTTTTTGGCCATGTTGACCTCCCAGTGTCCTTAAGAAAACTACGCTTGTATTTCATAAGTATTGGAAATAGTAATTTATGTATTTTGATTATCAGTTAGATTGGTAATGTTTTTTACTGAGATTAATATGTTTACGTGAAGTTGATATTAAGGCTTTAATTCTTTACTTATCAGTTGCTCATATAGGGTTGGTAGATTAACCCATGAATTATCCATGATATACGTTAATGTGAATATAAATTTTAATTTTAAAAGCATTAATGATAGGTTTTAGTTTAATATTTAGCTCAACTTTCACCAGTATGTGAAAGAAACTTCATAAAGCGTGCGGAAACTGAAGACTCGTGGTGCAGTTTGGTAACTCATGAGCCAAATATGGTTATGTTAATAAATTTTCCTGTTTCACTTCACAAAGAGAGCCTTGGTAATTAAAGGGCTGTTAGCTGAAGTGCCAATAAAGTGCCCACCTGGATCATCTCAACCTGGATGCCCTCACGGTAGCCATAAACTTCTTACAGTAGATGAGGTTCAGACAATATAACGTATAAACGTGATTTATGTTTTTAATGACCCCCTCTCTAATCATTGAAGGTATGGCAAGATGCCTTACCAACAGATGCTTCTCTCTTGCCTGAGGACTTTATCAACTGCACTGCCTTCATTGTTAAAAGGGGCTAGAGGTGAACCTTGTGGTGCTCCTTGCTCCTGGCATACTTGTCTCAAGATACCTTACCAACAGACGCTTCTCTCTGGCCTGAGGACTTTATCAACTGCACCGCGTTCATTGTTAAAAGGGGCTAGAGGTGAACCTTGTGGCGCTTCTTGCTGAGAATAAATGGCGAAGAATCTATAATCACATATTTCCTGCCCTGCTTTAACCCCCCAAAACTATTTCTGGCAAATATTTAACACAGCGATGCCCAACATTTACGAAAGAAGGGAGGTTGGATTTACCTCCTTCCATTATATAAGGACTGTCTTCTTTCTCCACGGGTTAGGCATTAGCCAGTTCCATCTCATATTTATTGGTCATCTTTTTTAGGGACTTCCTATTGATCTTCGTCCCCTAGGTTTATACTTGAAGGTTTATTTTCGTATTCTTTCTTCTGGATGCGATAAATCCATTTGTTGCTATATCTTTCTATTTCTTTAATAATAGCTGTAGCTACTTTCAATTCTTCTGTGATTATTTCCTTTCTGATGTGGTCCTCTCTCGTGCATTCTTATTTCCGCTGCTTGTATTTTACTCTTATCTTTTCTTCTTATAGTGCATCCCTCACTACCTTAGTTATCACTGTCACAACTTTATCAAATCTTATTTGTGTTCCTTTCTTTACCTTAGTCTTGAACGTTCGTTTACTGGTTCCACAACTGCTTGATATGTTTGTACTTTATTTCTTATATCCTAATTCAATTCTAAGTTACATCGTGGCCTAGGTTTTGAAAGTGTGATACTTGTTCTAATATGTTCTCCTCTAGTGCAATTTTAGTTCTTATTCGATATCTTCCCTGGATAGCCATTACATCTGTTTTTGTCTTTGAAATAGTCATGTCGCATTTCTTACACATTTGGTTCAGTTGATCTACTGTCTTCTTTATTCTCTCTTCCATGTAAAAAGCTGCCCTCTCTCGCCGTCCCGCAAGCTTTTTATGTACGAGAATGACGTAACACGGATATTTCTAGAAATTCGAATTTTTCTCGAAACTTTTTCAAATAAGCTATAAGCCAGAAGTCTCCCCAAATACTCTCGAATACTCTAATTCTGCCGCACTCTGTTGTTTTCAACTAGTCTTCGCGTTTGTCTCTAAAGCTGCCCTCTCTCGCCGTCCTGCAACCTTTTTATAAGCGAGAATGATTTTTCTAGAAATTTGTATTTTTCTCGAAGTCTCGCGAACACTCTCGAAACGATTTGTTCTGCCGCCCTCTATTGTCAGTCACGTATTCCCATCAGTAGTGCGAGGCGATCTGACCTTGACTCTCTTTGACATTCGCTGCCGTATGTTGGCGTCACATTATATAAAGCTTCGACATAAAGCATCATTTTTCTATAATGTATTAGTGACATTGCTTTATGAATAACACACTCCTTTAATGCTGAATGTTTCTAGCTACCTATAATAGCACCAAAGATGCACTTTGAAAGATTGTAAACTTGAATCTGTGACCACATTAGTGCAGTTAATCTAGAACAGGGATGTCAGCTGAAGCGCATACGTGCCAAATAGCACGCATGCGCCGCGAAAGCATGCAGAGCACGTAGTTGTAGCTAAACAGTGCGTCGGTCGGGCTTTTAGAAAGGAGTATACAAAAAAACAACAGACTAACCATGAACGCAGCAAAGAAATCGCTCACGAAATTCCAGCCTGATTGGGCACGCAATTTTCTATTTAAGGAACAAGGATGAGATATGTTCTGTTTAGTATGCGAACATATAATTGTTAAGAAAAGCAGCATTCAACGGAACTATGGATTATTTAACGAGGAGAAATATAAACATTTTACAGGGGAAGAGAGACTTAAATAATTGCATTCATTATAGAACAAGCTAAAAATATGTTACAACTATTACATTGGGAAGGTACAATTTCTTTTAATTTTCAGTAATTATTCTCTTTGTTTACACTTGATAAAGGCTCATTCTCCCAAACACCGCCAGTGAGTTCCTCACTTCAATTGACATTCCCCTTCACAGGACGTTCGTTGGCTAAGCCGTGGAAAGATTATTTCCAGATTCTTCGAACTGCGGCCATTTGTAGCAGAGTTTTTATTAAACAAAAGTCCATTGTGTTGCACTCACATGACTTTCTCTGCTCTTGTACCAACCATTCTACAGACTCTTATTCCTATATCTTCTTTGTGGTAGTTGAGATAAACATTTGCAGAAAGCATCTTATTGTTTATCTTCTTGAAGGTACAAGGGGAATATGGGAATACAGTAGACTTTGAGAGCTAGTGAAATCTTTTAAAGCTTTCTAATTCCGTTCTATTTGCACGGTTAACATATAAAAATGAATGTTGTTCCATATGATAGAAGTATAAGTTCTCTAAACTCACACAAATAACAAGGAATATCTCCGAAATAGTTCACTTTGCAAAAACATTTATTTGGACATAAATTGTGTATTTTAGTAAGATCTACATTTTTTGTATCTCTTAGGGTTTACCAGTTATGCAAAAGTTATCCCGAGTAAATGGGACTTCATGGGCTATACCCAGAATATTCAAGACACACATTTCATTTGCCCTAAAAATATCTTAAACATATGGCATTTTATTCAAAATCGTTAGAGCAATTTTCAAGAAGATCAAAATTTTCCATGTTAAGGGTAGTTTAGGGTGGAGCAATTTTCTTCGAAATCTTTGTGTCACATGCTTGAAAGACACTAAGTTTAAATAGTTTTGGTTCTTAACCGACTTTTTACTTTCTCTACTGGTAAGTGGGGGAAGTATTGTATTCCACCCAAAAATTCGATGTCGAGATTTCACCGGAAATATATGTTTTGAGACCCCCTGAATCCAAAAAAGGCTCTGTGTGTGCGTGCGTGCGTGCGTGCGTGCGTGTGTGTGTGTGTGTGTGTGTCTGTCATCTGTGGACAGCATAACTCAAAAACGAAAAGCAGGTTAAAAACCAAAGTTGGTATTTAAGTTTTGTCTTTCAAGGATGCGACACGAAGATTTTGAAGAAAATAGCCTCACCGTAAACATGGAAAATTTTTCGAAAATTTTGAGTTTCTTGAAAATGGCTCTAACGACTTTGATTAAAATGTCATATGTTTGAGTTATTTTTATGACAAATGAAATGTATATCTTGAATTTTCTGGCTATAGCCCCTGTAGTCGTATTTACTCTGGACGAGTTTTGCATAATTGGTGAGTGCTTATAGTGGATGTTTGAATGCTTGTAGTTGAAAGCTTCAGGAATTTAGCACCAACTACATGGGGTATGAGGTATTCTAATGGAGGGGGACGTCTCGCCAATTGCGACCCGGCAAGATTCTAGGAGAGAAAGATGAGGTGAGGGGAAGCCAGAAAGGCAGTATCACAGTGTCTCAATGACGTGCGGAAGTCTGCGACAGTTAAAGAGAGCCACCGCACACAACACATGAAGCCCCACTCTTATCCAGGCAGTGGTAGTCGTTTTTAGGTCATGAAGACACAATGGCTCTTTTGGAGAATCCGCGCATGGTTACCACCTATGTTCTGCCGCCACGGTCACCATGCTTTCGTTCACAACCAGATTTGTTATTATCACTGTGTCCGGGGTTCTTCTCCTTTAAATAAATAAAAAAACACTCAAAGAATTGTTTTTCGCTCGTTACTTTTAATAATTTCGCCTTTTTTGCGATCCATTGCGCTCTGATAATTTAAGTGCAATGCACATTTTCAAAACCTTCAGTGAAGTACGACCCTTTATCACCCCTTTCATTGTTATCACATCTAGGTTTTATCATCTCTAAGGCACGAGGACCAGGTTTGTTAGTGTTGTGTGCCTTAAGCGCTGCGAACATTTGTCTTTGAAGAATGATTCACGGATGTTTTCGTTTTGGAGACGTTCTATGTTTAGATACAAAATAATTTCATTATTTTCTTGATAACTTTATCACTGGAAGACTTTAAGTGGACTTATAGAACGAGAATTAGCCAGCGACGACATTCTCCACTGCATAAACGGAGGATCCAAACACTTTGTTTTAAATTTTATTTTATTAAAGAAATATGTTTAGACATATTCATATAATTTAAATACCAACGTAGCCCATAAAAGCAAGCTAATAATCCAGTTTTTTTTTTCATTGCATTTTTTTCGGTTTGAATCCATGTTTAACGTTTGAAGCGAGAAGTATACTAGAAATCTGCATTCAACAAAATTTTAAATGTTATTGTTTAAAAAATGTAATACATATAAAAGACTTTTTGAGCATACTATTGTATTCTTCGACACATTTCACACCGAAATGCACATTCCTGTTTTACATTTACAGGTACATTTGGCAATGGTGCTCTTCATACTTCCATAAGGAAAGCATGGTTCACAAGAGCCCGTTGTGCCTTCATGACGTGAAAATTCCTCTATCACATGTGGGAGACAACTGGACAACTGGACCTGGAGATTCTTCTTCTTCCTTTTCCTTCCGTGCCAAAGAAAGTAATTTACTGAAATTGATTAATCCATCTGGTAACCAAACGGAAGAAACCCTGAAAGATAATCCGGTCCCTTGGAATGGGGGCTATGATAGGGGAGTAACTCGTTCATGTGAAAAAAGAAACTACTAAAAACGGCCTTTAGTCTTGGTTTTATATAAAGCTTTTAGCACAGCCCAACATATACAGGGGGCAGGTTGCTGTGACTGTATGTAGTTGGGTAATTCCTGACAACCGCGTTTTCGTCGCAGGGTTGAACGCTTTGTGACCATGTGCTGTCAGTCCCAGTCCCCGGGGAATACCGGAAGCCCCAGTCCAGGGTCGCAGATGAAGTGCTCAACGGGAGCCTAGCCTAGACGATGAAGAAATTCTTCAAATCGGAAGGGGCAACCAATCTGCGTAGGGTAATATGGTAGAAATCGGACCTGGAAGATGAAAAAGGAAATAAAATGAGGAAGGAACGAAAGGAAGCCCTGGAATGAAATTAGCATTCGTCTGAATGAGAAGAGGAAACCACGGAAGAACCCAAGTCAGAATCCAATGCCGGGGATTGAAACCGCCATAAACTGTATGGTGATGCATAATAAAAGAAATAAATTTGAGAAAGTATTATAATACACTAAAAAACACTTGCCTTGTCACATCATAAGGTACGGGAATCAACGCCAGTCCTTTATACAAACTAAGTCCGACTTGCAATCTGCCACACAAAATTGCATGCACCACACATCTCTATATCGTAGATCTGTATGCATGTCTGCCGTGACAAGAAGTAATAGCACGACCTCTGATTCATCCACTTACTTTCTCTGCATAACACGCCGTTTTCTTTATTTACAAATAAACCAGCAGGGAAATGGGTTACAGCAGCGAATTTATTGAAAGCAAGCTGCGCGCGTAATCACCACATGTTGTCGTGACTCGTCACCTCTCTGTTCCATTACGTAATGGACAAAAGAATGTAGCTGTTGATGTCATGGACATCCACATTACACTGCATGCCTAAATTCGTTCAGAAAACATAAATATTATTCTATTGCTATATTCCTTTAATGATGAGGTAGTTCAAAGTTCGCGGACTCTCTTCTTATGTGTACCTTATCACGTAGCTAAATGTTCCTGTCTTCCCTAAGAACTCTGCCTAATTTCAGGATAAAAATCCCCAAGAGCTCTACTTAGTTTTGGGATAAAAATCCCTTCAAGAACTTCACTTAGTTTCGGGATAATAATTCCCAAGAAGTCTACTTAGTTTTGGGATAAAAATCCCTTCAAGAACTTCACTTAGTTTCGGGATAATAATTCCCAAGTACTCTACTTATTTTCGGGATATTATTTGTTATTATTATTATTAGTATTATTATTATTATTATTATTATTATTATTATTATTATTATTATTATTATTATTATTATTATTATTATTATTATTATTATTATTATTATTATTATTATTATTATTATTATTATTATTATTATTATTATTATTATTATTATTATTATTATTATTATTATTATTATTATTATTATTATTATTATTATTATTATTATTATTATTATTATTATTATTATTATTATTATTATTATTATTATTATTATTATTATTATTATTATTATTATTATTATTATTATTATTATTATTATTATTATTATTATTATTATTATTATTATTATTATTATTATTATTATTATTATTATTATTATTATTATTATCATTATTATTATCATTATTATCATTATTATTATCATTATTATTATCATTATTATCATTATTATAAGTGGTGGTCGTGGTGGTGGTCGTGGTCGTGGTGGTGGTGGTCGTGGTGGTCGTGGTCGTGGTCGTGGTCGTGGTCGTGGTCGTGGTCGTGGTGGTGGTCGTGGTCGTGGTCGTGGTGGTGGTGGTCGTGGTGGTGGTGGTCGTGGTGTTGGTCGTGGTCGTGGTCGTGGTCGTGGTGGTGGTCGTGGTGGTGGTCGTGGTGGTCGTGGTCGTGGTCGTGGTCGTGGTCGTGGTGGTGGTGGTCGTGGTGGTGGTGGTCGTGGTGGTGGTGGTCGTCGTGGTGGTGGTCGTCGTGGTGGTGATCGTCGTGGTGGTGGTGGTCGTGGTGGTGGTGGTCGTCGTATTGGTGGTGGTGGTCGTGGTGGTGGTGGTCGTGGTGGTGGTGGTCGTGGTGGTGGTCGTGGTGGTGGTCGTGGTCGTAGTCGTGGT